>CM040912.1:45821892-46314392 GCA_023029165.1 Gobiocypris rarus | reverse complement strand
TTTATCTATGGAGAAAAAGATGAATTAGAAACATTAGATCATTGCGACTTTTTATCTCACAATTGCGAGTTTACATCTCACAATTCTGACTTTATTTCTCATAATACTGAGATATAAACTACTCAGAGATAAAGTCAGAATTTGTGGAATAAAAAGCCGCAATTACCTTTTTTATTTTTTATTCTGTGGTGGAAACAAGCTTCCATACATTAAAGGGATAGTTCACCTAAAGATGGAAATTATCATTAAAATCGGAGTTATATTAAAAAATGTCCTGGCTAATCCAGGCTTTATAATGGCAGTGAATGGCAACCCAAAATTTGAAGCGCAAAAGTGCATCCATCCATTATAAAAGTAAAAGTAATCCACAAAGTAATCCCATTATAAAAGTATTCCAGGCCTTCTGAAGCCAATCGATGGGTTTGTGTAAGAAAAATATCCATATTATAAAGAAAAGTATCTAGCATCCACCAGACCGCCTTCCGTATTCAACTTACGAAGAAAGTGTAACGCCTCTCGCAGTTCAAACGTCAGTTAAGCTTTTTCATAAGTTGAATACAGAAGGCAGTAAATTACTTACAGTTTTTCTCCATTGGTTTGGCTTATTTCTTGAAACCGAAATTACATTCTCAAAACAACATGGACAAACCTCCAAACCACTTGGCAATTGTTCACAATATAATTGAATTTCTCATTAATTTCATCAAATTACAAATGTCTAAGTACATGTCTCAATGTCTCAGTACATCTTTGAAAATGATTAAGTACAGGTAGACTACATTTAGCACAATTTCCAAGTGAATAGATCTTGTTGATCTAAACTGATTGTTGATTCTCAGTCTAATGGTTGTTCACTCCAAATCAACATAATTTCATTGTATAAGTCATCACATGCACAATAGTCTGTTCAATTGTCAAAATTAGTCAAGAGCATAATACCATGAATACTATATATGAATCCCTTGCAACATTTGTTAAATTTACTATAGCAATTGACAGTCAGGTGAAACTAGAACTTGACAAACGAAGGAGGAGGTTCACAGATCTCATATGACCAATCAAACAGTATGTTTACAGTTTTTCTTTATTGGTTTGGCTCATTTCTTGAAACAGAAATTACATTCTCAAAATTGTAAGATCATTTGGCAAAACAGTCTTACAATTATAGCTCACTTGCAAAAGCTAATATCTCTCCCAAAACTGTTCACTCATGCTTCAGAGCTAAATTCCTTTCCCATATAAATAGTCAGTGCCACCAAAATGGCAAAGATCCTTCTCAATTGTTTTGGCTCATTTCTTGAAACAGACCGAACATTCTCAACACTTTTGGTGCTTTTGCCAAAATAACGTGGATGGTTCGGCACAACACCGTGGTTCACCTGCAAAAGCTCACACCGCTCCCAAAACAGTTCACTCATGTGTCAAAACTAAATTTCCTTCTCATTTAAACAGTCAGTGCCCCCAAAATGCTTCGTCCCTTTGGCATTGTGTAAGAACTGCAAGTCAAAATGTTTAGATGTTTTGCCACTATGGCAGAGGACCATTGAAATATCCCTCATGTCCACCTTTCAGTCTTAGCCCAGTCATTCATGGACAATGGTTAATGTACTTTTTTTGTCTAGCTAACAGAATACAATTGTGTATAAAACTGATAAAAAAGAAATAGGATTTTAGGGTGAGTAGCCTCCAAGGTTTGACATCACATGTTGCACTCATACTGCCAAGGAAAGTGTTACTATTATCATTCACACACGTGAAGTAACTTCCATATCAGAGTAAAAAGAAAATGTATACAGCATAATATACTGTAATAATAACACACAAACAAAAAACAATGAAAAGCATTTATTAGCAGCCTAACAGTTCTTCACTGGTCACTGTCCTCACCCTCCCTCTCCTGGCCACCGTCCTCACCCTCCTGGCCATCCACACGCCGCTGTTCTCAATCTTTAACACTTATAAAATTTCCACTTTTCTAATGATATAATCACAGTTAGATTTTTTCCTCTTCTTCTGCCACATCCTACTCCAGGTCTACCTCTTCCTAACCCTCTCTTCCACTCTCATCCCCTCTCTTCCCCCTTCCCCTCTCATCCCCTCTCTAGCCCTTTTATCACTCTTCCCCTCTTCCCCTCTCATCCCCTCTCTACCTCTCTCATTCACTCTTCCCCTCTCATCCCCTCTCTTCCCCCTTCCCCTCTCATCCCCTCTCTACCCCTCTCATTCACTCTTCCCCTTTCCACCCCTCTTCCCCTCTCTACCCCTCTCTAGCCCTCTTCCTCCACGGGCTACCCCTCTCATCCTCACTCTTCCTCTTCCTTGAGCAGGCAGTTGCCCTTGTTCATTAACTTGGCCAGGTGCCTCCATATTCAGAAATTGTGCTGGTCCTGCATGGTCAAGCTCTTTACATACATGCTTGTCAGCATTCACAATCATGGACAAGCACCTGTCAGGTAACTATACATACCATTTGATTAGTAATCTGAGATGTGTGAAACTCCTCCTTCGTTAGTCAAGTTCTAGTTTCACCTAACTGTCAATTGCTGTAATAAATTTATCAAATGTTCCAAGGGATTCATATATGGTATGGTATTATGTTCTTGACTAATTTTGACAATGGAACAGACTATTGTGCATGTGATGACTTATACAATGAAATGACACTGATACGTTTTGGAGCGAATGACCATTAGACTGAGAATCAAACAATCAGTTTAGATCAACAAGATCTATTCACTTGGAAATTGTGCTAAATGTAGGCTACCTGTACTTGATCATTTGCAAATAGTTACTGAGACATTGAAACATGTACTTAGACATTTGCAATTTGATTAAATGAATGAGAAATGCTATTCTGTTGTGAACAACTTCCAACTGGTTTGGAGACTTGTCCATGTTGTTTTGAGAATGTAATTTTTGTTTCAAGAAATTAGCCAAACCAATGAAGAAAAACTGTAGTTACCTGACAGGTGCTGTCCATGACTGTGAATACTGCCAAACATGTATGTAAAGAGCTTGACCATGCCAGACCAGTACAATTTCAGAACATGGAGGTATACCTGGCCAAGTAAATGAACAAGGACAACTGCATGCTCGAGGAAGAGTGAGGATGAGAGGGGGAGCCCGTGGAGGAAGAGGGGAAGAGGGGGATGAAAGGGGAAGGGGTAGAGAGGAAGGGGGTAGAGAGGGGTAGAGAGGGGAAGAGAGGGGATGGGGGTAGAGAGGAAGGGGATGAGAGGGGAAGGGAGAGAGAGGGGTAGAGAGGGGAAGAGAGGGGAAGGGGTAGAGAGGGGATGTGGGGTGAGAGGGGAAGAGGGGAGGGGAAGAGAGGGAGAGAGAGGAGGGGAAGAGAGGGGAAGAGAGGGATGAGAGGGCAAGGGGTAGAAAGGGGAAGAGAGGGGACTTTTATTCAAGCTGATTTTTGACTATTCAACTTTGACTGAAATAACCACTCGTTACAACCGAGGTATGCAGCAAAGCATTTGTGAAGCCACAACACGCACAACCTTGAGGCGGATGGACTACAACAGCAGAAGACCCCACCGGGTACCACTCATCTCCACTTCAAATAGGAAAAAGAGGCTACAATTTGCACGAGCTCACCAAAATTGGACACTTGAAGATTGGACAAATGTTGCCTGGTCTGATGAGTCTCGATTTCTGTTGAGACATTCAGAAAGTAGAGTCAGAATTTGGCGTAAACAGAATGAGAACATTGATCCATCATGCCTTGTTCCCACTGTGCAGGCTGGTGGTGGAGGTGTAATGGTGTGGGGGATGTGTCCTTGGCACACTTTAGGCCCCTTAGTGCCAATTGGGCATCGTTTAAATGCCACGGCCTACCTGAGCATTGTTTCTGACCATGTCCATCCCTTTATGACCACCATGTACCCATCCTCTGATGACTACTTCCAGCAGGATAATGCACCGTCACAAAGCTTGAATCATTTCAAATTGGTTTCTGTAACATGACAAAGAGTTCACTGTACTATAATGGCCCCCACAGTCACCAGATCTCAACCCAATACAGCATCTTTGGGATGTGGTGGAACGGGAGCTTTGTGCCCTGGATGTGCATCCCACAAATCTCCATCAACTACATGATTCTATCCTATCAATATGGGCCAACATTTCTAAAGAATGCTTTCAGCACCTTGTTGAATCAATGCCATGTAGAATTAAGGCAGTTCTGAAGGCGAAAGGGGGTCAAACACAGTATTAGTATGGTGTTCCTAATAATCCTTTAGGTGAGTGTATATATATATATATATATATATATATATATTAAAAACTCCGGCTTTATTTACAGTGCTGTAGGCTGGATATAATTTTCATTGTTTTTTGTTTGTGTGTTCGAATTTTGAGAATGTAATTTCTGTTTCAAGAAATGAGCCAAACCAATGGGGAAAAACTGTACAAAATGTGGGCCATTATACATAATTATAATCAACTTCAACAGATACAAATATAAAGGGCTGTTAAAAGTTATACAGAGTACACACAAACAATATTATTTTAAAATATGTATATAATTGCTTACTTGTGTATAATAATTCTAATTTGGCATAATATAATTTCTTATTAACATAAATGTAATAGCACACCTCTTCTCAACATTTGTTGCAGGATGAGCTATAAACTGTGATACTTCAGGACAGGGGTTTGTTTTAACATCAAACCCCAATCACCCTTAATAAGAAACATATCCTGCTGAATGTTAAATGAATGAATGCATACCAGCATTCACTGCTATCCAGACATGCTTGTGTGGAGAAGGGCAGTAAAGCTCATTCATCAATCCATTAAAGAAGGTAGTATTCCCTGGTATTTCAGCATGTCCGTCAAGAAGACATCAACTCCCAGAGGACGAGCACTCTCTCTCTTCACTAAGAAGGGAGCCTCTTGACTCTTAAAGGTTCCAGTATGCCAAAAATTACTATTGACATTTCAATTTGGGGTAGATTTTTCAGACCGGCCCCCACAACCTCCCACCCTCCTCCACTCCCCCAGAGAAAAGAATGAAATTTACATCTGAATAAGCCAGACAAAACATAGAGAGACATTTTCATGTGCGGCACTTTGGGCCGTCCATTCAACGGCTGCGATCTCTGACGGTGTCAAGGAATACAGATGCCTAAACATCACTACGCTATACATGTCATGTTATTGCTGCATTTTATATCTGTTTTAGTACTAAATTTTCCACAATTGTTTGAAATATTTGGTCAACATTTCACTGTAAGAGCAGTTGAGCCCCATGTCTGTTAATACATCTTTGTTGAAAGGATCAGATAAAACAAAAAGAACAGCTCAACCAGTGCTGTAATGACATTTCTGCCAATATTTATCTTTATGGAGAAAGAAAACCTCAGATTTGCAAATAGTCTGCTACAAGACCTCCTGGTGTGACAGGTATTAGCGAGTTTTTGACATTTCTAGGCAAAGCAAATAAAGTTGAGATATACATTTACATTTAGCAAATGCTTTTAACCAAAGCTACTAACACATAAGGAACATCACAAGCAATCAGTATAAGAAAAAAACATTATATGGGTTTGGAATAAACGATGACTGACCTTTGGCAAAGTCCCTTCCAAGGAAAGTCTGTTAAAGGATTAGTTCAGTTTAAAAAAAACTTTTGCTGATAATTTACTCATCCCCATGTCATCCAAGATGTCCATGTCTTTCTTTCTTTAGTCGAAAAGAAATTAAAGTTTTTGATGCAAACATTTCTCCTTATAATGGAGTCAATGGACCCCAAACGGTTGCAGGTCCGAATGACAGTTTCAGTGCAGCTTCAAAGGGCTTTAAACCATACCAGACGATGAATAAGGGTCTTATCTAGCCAAACGATCAGTTTCTGCGAGAAACCGAGCAGTATTTATGCTATTATTTGACCTCTTATCAGACGAGCGTGATCATCTCTGAGCTCCGCCATAACTTCCGCCAAGTGAGGTCAAATACGAGCGTATTTGGTCATATATCACTTGGGGGTCATATGGACTAACCCAGCAGTTTTTTTTTTTTAAACTCTGCGGTTGGGTTAAATGTTTGCTTAAGACAACCCAATTGCTGGGTTAGTCCATTTTCAACCCAACTTGGGTTGTTTTGTACCCAGCATTTTTTAGAGTGTTTAGGAACCTTTACCAATCAGTGACTAGCTCTTTTATTTAGAAGGCAAACAGTTTCTCCTATTCATGTCTGTCTTTGTAAATCTATATGGTGCATCCGAAATCGCATACTGTCTGAGTAGGTATTACAATTGAATTTGAACTTACTTTGCGACCATTAAAAAAGTATGCTCTATAGCATGAATCCGTGTAGTATGAAGTAATCCGGACATACTACATTCGCCATGCTGTTATTGATATGTGACATACCGGCATCAGTTGCGTCCCTTCACCTCCATTCATAAATCCTCTCAAAGGCCCCGTCCCAAATGGCACCCTAAACCCTCACAGTCTTCCTCTGAGTCCGCATTTTAACGAATGGGACACTCTGGGACAGGGCCAGTGTCCATTGAATACGCACTTCAGAATTTCCCCAGAAATAGTAGGACATCGGGGGACTTTTCACCTACTATTTTTTAAATACTATGACTTTGGATATACTACTCTGTTACTCTGATTTTCTCATACTATATAGTAGGGAAGTATTAGATTTCAGACACAGAGATAGTCTTTGCCTTTGATTGAACATGTATTGTGATTTGACATGATTTTAAACGTTTGCTTTCCAATAGATTTAAACCCTTTAGAACAAATGAAAACATGCCTACAGTAAAATACACTTGCATGTGTTAACGCCTCTTTGCCAAAGCTAAAAGGCTTTCATGCATGCTAATATGGAACGGCTATGGGATTTTAGCCTGCTACACCACAGGACACACTCACTTGATTCAGACACCTGTTTAAATAATAAATTACGGCTAATGCCTTCTTAATCTCTTTGTGGATCGCAGACATAAAATTTAAGGTCTTCACACTGAATTTCTCCTTCCCATGACCTGGCCAAGGTTACGTACTGAGAACAACACTAGTTAACTTTCATGCATCTTCATTGATGCCATTCTCTTGTTACTTCAGCACACAATGTGAAGAGACGCATATTATGTTATGCATTCATTATAGTAGACTGAAAAAAAGATTTACGGTAAATTATTGCACAAAATGTTTATCTTTTCTTGCTGATACAGGTATAACTGAACAACTTTATTATTATTATTATTATATTTTGACAGTTATAATGAGTGAAGTGAGCAAATCCCGCATACATGAGGCGAATGGCCTTTTTCGACTTAAATTGCTAACTTGTATATTACAAATTAATTCACATCATGCAGAATGTTAAAATGAACAGATTTATAATTAGCTCTCAGGTACTAATGTAGTTAGAAAATGGCTCGTGTTTGCTGCACAGTTGTGTAATAAATATGAAACTTATAATTGTGAACAGTCATTGGCTTAGTAAGAACAAACACAATTTCATCAAGTTAGTGTTTTAAACATTTTACATTTATTTCAAAATAATAACTAAAGGTAGTATAAATTTAAATATTATGTATGGAATAATTGTTGACGGCCCGTTGAATTATTAGAAAAAAAACACACACCCAACCCGAGGTGGTAATGCGGTCACGGCGCAAAGCGTTACACGACTGTAATGCAGTCAAGACCTGCCTGGAACTACTTTTGCCGTGCATTTCGACAAAAAAAAAATCCAATCAGATTCAAGCATTCAACATGGCCCGTAGTATACATTTTATTTGTGAACTGATGTTCAGCTGTTATTTTTAACGGTCAACTTATTTTCGGATCATCAGTCATTAAGCTTGTTAAAACTATAGTCACACACGAAGATGTCATTTTATTTTCTTCAAGCTGATTGCTCACTAAAAAACCCCACAGTGATCATGTTTTCAGGTCATTTCAAGTTTGAATTTTTACGTGACATAAAGCGGTGATATCTAAGTTGCTGAGCTGTTTACTTACTTTCCCATTATCGCCATCATTTAGACTGATTTGCGAACACGGAACACCCACGAAAACAAGAGATTTATCGAGTGAACCAATCATAGCCAATCATAACTAATCGTATCCAATCATAGCCCGATGGAGGCATTGCCTTCATTAACAATTACACCCCACTAAACCCAGTGCACGCTTTAGGGGGTCTGTTAAAAGTCAATGGGCTCAGGGGAGGAAAGAGAGATGCAACATCCCGCTGTAACTTTACCTGCTAGTGTCGCTGTTGGACAGTGTTCCTTTGAAAAAAAAGGGATTTAAATACTTATTAATATCATATCTTTTTTTAACTGTTATATTATTTTCTAATAAATTGTTTTTGAAGAGGCACTGCCTCCCATGGAAATATATAGGAGTGCATTTATATAGGAGTGCATTTAGCTATTATTGACAGAGTGCATTTTAGCATCAGAGCCACAAAGACAGGGGAAAAAAAGGAAAGAGCAGTGATCTTTCAAATTTTACACACCGTCTCAAGGTTTAAAGTGCTTCTTTTCCATTATGAAGCTGCATTAATGCTTTGCGTTTGGGTAATTAGCAGAAAGTCAATTCCCATTACTGGTTAGGTCCATTGACCAGCTGCTTACTTTAATAAAAAGGCATGTCCCCTGCATTTCGAGTGGGAAAGAATCAATACCCAAGATGCATTTATAAGAACCTGCCTCCTGACAACGGGCCGCCAACCCATAACACGAGAACCTTGCACTCTCAGAGATTCATCTATTCAGAACTCACCTCTCCTCTTCTGAGGAAGTGAACTCTGCACTCAGGCTTTCATGAATCCATTCCCTTTTCTATCTTTCTTGCTTTTCATTACTTCGATCTCTTTTTAAAACTCACAATTCCTAGCCTTGTAGAGAGCAGCCATTGAAAAAAAGGATATTAAGTCTGGGGTGATATAAAGTAGCAATCAAGAACACGAACATGAAAAATCTATTTGGAAAAAAATATAGTATGTCTTCATTTGGGCTTCTGTAAAGACTGCTGGAAAACATGGTATGTTTATATAAGGCTTTGTACATAGGATCAAAAAAGAAGTAGGTGTTCAAGAAGCCAAAGGGCATGGGTCGTATCTTAGGCCTCTACAGTCCAACTCAGTCAGGACATAAAAGCCTGATGACACTGCTATCAAAACAGTACCGAGTTTAAAAGAAGAAAATATGAAAAGGGGACCTATATGCACCTTTTCAAAGTCTTGGGGTCTACTAGAATAGGATTTCATGCTTGAAATTTCAGAAACACATAATTTTTCACATGTTTTACATTGTTGCAGTACTTCTCTTCCCTGTCTGTCAGTAACACTAGTTCCTGTCTCTATGAAGCCCCTCCTTCTGAAAAGCACAGTGTGCTCTGATTGGTTGGCTTGAGAAGTGTGTTGTGATTGGTCAGCCACTTCGAGCTTGTTTTGTAAATGTCACTATGTGCACTTTTATCTATGATAAATAAGACACAGAACAGCCGAAACCACGCTGGTGGTGCTAACAGGCTAACGCTAATAGCGGATATTCGGAAAGTTGGATTAAAGTAGCATTATCAAAGCATTGTTGATATAGAATAATATCTGGGATACCTTCACTCGCTGTAAAAAGAGAGAATAATAGAAGAAAACTGAGGATTAATACTTAACGGAGCTCCAACTCAAACCATGTGCCAGCAACAAACACGAAGTGAAACTGGGTGAAGTAAGAACGTAATTCACCATCTAGCACTTTTACACAGAAAAACATGTTGCGTCCTTATTTGCGTCCTTATGCACTATTCTGTGAATTTTTTTGTATAAATACTCCTGGTGTGTTCACAGCAAAAATTCCACATAGAAAAATCACACTTTAAATACCCGGATGAATCACTTAATTAACGGAAAAAAGTGTAGAATGCTGGATACTTTATGCCCTCAACTGGGGGAGGGGCTTCAGACTCTGACAGTGAATGACAAAATAACCGTATAAAATTAATACCCTACATGGATGAGTATAGTGCATAAGTACATAGGGCGAGATTTACTAAACAGGGTAAATTAGCATAAGAGCGAAATTCCACAAAAGCACCGATGGGAGTGGAAAGTTCTGCGAGTGATGACGTGCAAATTAAAGAACACAGATCCAGCCAGATCATTTCCATAATGACCAACGCAATCTACAAAGAGCAGCGCAAATTAGAGTATGGTGTAAGACATGCTTTTTTTGGGCGGTAAATAATGGCCTAAATACCAGTAAATTGACTAGCGCAAACCTTAGTAAATCACCTTGCATGATTAATTTAAATACTCTTCTCCCATAAATGTTGCATCTGAAGGGAAACTCCTACAAATGCATATGCAATAAGGTCAGCTGCAAAAACAACTTTGCCCACGCCTTTTCTGCTTTTAGTAAATCATGACAGTATTTTTTTTCAACGCCAAAAGAGGGATTCCTTTATAGCACAAGCTGTTCTGGCCCCTATAGTTCATCATTTGGTATGCAACTACAGACTTTTTATACTTTTTAAAAAATATATATATATATATATTTTTTAGCAGAAGTTAAATTATAAAATAATAATTTCAACTCAAATCATGACTGCACATTAACCCTATAACAACTCTATAAAGAATGACAAGACTTATGGAGAAATATGTGGATAAACCATGTTTTCAATAGATGCTATCTTTGAAGGGAAAGCAAGTGCACATATATTCACATAGGAAGTGTTGTGAGCTCTTCCTCTCAGTCTGGAGTGTGAGTGTTTGTTTCGCCCTTTATCTTTTATCTGTCACACTGGTCTGTGGACACTGGATTACAGCTTTGAGATCTGCCAACTTTTTTTACTGCCTGTCTGTGGCTCAAGCATTTCTGATTCTCTGCCACCTCCCAAAATTTAAACATGTATTTGCTCCCTCTCTCTCTGGAATCAGACGATATATGCGGCTGTCTTCCTCTGATTATAGTGATCCAGTGGAACGGAGAGATAGCTGCAGGGATGAAGAGAGAGGGAGGAGGGGAGAGATGTGTCAGTGTGAGGAAAAACATCAGACCCAGAGTGTCTTCATATGCACTCAGCATTCAAAAATGAACATGGCTGCTGAGGAACTGTGGGCAAGAGGATTATCGGGGCTAAGATTTCAGAATCTCTGAAAGAATTCACATAGTCTGTTTGTGTTAAAGCCAGAACATGCTGTCGTTTTAGCTCAAGTGTGTAATTTCTATGGCATTGAATGAAATTGTAAAAATTACTGTTTTCAAACAGGTTTCCCTCTGTCTTCCTTTGTGTCATGTTTGGGCTGAGGAAGAAGATGAGGTAGCTCTTATTGTGGCGATACTTTATTATACAAAGAAAAAGACAATATCTACAACGAGAATAGGTGAACGTAACAAAAGAGTGTGTAAAGCAGTCAACACTAGACAACTAACAGAGAAACTGAGGGCATTATATAAAGGACGATCTCAATGTACAAAACAAGGAACAGGTGAGTGAATTCAATGTAACAATAAGTAACTATGACGACATGTGGACAACCAATGAAACAAAGGAAAAACTGGAAACAATGAGAAACAAAGGGGCCGTTTCACAACCCTGTTTCAAAGTGCTATCAACTCCATATAAACAACAAAAATGCTAACTTCTGAAAATGGTGACTTCATGCGCGTGCGTGACACGTGTTCAGTCGGGCACGGAGTGTTTCTTTACAAAGAGACATCGCCAACTACTGGCCTGACAGTGTTTTTAGTTTTTTTTCACAGATCTGTGTGAATGGGGATCTTTTTACAACATTGTTGCCTGTACGCAAAAAAAGAAAATGTTGTTTTTAGTACATCATTGTCTTGTAAACATACCCTAAAGGACCATGTAAATGAAACTAAAACCATAACAGGATGTTACACACTGTTTTTGGGAGACCAGCCCTTAATTTTTAGTAATTTTTTTAGGAAAACTTTTACTCCAAAAAAAATAAAAAAAGCGAAATTAGAAATCATAGTACAAAAATATTCCAAAAATGCAACTTTAGCTCGTCACAAGGTCAGTAGAGCAGTTCTTCAGAGTGTTTAAATAACGACTTTTATAGATTCAAATCTTTAAAATTCCAGTCAAAACTATTTCATTTACACTCACAATTCTGCCTGACATTCTCATCACTGTAATGGACATAAAATGAAGACATATTTTGATGATAAAATCCATTATACATAATTGTAGTGTTTATGTAAGTAGGCCTACTTTTAATTTAATTTATTAAATAAAAAGATATTGCAGCGTTTATTTATTTGTATTTTTTCAAATGTATGCATATAACCCTACTTTGTATTATATTACCTTCAAAAAATAAAATAAAAATCTAGTTAAAGCTGTTGTGAGGGTGTTTCTAAAACAGCAGCTTTGGGAGTGATGGAGACGTTGACATCTTTCTCTCTTCTGACTGCTGTTATCAATCTCTCTCTGTTTTTTCCCTCTTTTTGAAAACTTTTTTTCGTTTGCTTATTTGAGCAAATGGGAACACAAAAAATATATTTAATGTAGTCTCTCATTCACCACTACAGAACTTTACCCAACTATGATGACTTCTGCTTCTGAGAAACCTGGAAATGTGAATAGGGTCAATAAGGAGATTTTTAATGAGAAGCACCATTAGAATAATTCCAAAATCCCAATAGTAAAATGTCTGATGCATTAAAATAATGTGAATTGAGGGAATTGTGTTTAATTGTCATGAAAAATGTAAAATACATACGTAACTAAATGCAAATATAATAAATAATTTATGCCAAATATAATTTCTTATATTTTCTTTTTGATTTCAGGGTGAAACCTGACCTGGACCTATTTACATGATATTTACCCATAAACCTGAAAAATACACAATGCTGATCTGATTTTTTAAAAAAAGTTAGATTTCACATTACAGTTATGCACTTACAGGGACATAAAAAGGGGTTTCAGGCGAAGTGAGTGGCGTCTTGTTTCTACAAACTTGTTTTGGAGCTGTAACATTAATTTAAAGAGTGTCTATACTGTACTGTTCGGCTGTGGTAAGCAGCTGGCATATCAAACAGTCTCATCTCAAAGCTTCCTGGATCCCCTGCAATGATTCTAGTGTGAAAGATTAATACAGAGGAAATGTAGTTCAATACAAATGTCATTTTACTACCGCAGAGATGAAAGAAAGAGGGGAAGAGAGCGAGGATGAGGGAGAGAGACTCTTGGTATGACTTTAATCGCATGTACATGATGAGCAACTCTTACAAACAGAGGAAAGCAACTCCTGCTGTTATGCCCCTCTTTCTCTCTCTCTCCCCTCATCAACAGCCTTGATTAGCAGTGCTTTAATTAGACAGAGAACAAAAGGAACGCGATACTCATGTGTGGAACGATCACCCATCACCCCCTTCTCCCTACCAGCAGAAACCATGACGCCCAATGCACTGCAGCAATCAGTGTTAACACGAACCCTACACAACAGCACTGAAATATGTTTACACTTTATCACCAAACACATCCAGGGGTCTTGAATCATGTCTGACTTACTGTATGTTCCACAGATAAAGCAGAATGTCAGCCACTTTCTGTAAAACAGAGTTATATGAGGTGTAGATAACAGTAATAACAGTATTATATATATTTTTCAAGATATGAGGAGGTAACACAATGCTAGTGTGTTGTGGGTGGTTGCCAAGATGGTGCTATGCGATTGCTAGGGTGTTCTGGGTGGTTTCAGGGTTGCTAGGATGTTTCTAAAAGTGTTAATTTCAAGTCCAAGTTGTTGCTATGCAGTTGCTTAGGGGATTTGAGTGGTTCCAGGGTTGACAAGGATGTTTCCTGGTGCTTGTAGAGTTCTAAGTTGTTACCAATGTGTTGCTATGCGATTGATGGTGTTCCGGATGGTTTCGGGGTTGCCAATGTTTATTTTGGGGTTAGTTAGAGAGTTATGAGATGTTACCAAGGTGTTTCTATGCAGTTGCTAGGAAGTTCTGGGTGGTTGCCAGGGTGTTCTGGGTAATTCCGGGGTTGCCAGGATGTTGCTGAGTGGTCATTTTAAATCTAAGGTGTTGATATGCAGTTACTAGGGCGTTCTGACTGATCCAGGATATTTCCTGGTGGTTGTAAGAGAATTCGGAATTGTTGCCAAGGTGTTGCTATGCAATTGCTAGGGTGTTCTGAGTGGTTCCAGGGTTGCCAGGATGTATTTTGGAGGTCTTGAGAGAGTTCTGATTGTTGCCAGGGTGTTTCTATGCAGTTGCTAGGATGTTCTGGGTGGTTTCAAAGTTACCAGGATGTTTCTAAGTGGTCAATTCAAGTCCAAGGTGTTGCTATGCGGTTGCTAGGGTGTCCTGAGTGGTTCAAGGGTTTCCAGAATGTTTCCTGGTGGTTGTAAGAGATTTCTGAGTTGTTGCCAAAGCGTTGCTATGTGATTGCTAGGGTGTTACGAGTGGTTCCAGGGTTGCCAGGCTTGATTTTGGAGGTTGTTAGAGAGTTGTTGTTACCAAGGAATTTATGTGCAGTTGCTAGTATGTTCTGGGTGGTTGCCAGGGTGTTTTGGGTGGTTTCACGGTTGCCATGATGTTTCTAAGTGGTCATTTAAAGACCAAGGTGTTGCTGTGCGGTTGCTAGAGTATTTTGAATGGTTCCAGGGTTGCCATTGTGTTTCTAGGTGGATTCTAGAGAGTCCTGATTTGTTGCTATGCAGTTACTAGGGTGATCTGGATGGTTACCAGTTCACTGTTATGTTGTCACTAAGGTGTTCTGAATGGTTGCCAGGGTGTTGCTATGTGGTTGGCAGAGTGTTCTGAGTGGTTCCAGGTTTTTTAATAAAAAAATTGGGTTGAAACAACTCAGCATTTTTTTAGAGTGAAGGTGGTCATTAGAGAGTTCTGGATTCTTGCAAAGCTGTTTCTATGAGGTTGCTAGGTTGAACATAGTGGTTGCCAGGTTACTGTTATGTTGCCACTAAGGTGTTCTGCATGGTCGATAGGGTGTTCTGGTTGGTTTCCAGGGCATTGCTTTCTACTGAAAAGCAGTCACTACTTTGTAAGTGACTAAGTTTAATAGTTTAATTTGCGTACACCATTACTAATTACCCACATGCCCCAGCTGGAGGACAAAGATGAGGAGCAAGAAAGAAAAGCAGCTGCTATGCTGTCACTTTACATTCACGATAACTATAATTACAACGAGGGTCAGTCAATTAAATAAGGCCTGCTTAAATGTCCTCAATTATGCTGAAAAATAAATTAATTGTAATTAACCGATTGGACCTTCATCCATTAACAGAAAAGGAAAGGCAAATGAGAGGAGGAGAGCATAAAAGTTTCAAAATGCAATTAATGTACCTGTCCAACTCACTAGGACCAAACCTTTCAAACAGTTATATTAATTATTATTTTTTTAAATTTGATTTGTGTGACTTGACATCCTTTAATTTAAGTCAATTTGGGGTTCAGGAATTAAAGCAGTTCCATCCTTGCAAAAATATTATGCTCACAATGTTAAAAAGAGTTTACATGAGCTTCAAACTGAACTAAAAATCTTGAACTAGCACAAGCAACAGTTCAAAATGAAAGTTTTGCATCTATTCTCCTGATGACCCAATGCATTCTCTACAGTGAATATATTTCATTTGGACATCTCGATTATCTCCGTGGACAGTGCCAGCAGCAGCAGCTGTGGGGATGGAAAACCAGAGGATGTGATGTTGTGGCGCCACTTAGTCGTCATATGCTAGGCACTTATTCCCAAATCAACAGCAGCTATTAAATCAACTGATTTGCACTTGTGTTCTGCTTTGAGATGCAAGAGCCACGATTTATACGTGTTGCAGATGACAGAGAATTCTGGAACCGTGCAATAGTTACAATGTGTCAGTGACTCTGAGATGGTTTGAAAAACGCCTTATTCTCTAATGATGGCACGTTTTAGACCTGGTATTTGTATATATCTGACAATCCGATCACCAAGTGTAAAACTGATATATTCTTTGTGCTGAAGACATGCTGTAACACTGTCACAGTAAGTAGTCACAAAATCAGAGATCGTCCTCTCAACAAAATCTAATCACAGGAGGTCAAAGGAGATGCATTTGAGATGGATGTTAATACCTGGTGTAAACGAGGTCTAAGTGTCTATTGATTTTTCCCAACACAATCTGAGATACTTTTATCTTTCTATCCTGCTCCTATAAAGTATCCTTTTATTCCATAAGAATCTCTACACACACACACACACACACACACACACACACACACACACACACACACACACACACACACACACACACACACACACACACACACACACACACACACACACACACACACACACACACACACACACACACACACACACACACACACACTGGTTCTAGAAAGGTGTCAGAATCCTTCTGGGCCCACTCGCCATAGGCGTATTGGTTTTTATACTGTAAAAAACTTAAATGTTATCCCCCTACACTGCCCCTGCCCCTAATCCTACCCATCACAGGAGACATGCTGCATTTTTCATTTTCATAAAAACTCATCCTGTGTGATTTATAGGTCCCCACAGTGACACAAGTCCCCATGAGTCTGTCAGGTTGAAGTCCCCACCAGGCTAGAAAAACATGTACACACAAACACACACACACACACAAACACACACACACACACACACACACACACACACACACACACACACATGGCACACAGACACACACACACACACACACACACACACACACACACACACACACACACACACACACACACACACACACACACACACACACACACACACACACACACACACACACACACACACACACGTTTTATGGGGACATTCCATAGGCGTATGGACAAGGATTTTGGATATTGCCATCTTTGTGGGGATGTGTCCCCATAATGTAGGGATTACCAGTCCACACACACACACACACACACTGGTTCTGATAGAAAGGTGTCAGAATGCACAGCCGGGGCCCACTACCTTGAGCCCATGCCCAATGTAAGTGCCCATTTCGATCGTACCGCGATTTTGACCGAGGAGGTTGAAATCTCAACTGGACCACAGAGCAATGGAAGAAGGTGGCCTGGTCTGATAAATCACCTTTTCTTTACATCACTTCAGAGGTCTAGTGGAGTCCATGCCTCGACAGGTCAGGGCTGTTTTGCAGCAAAAGGGGACCAACACAGTATTAGGAAGGTGGTCATTATATATATATATACTGGTAATCTTATGAATAATAATAATATTACACATACAATTTCACAAAATGTTGCATTTTCTCAAACAGGAGTATTTTTACATATAAGATCGTATATCAAAATGTAAATAAATGTAAATGTCAAACTAATATTTATTTACCTGCCGTTTGTACTGACATACCAGTTCAATCTAAGATTTTTCATATTAAATGATCAATTAAGCTCTATTCAATCTAACAAGGCAGTGTGATGTAAGATGTTCATAATTAATATAATGTGTTCCTGATTTTTCAGGGGGGTAGAAATTAATGTCAACTAAATAAGTGCCAATTATCATCCAATCTGTACAAACTGACATGATGAATTCAAACTAGATTCAGACACGTTCCAGAATTCCAAGCTAGTCTTGATTATCCGTCATCTCCATCTCCACACAATCCTTTGTACTTCAGCCCGTCGTCTCATAATCAGACTCCGATGTGGTTGAGCTATTGTTGCTGCATCACAGGTTCATGTGATGTTTGTGATTACAGCTCCATTGAAAACAACTGAAATACTCATCAAATCATCAGAACTCAGTCTTGTATTAAAGGCACTTGATGCACAAAACCAGCATTTGTAATTTGCATGGAATTCTATGAGAAATATTGAAACACTAAACCTTTCATTAAAAAGGCATATATGAACTGGGCAAAATTAAAGTTCCATGACATTTATTTGAATATACTTTAACCAGTACTAAGCATGCTAATGCTGTATGCTATATACTTAAATAATGTTTGTTGATATTGATTTGATTTGGAATGTTATCTGAAATAAAAAATATATGCAACAAATTTATATACACAGACACATTATTACTACAAATTGTTGTGAAATGGCTGATATTAAAACGATAAAAAATGTACAATTTATGCAAAAAATACATTATGACTGAGAAATGCTGTGAAATGTTATCTGAAATTTAAAAATATAAAAAAATATACAATTTACGCAAAACAAACACACACACACACACACACACACACACACACACACACACACACACACACATGTTGTGTTTCCATGTTTTGTGGGGACATTCCATAGGCATAATGCATTTTATACTGTACAAACCGTATTTTCTATCCCCTACACTGCCCCTGCCCCTAAACCTACCCATCACAGGAGACATTCTGCATTTTTACTTTTTCAAAAACATCACTTAGTGTGATTTATAAGATGTTTTCTCATGGGGACTAAAAATGTCCCCACAAGGACAAAAATTTGGATATTGCATCTTTGTGGGGACATTTTGTCCCCATACCGTAGGGATTACCAGTCCACACACACACACACACACACACACACACACACACACACACACACACACACACACACTGCTAGACAGATTACTTGCAAATTGAGTCTGACTACAAAAATTGTAGTATGTAATCTTGATTACTCCTTTTAGGTATTGTATTGACTACTTTTTGATTACTTATAGACTACTTAATCTTGTTTATCACATAGATATGAATGGGATTATTATGAACCATATATACACTCAACTAAAGGATTATTAGGAACACCATACTAATACTGTGTTTGACCCCCTTTTGGCACTAAGAGGCCTAAAGTGTGCCAAGAAAACATCCCCACACCATTACACCACCACCACCAGCCAGCACAGTGGTAACAAGGCATGATGGATCCATGTTCTCATTCTGTTTACGTCAAATTCTGACTCTACCATCTGAATGTCTCACCAGAAATCGAGACTCATCAGACCAGGCAAGATTTTTCCAGTCTTCAACTGTCCAATTTTGGTGAGCTCGTGCAAATTGTAGCCTCTTTTTCCTATTTGTAGTGGAGATGAGGGGTACCCGTCTTCTGCTGTTGTAGCCCATCCGCCTCAAGGTTGTGCGTGTTGTGGCTTCACAAATGCTTTGCTGCATACCTCGGTTGTAACGAGTGGTTATTTCAGTCAAAGTTGCACTTCTATCAGCTTGAATCAGTCGGCCCATTCTCATCTGACCTCTAGCATCAACAAGGCATTTTCGCCCACAGGACTGCCGCATACTGGATGTTTTTCCTTTTTACACCATTCTTTGTAAACCCTAGAAATGGTTGTGTGTAAAAATCCCAGGACCTGAGCAGATTGTGAAAGACTCAGACCGGCCAATCTGGCACCAACAACCATGCCATGCTGCCATGCTTAAATCAACTTTCTTTGCCATTCTGACATTCAGTTTGGAGTTCAGGAGATTGTCTTGGCCAGGACCACACCCCTAAATGCATTTAAGCAACTGCCATGTGATTGGTTGATTAGATAATTGCATTAATGAGAAATTGAACAGGTGTTCCTAATAATCCTTTAGGTGAGTATATATATACACACACACACACACACACACACACACACACACACACACACAAAGAGAAAGAAACTTTCTATTCTTCGTCATCAACAACATGAAATGCTTAAAGCTTCGAAGGCATCAAAAAAATGTGGTGTCACAACGGTCATTGCTTTTGTTTCTAATGTATAAAGACTGAGTGAACAACATTTAGCTCTATTTACTTTGTTGTGAGTGGATAAGTGTATGAGAAAAAGAGGGTGAATAGTTCATCTTGACACATCAAGAGAAGAAATATACTGTCGCTCAGAATAGAGATGCATTTATCACAGAAATCCCTGGAGAGTCATTTTTCTAATGTAATGAGGGCATGTAATGTCTCTTAGCATCAGAGAGGCTATGTGGGACATTTCTGAGCTGGTGTTGTTTTCATTTCTCCAACCCAGCTATGGCTAATATTTTAATCATAATTGAAACAATAAAATAATATTACAGTAATTTCTTTGATAATTCACAAAACACATGGACAACGAGGAAATGTGTAACAAAAGGACCCAACACTTCTCTTCTTACCCCAGATTTTACTTGGTTATTTCAAGGGTGACTCAAGTGGAGCCTAAATGAAATCCAGATTACAATAACAGCAGTGCTGGGTTCAATTAGGAGAGTGTAAACACTCCATACTGGGCTCCCAGCAGCACAGTCAGACTTATACACCTTTACATAAACACATACACAGTAATATGTTGGCCTACATGGAAACTACACGTGCAGAAAGATCTATAGATATCCACAGAATAGCAGCTTACCTCATTCATAAATGTCTACACACCCCAGCCTCTCGCATGTTTGTTTATTCTTTTTTTTTTGGCTGAATTTATCATGCTTTAAAGGTAGGGTTGTTTTTTTTTAGTTTTTTGGAGAGGCTAGCAATAGCAAGCTAGCTTTGAAAGCATAAGATCCCACCCGTCTCCAAAGCCACGCCTCCTTCAAAACACGACACAGCAAGGAAAAGTGTCACGAGACAGCGTTAAACTACCTCATGTCTCAAAGCACATAACAGTAGAATAATAATGAACATAAACAACTTAAAAACCTGTACCACCTGACAGCTGCAGATTCATTTAAGCGTTGATAGTGTTGCCATTGAAACGCATAAATTCGAATCATGATGTCATTGACAGGCGATGCATTGACACGGGCCGTACACTGGTTAAAAATGCGGATTTCTCTGGATTTAAACATTGTTGGAAACATTTGGGATAATATAAGTACAGAAGTCAACAAATATAAAATTGTTTTAGTGTTTTTTAATTCAATAATCTTTCATATTGTGCCTTTAAATCTATTCAAAATGTTGCCAGAAATCCATAGAAAAGGCAAAAAAACAAAAAACAAAAAAACATTTTGGACATTAATATATAACACCAAACACATATAATTGACATAATCTCCACAATTTTGAGAATGTATGATCCACAAAAGGTACTTCCTGTTGACATGTCTATATTAGAGGTGATAGGAAAACTTTTTGTAACAAACATGGCAAAAATACAAATAAAAAATAAAGTTCCTTTTAAGCTAAACCTACGGAAGCCCTGAACCGCAAAGTAAAAAAAAATATGTATATGTAAAAAAAAAAAAATCTAGAATTTCGAGATTAATATATTTCGACTTTATTCTCTAAATATTTCTACTTTAATCTCGAAATATTTCGACTTTATTCTCGAAATATTTTGACTTTATTCTCGTAATATTTCCACTTTATTCTCAAAATATTTCAACTTTATTCTCTAAACGTTTCGACTTTAATCTCGAAACATTTCGACTTTATTCGCTAAACGTTTCGACTTTAATCTCGAAACATTTCGACTTTATTCTCGAAACATTCCGACTTTAATCTCGAAACATTTCGACTTTATTCTCAAAATATTTCGACTTTAATCTCAAAATATTTCGACTTTAATCTCAAAATATTTCGACTTTAATCTCAAAATATTTCGACTTTATTCTCGAAATTCTAGATTATTATATTTTACAGATTTTTTTTTTTTTTACTTTGCGGTTCAGGGCTTCCGTATAAACCTTATATTCTCTGTAGCAACACACACACACACACACACACACACACACACACACACACACACACACACACACACACACACACACACACACACACACACACACACACACACACACACACACACACACACACACACACACACACTCTCTCTCATATGGTAACGGTGGGTATTAGCCTTCAGAGTTGTGCGTCATCCATCACAGTGGCACGAAGGCTAAGTTGACAAATTTCCAATATTAATAGAAGCTGTCGGGGCGTCGTAGGGTAATAGCTGTCCCTGTCACGGGCACCTATTAAGGCCTGGCCCCTGCTGCAGGACGAGGTAATTAATACACTCACACATGCTCCCAACGCAATTTAGATTGACATACACACTTTCACCTTCATTTGCGGGAGGGACAGCAGGCAGAGAGAGAAAAGCTTGATGCTTTATAGCTTATAGCTAATGGCTCAAGCTGTGTACTTTCATGAATAGATAAGCTACATTAAAACTATGCCTTTGAAAGCAGTACGTTTGATTAATACACACGAGGAGTGGTATTTTGGTCCAATGAGAATTAATTGTGGATGT
Source organism: Gobiocypris rarus (assembly GCA_023029165.1). NCBI lineage: Eukaryota > Metazoa > Chordata > Actinopteri > Cypriniformes > Gobionidae > Gobiocypris > Gobiocypris rarus. The sequence goes on along the minus strand of CM040912.1, from coordinate 46,292,229 downwards.
GGCAACCCGATGTAAAAGAGTGCAACAGTTCACGGACACCTTTTTCCATGGCGTATTTTTCCTATAGGGATTTTTTTAAAGTATTTTTTTAAATAGGCATATCTCATGAACCAAATCAACAAGATATTAGATAAATCAGAAAATTAGCAATACATAAATAAATAGATGAATGTACTTAAAGGTCCTGTTCTTCGTGATCCCATCTTTCAAACTTTAGTTAGTGTGTAATGTTGCTGTTAGAGCATAAATAATACCTGTAAAATTATAAAGCTCAAAGTTCAATGCCAAGCGAGATATTTTATTTAACAGAAGTTCCCTTTCAAAGCCTACAGCGAACGGCCGGTTTGTACTACATCCCTGTACATCCTGCTTTAATGACGTCAGTAGAAGTAAAGTTTGTTGACTAACCTCCGCTCACAAGAATACGCTAAAAAGGGGACGTGGTCTTGTTGCTCTCCCACGTGGTGAAGAGGAAGTGTTGCGTTTGTAGAGTGTGTTTGTCGCCATGTCTACAGTAACATTGAGCGCATGCATCTCCCCGTCATGGTAAGAGGCGTGACCTTTCCGGGCAACGTGCGCTAAGCTGCTGTCGAATCACAACACGGGAACCGCTGGCACAATCAGAACTCGTTACTATTTCTGAAGGAGGGACTTCATAGAACAAGGAAATCATCAGGCCGTTTTTTTATCAGTGAAAACAGCGGTATACAGATAAGTAAATTGTGTGAAAAATACTGTTTTTTTACACTCGAAACATGAACACATGTTATATTGCACACTTTAAACACAATCAAAGCTTCAAAAACACATGAAAAACGGGACCTTTAATATCTGTAATAACACAAATGAAAAAAAAAAAATTACAGGAATAAAACTATTAAAGTCTATTTCTATTATTTTAAAGATGTTTACATTTTATGTTTACTGTGACATATGCATATATATATATATATATATATATATATATATATATATATATATATATATATATATATATATATATATATATATATATATATATATATATATGTCAAGTACAGAGGATAAAAAAAATATTTGAAGAGACTGGAGACGTTTATGACAAACCCAGGTCAGGCAGAACCTGCAAGACAACTGCTCAAGAGGACCTTTTGTTGGCTCGAAAATCCAAGGCCAGCCCATTTTCCACTGCAGCAGAGCTCCACGAGACCTGGTCACCTGAAGTCCCTGTGTCTACCAGAACAGTTTGTCGGATTCTGTCTCGAAATGGCCTCCATGGTCGAATCAGTGCCCAGAAGCCAGCACTAAACAAAAGACGATTGAAAAACCGTGTGGCATTTGCCAAAGCCCACAGCCTGCTAAAAGGATGGACGCTGGAAAAGTGGCAGAAGGTGGATTTTTCAGATTAATCTTCTGTTGAATTACACCACAGTTGCCGCAAATATTGCAGGAGACCTACTGGAGCCTGCTTGGATCTGAGATTCACCCAGAAAACAGTGAAGTTTGGTGGGGGAAAAATCATGGTCTTGGGTTACATCCAGTATGGGGGTGTGCGAGAGATCTGCAGGGTGGAAGGCAACTTCAATAGTCTAAAATACCAAGACATCTTATACCTCTTATATTCCCAACCATAAAAGAGGCCAAATTCTGCAGCAGGATGGTGCTCCATTGCATTCTTCCATCTCCACATCAAAGTTCCTCAAGGCGAAGAAGATCAAGATGCTCCAGGATTGGCCAGCCCAGTCACCAGACATGAACATCATTGAGAATATGTGGGGTAGGATGAAAGAGGAAGCATGGAAGACGAAACCAAAGAATATTGATGAACTCTGGGAGGCATGCAAGACTGCTTTCTTTGCTATTCCTGATGACTTCATCAATAAATCCTTGCCAAACCGCATGCATGCAGTCCTTCAAGCTCATGGAAGTCATACAAGATATAAAATTTGGATCTCACAACACCACTACTTAATTTGCTGTCATATTTTTGTATTTGCAGTAAATTTGTTCAATTTCTGTATAGGCGACAAAACTTTTGTCTTGCCAAAATTTGACCTTTCTGTCTTGATTAAATGATAAATCTTTTTTCAGTGAAACTAATTTATTTCAGTGCATTAAAAATCATTTGGGAGGGTTTTAGCTTTTCATATGAGCTATTTCTAACTCCCATTGATGAATTAAAAGTCAGGTGTTTCTACAAAATAGATAAGTGACACGACTTTTGTCAGGGACTGTATATATATATATATATATATATATATATATATATATATATATATATATATATATATATATTTAATTCCCAAATAATTAAATAGTTTAAGATTGTTAAAGCCACAGTATGTAGGGTGAATTAAGGGTGATTGGGACTCTTTTTTCAAGTAATCTCAATGGCAATAAGTGTCCCAATCATCCTAATTTTCAAAACAAAGGTGTAGTTATGACGCCTTGATTTCGCAGAGCTTTTATTATGCTGCTGACGAGCACTTCCGCTTCTTCCGCTCATGTGTATGTGGGCTAACGCAACGCTGTTGTATCATATTAGATACACTATTTAAGTGTGTTGAAAGTTATAATGCTACTCTGTGCTTTCACTCGGTGGCTACTATGAGACACTTGTTCACACTACAGTGAGCTAGATCGATATTAGGCTTCAGGAGTTTGTGTGCCCATATAATCTTAGTGAAAGTGGTAAACAGATTTGGCTTGCTGCATGCTATAGAGGGGCTCGGAGAGGATATTCTACCCGAGCTCCGATTGCCCCCCTATAACAGGCAAAATTGTACAAAAGGAGGAGCAGGGGAGGAGGAGGGATGCTGCAGGAACAAAAAATGGGAAGAGGTAAGCTGCTAGTTTTATACCTTGGTATTAACTGGAAGATTAGATGGGCGTACTCCTCCCAAAATTACGTTTAATAATTTCACATGGTAAATCACTCGCGGTAAATAAAGAAAATGAGATTTAAATGATAAGACTAAGTGTGTTGAGCTATATAACAATGATTAGTTTTCTGTCGATGAATGTATCCACATAGATAGATTGCTCACCTGTCTAATAAAACACATAATATACTAAAGCATCTCTGGTATTTCCATGGTTTCTACAAAATAAAAAAATAGAGGCTAACGTGGTATGATGTCGTGATAGGCGACGCACACACACGGTTGCTTATTTGGGATAATGTGAGTACAAAAATCAACAAAATATATAACATTGTTCTAGTGGTGTTTTAATATTTTAATCCAAAAATCTTACATATTGTGCCTTTAAGTGAATGCTCTAATCTGTCAACATGAGCGCCGAAAAAAAATATGCGCTGCTTACGCGTGCAGTGTGATACCGGCCTCAGGGTGTTCCATTTAAACCCATTGCAAGGGTTCCGCCAGTAGTTTTTGACCAGGAATTATGTTGTTAAACACAATTATTTAAAATATACAGCTTAAAAATGACGGCTTTAACAAAAGCATACCAACGACCTTGGAGCTCACAGGTCTGTCTTTAAGGTTCATAAATTAGCATTAAATTAAAATCCCCTTTGGAGAAAATGAATGGGATTTTTACTTCCAGAACACATCTGTTGCAGTTTATTTGATTGGTGGAGATTTCTTTGCAGAATCATGGGTAATGTAGATTTTAACCAGGAATTCCACCAAAACTAAGTTAAAATGATGTGGACTAACAGCTTTAACAAAAGCATAAACCATCGATTTACAACCTCGTAGCTCACAGGCAAGTCTTTAAGGTTCATAAGTTATCATTAAAAATCAATTAACCTTTAGAGAAAATGAATGGGATTGACTGTTGCACTCGAAAATGTAATGCTGATCATTGGTTGTTGCTATCATGGCTGGTTAGGACAAAAACCCAGATGAACACAGAAGAGAAATGTTTTAGAGCTCATCCCATTTAAATAGCACACAGTGTAAGGTTGTGTGCACAAAACAATTAAAAAAAATACCAATATAGCATATTGTGTATAGTGTAGCACCAACAAAGCTACACTATTTTGATTGCAGCTATGCTAAGCTAATGTAGCTTTTTTTAAGACTTTAGCAAATGCATAGCAAAATGCTAGAATTTATTCATAACCTGGCATAGTGGTGGCGAATTTTGCATGGGTAGTACCGCAATTTCTTAAGAAAATATAAAAGGCAGTACATTAGCATTGTCCATTGATAGCACAGATACTGGTACTTCTATAAATGGGGTTTGAGAAAACAAAAGTGTCAGTGCCAGACTGCCAGCTCACAGGGTTACACTAATATGATTATGTGGATTATGCCAACGAGCTGGTCCGGGGCTATATTTCATGCTCTCGTTTGGGGGAAGTGTTAATTGGTTTGGAGCCTTTGATGTGACTGCTGGTAAGCCGGATGGGGGAGAGGGTTATTATGTGAGTGTGGAAAAGTGTGTTTTTTTGGCCTTGGAGGGATTCAAATTGACGAAAAGAGATCCCACTTTGACTCCGCTGCTGGTTTTCTTTCTCTTAGCATACCTCTGGCTCATGTGTATCTCAAATTGGATTACAAACAGATAAATGTGAATGAGGTTTCTGTGAGCGTGAAAACTGGAGGTCTTTTTAGAAGACCACTGCAAGGAGGAAAAATCTTTTCAGGCTTCGTATTGAGGAAAGCAGTTGAAAATATTAAACTCCAACCTTGGGACGTCACCAACGGACGTCCCAAGTATATGGATAGACCTAAAACCAATCAGAGCGATGAAGGAGATTACGTAAGCGAAGCTGGTATATCAGACGGTATATTTGCCGGTCGGTAAGACAGCGATAACTTCTTTATTAGATATGAAGGTTTCAAGATTTGTTCTTTGCTCGGGTTTAAACAAAAAGGAAAAGTTTAAATCGCTTAAAACAGACACGATAGCTGATTTGAACGAGTGACGTTCCACGGCGGCATCCACCTTTGTAATGTACAAAATCTTCATCGTGTAAAGCCCGCCCCAACTTTTCTGATTGGTGCCGTGATTTCGACGAATTAGAAATGAGCTTGAATGGGCTCTTTGCCAGACTACTGGCAGAGCAAATCTAAATTTGCCGGAAGTTGTCTGGGTTTTCCCAGGCGAATGGCCAATTACTGGCCTGGCATGAATAATACAGCGTTTTAGTCGTTTTCGCGGATCTGTGTGAACTGGGATCATTTTGACAACGTTGTCGTCTGTACGTGAAACTGCAAAAGAAAACGTTTTCCATTTTTAGAACTCTGCTGTAGTGTAAACTTTCCCTAAACTCTTTCATCGCCAGCATCATTTTAAAAAGTTGCCAGCCACCGCCAGCGTTTTTGACTATTTTCACAAAAATTTCAAGGCTCCAAGAATATTTTTTTATCTGAACATGCAATATATGAAAAGAAAGAACAGAGCCTCTGCTTTTAAAAAAAGAAGAAAACTTTTTATTCTAGCTTCATGCATTCTTTTTTTTATCAACACTTGAATGTGGGTATGTTTCATAAAAAATAAAAAAAACATTTTGAGAAAAATCACGACATCCAGATTGGATTCAGAATGATGATCAAAACATAGATGGAGTAGATCGAGTCCACCAACACCCCTAATGCTTAACAATCCTAGCTCGTCCTGGGTCAAAATTTCATTCAGTAACATTAGGCAGTTTTGATTTATATGCTGTTAAATGTTGGTGATCGCGTTATTTTACATAAGCATATTATTACATATGATATCGCTTGTTTCTGCAACTTCTCACCTTACTGGCGTAGCTACGGGTGGGGCTGGATGGTGACAGCTTGCCCATCCTCTCAGATCCAGGGAAAATCTTTTTTCCAATAATACTATTTTCTAACGTTTGAGATTTATTTTGTCATGCATTATAACTCTATTCTAAAATAAAAATAATATAATATACAAATATACTAATTCGTCTCTTTAGTTAAGTCACACCAGTAGTAATGTTATGTTCTTCTTCGCGGCAATAGCGAATCAATACCAACTAGCAGCGCTGTTTTATGTTATTAAAAAAAGTTATTATTTAAAGAAATAAACACGTCATAACAAATATGATAGGACGCCATAACACGTTTGTCGTTTGAAAGTGAACTAACAGAATATGTGATATTATCAACATCTTCAATTCAAAACACAGCCAATTTGTGAGCAAGTGGTTTTCTGAAATGTACATAAGCCACGTAGGCTACTGTATTAGCAATGGCAGGTTGTCGATACAGGACTCCTCAGACACGTCTCATCGTGGTATAGTTATCAGGACTGGGGTTGGATCTCCTGCTTTGTTTTTGTTTAAAAAAATGTTCACGCTGCAGCCGCTCACACTTGATCGCACAGAGCTTAGTGCGTACAGTATTTAGATTTTGCGACACTAGTGGTAGTGTCACCTACCTAGCGGTATTTAAAAACATAAAGCAACCTTGCAAGCGGTCTTTCTGCTCGTCGCGCTCAAACTTCACAAACACAGCTCATACGGGGGCTTGAGAAGGCATCATACTTTTAGTATTTTTTGTTGTGTTTCATTCAGATTTGGATTTTTCTTCCAAATTAAGGGATAATGCAAATTATTCTGGCCCACCCACACCATTAGAGGCCCATCCAATTTCCTCCTACGCCACTGCTTCGCTAGCCTGACGTGGTCATACTCAAATCTAGTCAGAATATGAGTCTGATACTGCTCCATTGGGCTGTGATTATTGGGGCGTGTTTCAACTGAACCAGGAAAGACCTCAATTGGATAGACCTGCAACCAATCAGAGCAACGGAGTAAATTACGTATGTTGAGCGACGCATAGTAGTGGGAAGTTCCAACGCTATCTCTCGACCAATTCGTACTAAATCATCCGAGCGAATAAAAGGTGTCTAATTCGTAGGAATTTGTACGACCTCACTCGTACGTATTAGTACGATTTGTCTTAACCCACGTGATGGGTAGGTTTAGGGGAGGGGTCAGGGGTAGGTAATTTGTATGAATTTATACGAATTTAGTAACTCGTAAAATATGTACGAATTAGCAAAAAATCGTATGAATTTGTACGAGTGAGGTCGTATCATTTCGTACGAATTAGCCACCTCGTAAAATTAGTACGAATTGCCGTGAGATCGGGCAGGAAGTTCGGATCATTTTACGCAAAATGAGTAAATCTTTTTTCAAGTAATTTCAGCATAATATAATTCAAATGTCACATGTTAAATTCCCCAACACATCTAGTACTTATGCAAACGTTGATCACATTTGGAATAAAAAAATAATTATAAGCTAATGCAGCCAAGGCCAAACTTTAAGAAATGATTCATTAATTGCTTAGCTGGGTCTTCAGGCTATGCAGTCTGTTAGTTCACCTCACCGCCGAATCCAAGTCCTTCGGGTTTGAGTCATTCGTTCTCACAGGCCCATAGGCTGAGTGCAGGAGATCCAGTACAGAGCCGATGGCCTGTAGCACATGCACGGTCAACACAAAATGAACAAATCGCTCTCTGAGACAACTCGTTGTTCCCGAGTCATATTTAAGATTAGTTCAAAAAGAACAAATCGTTCATGAACGACGCATCACTAACGCATAGCTGCGCATGAGGTGAATGCATATACGAACAAGTTCTCTGTTTAGGATTAGAATGAATTCAACCCAAGTGCTCTTTGGTGACGTGGATGATTACGTGATGATTCTGTCCATCATCGTATAAAGCCCGCCCTGACAATTTGATTGGTCCAAACAGTTTCTGTTCGGGCATAATTACTCCACAATGGATCGAGTCCAGACCGAATTGCCCGACCTCAGTTGCCCGGGGCTAAATTCGGCTGGCATCCAGGCTACTGCTTCGACTGTGTCGCAATCCAAAGATTCTATACTCTTTCAGAAGATGCGTAATAGCGCACCCTTACCATATGTTGGGGAAAAATTTAATCACAGAAGATTTAATCTTCCAGACCTGTTTTTGTCTGTTATGTTTTAAATAAGTCAGATCAATGAGGCCCCACCTTTGGGAGCCCAGACGTTGTCCCTTTTGTCTTTATGGCTCTTGGAATTGGAGTTCCTGACTAGCATCAATGCGTTTGAATAGTTATGCTGATTAGGAGTAGGTGATACTCTGTCTGGGTGGGTTCCAAAACCTGCATATTTAATTAACATGCTTTTTTACAGTTTAGGACCATTGTGTTTCTTGCTTTTAATTCAAACAAGTTCCAAGTCAGTAAGGGGACCATTTGTGTATTGTGTCTCACCTCTTGCACAAGGCGACCTTCACCAGATGTATGGAAAATTACTGAGGGGGGTTGTTAAAACATTGAGGGTATAAAAGCTTGGGCCTTCTATTGCTCCTGAGTTCACACTCGATGCAGGCATTATCTGGTTGTATTGACTGTGGATTCATTCTTGCAAGAATTAAATCTTTATAAAGACTCAATTGGCTAAGGTTTGTCTCTTATTCAGAAATGCAACGGAGTTAACGTATTTTTGCCACAACACATATAACAGTGAAAACATGGAAAGCCGAATTCGACTGCACAAAGGCATACTTGAGGTTAGAATGAACCAAACAAAATATTTAGAAGTAAAAATCTTGCAATTTTATTTGCATATAAAGGCAGCTAAATATATCACAATGAAACCTGAAGAAAAAAGAAAAGAAAAAAAAGGTATCTAAACTTTTCCAGGAATGAGACCGTAACTGTAACTGAAAGAAAAGCAGAGAGGCATTTACAATGGCAAGAGTTGAAACAACTATTGGCAACATTTTTTTTGTGCTAGCAAGACTGCATTTACACAGTGCAAAATTACAAAAAGAAAAGAGAAAAACAAAAACTATCATACGCAAGATATCAAAGAACAATTGAACCTGGTTTCGGCAGTTTCAAAAAAACAAACAAAAAAAACAACCTTTGAGATTGTACATTAAAATAACTTCAACTCGAGTACTCGTTTATTTTATGGAACAATACGCTGAAAAGTAGGAACATTTCATGAAAACAGAAAAGAGCATGTGTGCGCTTTACGCACATTTAAGTCATCACTTACAGGCAAAATTAGATTCTTCAAGAGGCTTAGAACGAACACAATTTTAGTTAGAGATTTTACAGCTTACACATACATATAGATATACATATATTTTAAGACATTTTCCAATTTCTATGCAGAATGAGGCGCTCCAGAATATACATGAGTTAAAATGCATCCATGTCTTCCCTGCGCTTGTAAGAAAGTGTTCTTTGAATGCAAAAAAAAAAAAATCCCCTTCGTTTTGGATAAAAACAATAAATATGATGCTTTCTCTTCGCTAGCAGAAAGAAAGGGCTCCAGCTGGGGGAACTTAAAGCTAGTTTAAGGCATTATATCCCTGTCAGCTAAAAGAAAGCTTAATTATCCTGAAAAAAGAATATACAAAATGAACAATGGCATCCCATACCAACATAATTCGAATATTGACAAAAAAAGAGACAATTTTACAAATTCACAAAGCTTATTATCTTACAGATTTAATCAGATCTTTTCATAAGATTGTTCAACACTTCTGTACGCAAAACACCCCGCATGATCCCATCCGTCATCAGAAACTTCCAATGAATCTTTTAGCAAAAGACTGGCGATTTCCAAAGAAACATTCAACTATTTTTTTTATTTTCAAAGTACTGTTAGAAAACATAAGGAAAGAAAAAGAGAATATGGCAAAGCACGCAGGCGTCTCAAGAGCTTGGGGGGTTCGGGAGGTCGAACACGATGGGAGGGTTGGTGGGTTGAAAGCTGACTGTACAGGTAGAGGCGTTGATGAATGTTGTGAACCCGTCTGTCATAATGCCGTAACCTAGAGAAAGGGAGAGTCAACATTCAAATACCAGACTAAAAGAAAAAAATCATCCATAAACTAACTTTCTTTTTCTTATATTAAACACAAATTTCTGGTGTTTCTTAAAGAGGTAAGTATTTTCATGTGTTAATCACTTTTTAATTGCCAATGTGTACTTGTAACAAAACTTAAAAAACTAGACCTTTCCCGACTTCCTAGGTTTTACAGGTTGCCTTATTCTTATATGAATGAATCGGGATGTTTTGCCGGGAAAATTATGAAAAAAGAAAGTGTAACGCCTCTCGCCGTTCAAAACGCTTACGCTATGTCATACATAATAAGTCGTGTCAGTTATGCTTTTTCCGCAAGTTCAATATGCTATAGATATTTTACTTTATAACGTGTTAAATATTGATTATTTTTCTTACACAAACGCATCGCTTCACTTCAGAAGGCCTTACTTTATCTGGATGGATTACTATGGATTACTTTTATAAAATGGATGGATGCACTTTTTTGGGCTTCAAACTCTTGGCCGCTGTTCACAGCCATTATAAAGCTTGAAAGCATCAGGATATTTATTAATAGAACTCTGATTCTGTTCATCAGAAAAAAGAAAGTGGTATACACCCATGACGGCTTGAGTAAATCTTGGGGTAATTTTAATAAATTTTAAAGTGAATTAACACTTTAATGGGATAGTTCACCCAAAAATGAAAAGACTGTCAGTCGTGTAATGCATATACTCTTTAATTTAGTGTGTAATAAAGTTCTAAGTGAATGAAAACATCCTGCAAAGTTTTAAAACTGAAAGTGCAGCGTATATAAAGTTATTGTCTCTCAAAAGTAAGAGTCGACTCTGAGTCAATAAAACAAATCTTAAGCCGTTTCGTTGAGATGTCATGACGAAACATTAGCTTATTGCATTGTGTACAATCGAAGCCCCCGGGCGGAGCTGGAGTTCAGTTATGGAAATGAGCCTTTGTTTCCGAAGTGCGCTCTATACGTGGTAGACCCATCACAACAGACTGGGCCCTCTGGCCAATCAGAGCAGAGCAGACTCGTGGAAAGGAGGGATTTAGAGAGACTGATTATTCCGTCGAGTCAATTGAGAATCATTGTGGTGATGTGCAATGTATATAATAAGAAAATGTAAGTGTTTTTTGACATTTGATCCATGTAAACATGTTGTTGGAGACCTCCAAAATTAAATTAGGAAACTTTAAAATAGCATAATTGGGGCACATTAAAGCTTTCCAGCGCAGGAGAGACCGAAGCAGGAATGCCTGAAAATGGATGCTGAGGATATGTTGTTTCTGCTCCATACGGGAGTAACACTGGTTTTGCTATGTTTCACAGAACCAAGACATGATGTTTTTGTAATGTTATCTCGAGTAACAGGACAGTTTTGAGTGTCATTGTTTGTATGGAGCTGTTGTGCTGCTGGCGACTAACCAACTCTTGCTTGTGTACACTCTTGTGTACTCTATGTTCATTTTTTGCTCTTCCTTGTTGTTTTTTCGCGCTTGTGCATTTTGAGGTTGGAGTAAGGAAAGGAGGGGTTTGTTTGTTTGGGTTGATTTTAAATATCAACAGTGTTTCTCAGAAATCTCTTACTGTACCTTTAATAACTTTGATTATTGATTGAACTTTAGTCTCCTTTATCACATTGCTGATGCCTTCGTTACGTGAAAAAAAGAAAACACCCTATAGTGATGTTTAAAATCATTCTAATGCACTTTTTTTAATGGCAGTGCCAATTTGTGTTTAAACCCACCTTCATGGATTCCTCCGAAGACGTGGAGTTTGGGCCGGACTCTCCTCTGGACTGTGTTTAACAGCTCAACACACCCAACTCTTTGCAGCTCCTTCGGTACCCAGTCCCTAAAACCTACACACACAAACACACCGTAAATCATTTTCTAATCTCCAATGAAGAACAGCTCATGTCAAATCATTTGCGGTTTTTAACCTAAAGCTCAGAAAAAAGAAAAGGCGGTTTATGTCTTTATCATTTACATACCATTATAGCTTTAGTTAATATTTGAATTAGATTTATAGAATTTTTTTCATTATAATACACTTTTTTTTAAAGTTTAGTTTTAGTTATTTTAGTAATAAAAACTTAAAGTCGGCATAAAACATAATTTGCAGTAGTTTCTTTTCCCCCTTATATGACGTATATCAGAGTGAAACAGCTTCTCTAACATGAAGAAATGTAGGGCGGGACTTGAATTTGTCCATCAGGAAATGATTGGATTGTTATGGTTTGCTATTGGTCGATCTCATGTGAGTGACAGGTTGTCCCGCCCTCATGTCATCAGAGAAGTGACTGCAAGACGGAGGGTTATTTTGATTAAAGATTACAAGAGCACACAAATAAAAAAAATTATGATGATGTGCAACAAATAAATAATTTATAATAAATACTGCAATAGTCAACTGTCAAATTTGATTTCTATGGTGACTTTAAACTACATGAAAATTTAAAAATATAGCCTTGACAACTAGAGACTTCTATAAAAAAATATATATTTTACTTCAGGTAATGTATATTTTATTTGAAGCATTAAAAATGTTTAATACTTAAAAAGAAATGTTTAAGATAATTACCCTCATACGAGGATAGATTTGACTTCATGCATGTAACAAAGTCACTTTTTCCCTTTCCCATAACTTCATATTACAGACGGGCATGACAACAAGCTTCATACAAAAGCCATTTAATGTTTCGAGAGCATTTGAATAATTGAATGGAACTCCATTAGGATTGGGTAATTGAACTCACCGAGGGGTGGCCCATGGGTCATGAGAATATCAATGCCCTCTGGGATGAGGTTCCACTTATCGAGCAGAGACTGTCCCCTGGGCAGGTTAAAACCCCAGCCATTAAACCACGGCGTCCTGCGGGGAGAGAGAGAAAAACACATTCATAAGCACCACACATGCATCCTTCCACGCGGCGGGACAGAGACGTACACGCGGCGTTTAAAATGACAGCTGACGGCAGATGTGGAGAAACAATCTCAGCCTGTCAAAGTGATCTTCTTTCCCCCCATCTATCCCTAGAGGAAGCTTCAAAGTGTGAAATGAGAAGGGCTTCACTGCAGGCTGCCATAATAAATGCAAATGCTTCGGGAGATGCAGCCGCAGCTCTCTGAGAGAGCAAACAGCCTCCTCTCCCATGACTGCTATAGATTGATAGCTCAAATAAAGCCACAGGGTTGATGCAGGTACGACGCCCAAATGAAATAATGTGAAAAATGAGCACACGTGTGCATATTTATACATCTTTACGTGCGTGTCAAGCTGAGGGTCCGATAGTGATGATAAATTGAGCATCCATTTGTCCCAGGTCCGGTGAAAAACACTGATTACTGTCAGTGGAAATCACCAGAAAAGGAAGTCTAGCACTCTTTATAGAAAATGACAGACAGTACAAGGTACATTTCATGATAAAAAGCTTTTAGCAAAGCCTAATAGTAATAGTGCTGCATATTTGAGCTGGGTGCTATGATGGATATAGTAAACCACTAGAGATTTTGCGGTATTTTTATACCATATTAGATATATTTGTGCAGGTACCAGTGGAAAGGACTAGGAATAGGTTTTACTTTATTTACATGTGAGAGCGACGAAAGAAATGTGGAGCAATGAGAGAAATATTTCAATGAAACAAATCTAATCTATCTATATATGAAAATATAGTTTAATTAATTATTAAATATAAACTAAATATATATTAGGGCTGTCAAATCCAATTAAATCGCATCTAACAAAAGCAGATCAGGCATAAAATTATGACCACCATCCTAAAACAGCCCTGACCTGTCAAGGCATAGACTCCTCTAGACCCCTGAAGGTGTGCTGTGGTATCTGGCACCAAGATGTTAGCAGCAGATCCTTTAAGTCCTGTAAGTTGCGAGGTGGGGCCTCCATGGAACGGACTTGTTTGTTCAGCACATCCCACAGATGCTTGATTGGATTGAGATCTGGGGAATTTGGAGGACAAGTCAACACCAAGTAAACTCGTGCTCCTCAAACCAATCCTGAAAATGTTTGCTTTGTGGTAGGGCCCATTATCCTGCTGAAAGAGGGCACAGCCACGCCTGCCTCTACATGCACATGAACTTTAATGACATCCCATTCTTAATCCGTAGAGTTTAATATGGAGTTGGCCCACCCTTTGCAGCTTCAACTCTTCTGGGTAGGTTTTCCACAAGGTTTATGAGTGTGTTTGTGGGAATTTCTGATCATTCTTCTAGAAGCGCATTTGTGAGGTCAGGCACCGATGTTGGACGAGAAGGCCTGGCTCACAGTCTCCGCTCTAATTCATCCCAAAGGCGTTCTATTGGGTTGAGGCCAGGACTTTGTACAGGCCAGTCAAGTTCCTCCACATCAGACTCACTTATCCATGTCTTTATGGACCTTGCTTTTGTGTCCTGGTGCGCAGTCATGTTGGAACAGGAAGGGGCCACCCTCAAACTGTTCCCAGAAAGTTGGGAGCATGGAATTGTCCAAAATGTCTTGGTATGCTGAAGCATTAAGAGTTCCTTTCAACAATCCCCTCTTCACCAAACTTTACACTTGGCACAATGCAGTCAGGCAAGTACTGTTCTTTTGGCAAAGCTCAAAACCAAGACTCATCCATTGGATTGCCAGACAGAGGGTGATTGGTCACTCCAGAAAACAGGTATCCACTGCTCTAGAGTCCAGTGTCGGCGTGCTTTACACCACTGCATCCAACGCTTTATATTGCACTTTGTGATAGACTTGGATGCAGCTGCTCAGCCATGGAAACCCATTCCATGAAGCTTTCTATGCACTGTTCTTGAGGTAACCTGAAGGCCATGTGAAGTTTGGAGGTCTGTAGCTATCGACTCTGCAGAAAGATGAGTTTCTGTTGCTCCCAACTGCTTCCACTTTGTTATAATACCACTAATAGTTGACCATGGAACATTTAGTGGAAATGTATAAATGAACAGACATATTGCATGGTACCACCAATTCTCTGAGCTCCTGAGAGCGACCCATTCTTTCACAAATGTTTGTAGAAGCGTCTGCATGTCTAGGTGCTTGATTTTATACACCTTTGGCCATGGAAGTGATTGAAACACCTGAATTCAATAATTTGTAAGGGTGTCCCAATACTTCTGGCAATATAGCGTATACATGCAGACACGCAAATACATATTTATGTACACACATATTTATAACATTTTTATGAAGCGATTACATTTAATAAATCACAATTAATCCATTTGACAACACTATATACACTGTATATATATATATATATATATATATATATATATATATATATATATATATATATATATACATATATATACATACATATATATATATATCTATATATATAATTAAAGCATAAATATATGTATATAAATATATTTGTATTTAAACATACATACAGTACATAGTACATACATATATAGACATATATATATATATATATATATATATATATATATATATATATATATATATATATATATATAAAATATAAATTATCTAACAATTAGTTGTTCTCAAACAGGTTTAGAATTTTACAAACAGCAACAGAGAGCGAGAGAGCGAGAGAGAGCGAGAGAGAGAGAGAGAGAGAGAGAGAGAGAGAGAGAGAGAGAGAGAGAGGGGTTCTTTTTGACTCATTTAGCCACAGCGTATTTTTTTTGTATTGAATTTGTCCAGGAGGGGAAATCAGGGCTCAGAAACGTCAATAGGGTTTGTTACAGTCAGGGACCGCCACAGCGACAGCGACGAATGATTATCGAACAGTGGTCGGGCAGAGGGGAGACCTGACACATATAAAACGGTTCCTGCAGTCGTTCAATCTCGATCTGCAGGGAGAAGAAAAACAAATGGGGATTTACAGAGGTCTTAAGGTGTTGTTTCTATTACAAGGAACTGAACTCTGTACTGAGGTGAACAAATTTATATGAAATTGTCAAAAATGTGTAGGAAAATGAGCATGTTAAGCTGACAAGGCTGTATTCCGTTACATCCCTATGGTGAGGATAAGCAGAAATGTGTCTTAGGGGAAGTACAACTCTTAAACAGCTCTGACTTGACATAACTCATAGCGAACCAGGCCATTCTGCGCTGCAGCAGCAATTTGTCACAGACGCCGCACAAAATGGAGCTTTCCTGAAAAAATCCAACAATATTGTCTTTTAAACTGAGAAAAAGGACAAGCAATAAGAGCAAAGCGAGGAACAAAGATAGCATAAAACATAAATCTACCTTGCATCTCATGACCTGAGCATATTTCAAATAATCTTCTCAAATTAATATTTTGTCCAGAAAACAATGTTCATTCATATCATGTATATGGTAGGAATGTTAAGGTACAGATGCTGGAAGATCAGACTGCACAATGGCCCCATTGTTAGCCTCCGTGAATGAAATACACCTTCCATGCGAGTGCATTTGTTAACCTCCATAAAGATTAATGACATCCTGGTCATATAAAGGAAAGCTTGTTTCCTCTGTGGACCCACGCACATAGGTCTTATTATACTGTACAGAGGTATGAGTGTGTGTGTGTGTATCTGTTTTGAGGGGGAGATCCGAGAATGGGATGTGATCCGGCTACACCGACGCACCAGATTAGATAGCACTCTCGATGGTCCACCATCTGCACGATGTCGAAAGAAACTTGCGGGCAGGTTTGACACAAGCACACGAAGATGTAACATAAAAACAAGATTTATTTTGCTCACTGTGCTCAAAATAACCTGAAGATGAAAATCAAATGTAGATCTAATAATGCCAGTACATCAAATTATGAGCTAATCTGAGGTTCATGACACAATCAGAAGAATTTGGATTTAAATAGGCAAATGCTTAAGAGTCTACAATTGGATCATTATTGCAGTGATTATTATGTTTCTAGCATGTTATATATTTGGCAACAGTTCTTCTAACCCTAATTGAAGGAGTGTGTGCCTTTTAATTTCTTAAACAACCATGTAGGAAGACACATCATGGCCAAATTCCAGGATTACAATGTCAAGATGCATCTGTATTATGCATGCCAGACAAGTAATTGGTGATGTCACTTTGTAAAGAAAGACTACAAGCCCCCACACATACGCATTCAAATGCATGCCGTCTCCGTTTTCATATAACTTTGAAACCCATTTCAAAATGTGTGTTCTCAGCCCACCAAAACACTGTTGTCGTGTAAATGAACAGCCAGAACGCATTAAAAGTTTGGTTTTCTGTTGAAAACGATGTCGTGAAAGCATCCCTTGAATTAATAATAATTTTTACAACGGAAATGAATCAATCAAAAACTGCTGGACATGACTTTCTAGAGCTACTGTAAAACCAAAACAATCTCTTACATTAATTTCCTGGTAAAAAGCGCTATATAAATGAAGGTGACTTGACCAGAGCTTCCCTTTAATAATATTAAAATGACAGCTTTAAGAAAATATTGTCTAGTTAATTCAGACGCTCTTTTTACCCGGTTTTGACATTGTGTTTCTATGGAGACTGGAACATGAGAGCATCTAAAGTAAATGTAAGTTTAGGAAAAAAGGTGGATATTAATAAAAATAAGTATCCATGCAAAAATCTAAAGTATACATGTAATATTTTTTAGAAAAATAGCAGTTCCTGAATAAATGACTGTAACTGTACCAGCATTAGCATACTGTAGAGTGAGTTTATAGTGCAACAAATGTGCCAAAAACAACAACTTCATTCAGAACGGATTAGCACTTACACTATTGTCCTGTAGTATCTGATATACTACCATGAACAATTAACTTCCATAGCAAAGACAGGTCTTATTGAAATTTAAATCTTATTCAAACATTAACCAACATTACAAATATGAATATTAGGAATGTATCATCAATTCACTGTAGGAAGGCCATTTAAAGTACCATATTTGATCAATATTTGGCCTCAATTGGCCTTCTCTGCTGACCACGGTTAGTACAATCATCACACACAGCCCCTCTGTCTGCTCATATACCGTTCTCTGTTCATGTGTGAGGAACGGATGGAGTATTACTAGCTCCAGCTGTCAGGCAGCAGGACATTACACACCGAGCAACGCAAAGGTCAGAGGCCTGCGAATATAATAGACAAAACAAACAGAGAGAGAGAGGGGGAGCGTGATAACATTAAACTCTCAATACACAGCGCTCCTATGACCCACGCCACAGAACCACGGAGCAAAATCACAGTGTTCCTGAATGTTTACCTCCTCCACCATTACAAAGGAAAGTCCATAGAGCTTATGAACACAAACAATCCACCCACACTCAGCATGAGCTCTGCGCTTGAACCGGTTACACTATTAAAAACCCCACCAGGGTTTGAGGTCTGACCCTGTCGTGCCCTAAGCAACAGCACTATTTAAACGAAGTCTGCCGCCAGAAACTAAAAAAAGAGTTGCCGTTTTTTTCAATGCTGAGATGTGAACTCTTTCTCCTCAGTGCATCCATGAACTTCAGGCACAATGTTTGGACTTTTGTGTATGAGAGAGAGCGGGATGGCTCGTTCGTGTTGTGGATTATGGCACGTTATGAAAGGGTAGAGTTCAGGTCAGGGGTGAAGTCTGCCTTGCTCCGGTAAGAGAATGTGATGTTATTCAGAGGATCTAAATTCAATAGGCCTGGAGGTGATTGTTGGAGCGTGTATTCACACAATGCACGCAGGTAAACGTGCCTTTTGTTTGGCGGTGTGGAGTGTTGCGATAAGATCTGAAACCTAGTGTGATATACATCTGAGACACCATTAATCTGCTTTAGATGACATACAATGGAAGAGAGGGAATAGTGGACGTGTTGGATGGGGGAGAAAGAAGAGAAATGTGCGAGAAAGAGAAAATGATGAAAAAGACTATTGGAGGTAAAGGAAGGACAGAGAGAGATAACTAAAGTTTAATGGATTAAAGGAAGAGAAGAGGAAGGAATGAAAGAAAGAAAGAAAGAAAGAAAGAAAGAACGAAACAAACAAACAAACAAACAAAGAAAGAAAGAAAAAAGAAAAGCGAAAAAAGGAGATTGATGATAGAATGAATATAGGGAGAAAGGAAAAAAGAATGGAAGGCTGAAAGCATTAGGGAAAAGGTGGAAAAAGGATAGAGGATAAGAGGAAAAGGAAGGAAGAATAAGAGGAAAAGGAAGGAAGAACAAGAAAGGACAGATAGTAAGAAGTACAGAGAAAACAACGTAAGGAGGAATGGAAAAATGGAGAGAAAAAGAAAGATAAGAATGAAAAAAGAAAGCAAGAAGGGAAGCAAGAAGAGGATGGAAGGTGACGTAAACATTGAAGAAGAAAAGGAAGGAAGGAGGGAAAAGAGGAAGAGGAAAAGGAAGAAGAGGAAACGGAAGGAGGGAAAGAAAGAAAGAAATGGCAGGAACAGTGGAGGAATGAATTAAGGAAAAAAAATTAAAGGAAGGAAGAGTAAAGTATAAATGTAATGATTGAATAAAGGCAGGAAAGAAGGGGGAAAAGAGTTGAAAGGAAGGAAGGAAGGAAGGAAGGAAGGAAGGAAGGAAGGAAGGAGGGAACGAAAGAAAGAAAAAGAAAGGATAGAAAGTAGAAAAAGGTAGCAGAGATTGTTGAGGAATGAATGAAAAAAGAAACAAATAAGAAAAAAAATTAAGAAAGGAAGAGTAAAAAGGGAAGGAGGGGAGGAAGGAAAGTAAGGAGGGATGGAAGGAAGAAGAGAAATAAAAAAGAAAGAAGGAAAATAGAAGAAATGGACAGGAATGGTGGAAGGAGGGAATCAATAAAGAAAGGAAGGAAGAAAGGAGGGAAGGAAGTAGGGAGGGAGGGAGGGAAAAGGGGAAGGAGGTAAATAAACAGGGAAGGGGGAGATAAAAGAAAGATAGAAAGAAACAGAAGGAAGAACAAGTGGCCAGTGGAGGAATGAATGAAGGAAGAGGTAAAGTATACATTTAATGATGGAATAAAGGTTGGAAAGAACGGGGAAAAAAAGTCTTAAGAAAGGAAGGATGGACAAGAATGTGGACAGGAATGGTGGAAGGAGGAATCATTAAAAAAAGCAGAAAAGGAAGGAAGGAGGGAAAAGAGGAAGAGGAAAACACTAGAGCTGTAGGAAGTGTGAGGCAGTGAAAGACAGTGATCCAGCACAGAGCAGCACACTGGAGTCCCTGGAGAGAGTTACAGTGACCGCTCCATTCATCTGCTCCCTCACCTCACTGTCACTGCAGCACACGGGTCACCTAAACACCGGCCTAATTGATTCGCCTGTCAAACGCAATGAAGGGTTGGATGTTAATAGGGGTTTTATTTGTCCCGAGGGGGGCCGACCCGACTGCCACAGGACAGTATATTTATCTATCCCCACACGCGTGTAATGCCCTGTTTCAAAGCGCTCATCTCTAGTTTATCAAGCACCCATGGTCCCAGCCGGAATTATACCCAATGCGCCGACCCCTGATAAATGACCTCTCGGCCCAAGGCCACTCGCAGGTTAACCTGGGGGAGGAGATGGGGGTGGTAATATGGGGGATTGTCTCTGTTTGGGACACTGATAATGACCTGTGCTGGATTGTAACAAATGGATGTGGGTAAAGGGCGAGGGAACGACCGAGTTTATAGAGGTCCTGGAGGACAACAGGAGAGAGAGAGAGAGAGGCTATGCACTGGATTACAAAGTATTAAATAATAAGCCTAAACCTATAACGTACTAAATAATAAAAAATAATACAAATTTTGGTTTCATAACATTTTATAACAGTTTTTGCAAAATCAGCCACTTGGGTGTTACATTTTTTAAACGACTGAGTCCCGGTGTCCACTTACGAGGACAGCATTTCATATGAATAAAATATAATTTTTCAAAATGATGCACTAAAAAATGTAATGACATGAGTAATACTAAATTCAAAAGACTTTGTTTTCTTAGGAGGATAATGGCTGGTAAAAATCAGATTAACTGACAGTAAAAAATATTTTAGCGTCCACTGACACGAGGGGCAAAAGGTTTGTTTTAGGCCCTGATTATATAAATAAAATGTGCATATAAAAAATGTGGCCACTGGCCATTTACAAACAATGTCCAACTTCTGATTGGACACAAGACAAGACAACCACCTGTATTTTCGTGCTGCCCACTAGTGATCGGATCACCCAAGACAGGTGTTAATTCCAGGTGCAATCATAGTCTTTGTAATATAATCTCCAAATTCAGCGTGTTTTGCATAACAGTGTCGACTACATGTCTCAACATTTTGGAAACTGAGGAATGAAAGGTACAATCGTGGTTATGGGGGGGAATGAAACTGAACAAGTGAGCAACACAGGAACTGAGCAAGAATACAAGCCCGCATTTTTGACTCGCAAAATACCGGTTGTGGGTTTTCGGGAGAGGCGAAAGAAAAAGGAAAAAACAGCATCAGACATGACCCAACTGTAGTTCTCTCAACAAAAAAAAACCTGCTCATTAAAAACACACCCAACACATACACACGTGTGTGCGGGCACAGGCGTGCGCGCACACACACACACACACACACACACACACACACACACACACACACACACACACACACACACACACACACACACACACACACACACACACACACACACACACACACACACACACACACACACACACACACACACACGTCCCCTGAGAGCTCCTCCTGCAGAGCGCCATGAAGGATTAAAGCAGGCATCAAAGGGCACGGAGCGCCAGTGAAATATTCAGCAGTCTCTGCGGGAACCGGGAGCTCCGGTGCATGTGTGTCTTGCACACGCACACAAAAGTCAAAGCCGAGGGATTCAGTACCTGAACCCTGTACAGAGAAAGTGTCAGACACATATTAAATATTTAACCAGCTCAACAGGGCTAGAAATGACTTCACACTATGCATATGAGCTCCACAGCTGAGGTGAGAGACGCCAAAAAAAAAAAACATGCTCAAGAGGAGATAAAAAGGTCTATGAACCAGAGCAGAATTATTGGAGTAATTAATGAAAACATGGTGTGCTGCGTGAAATATATAAAACCTTTCAAAAGCACAAACGGTAAATAATATCTGAGCTTCATAAAATGTGTCATATTTCACAATAAAATAAAAAAAGTTCTCCATGCGACTATAGCTTGCAAAATATACTTATTTTTCCAATATTAATGACATGCAATATTTAAAGTTATACATGCCTTCTAAAGCATTTTTCAAATATTTTTATATAGATTTAATGCATTTTTAAAGCTTTTTATCATTTTATTTACATAAAACAACTATTTGTATTTATAAAGAAATGTTATTTTAAATTATTCTGCACTTTCTTTTTATTATTATTTTTTTTTAAATCAGCATAAATTAGAGGCAGATCAGCAAATACTACCATGCATTAAAAATATTTCATAAATTAAATATATCATATTTTTCCTCATTTCAATTTGAGAGGAAAATGTGCTTGACTGTCAAGAAAAATCGCCAAAATGCAAAAAAAATCTTGCAAATAGCTCTTAATATTATATAACACAAATAGCTCTTTATAATATATAATATGTTATTTTTTGTCTTTTGATTTTGGCGTACAAAATGGCCCAGACTCGTTCCTGACAGGTTTTGTGTGTTAAGTGAGGCTAACATCAATATTCACAAGGACACAAAAGATTTACAATGTACAGCAGAATTATTAGAGTAATTAATGTTCATCCAGGAGGGAAAACATATTGTGCTGCGGAATATAAAGAACAGTTCAAGAGCACACAGGGTAGATAAATGTCTAGACGTGCCAGAGAGAACGTGTGTGTGCGTGTGAATACACAGACTGTATGTTTTTCGGGTCATGTAACAAAGAGCAAGTGTGCTCTTTCCAAGCCCGTATGCTTCCCTCTCGCTCCTTTTCTTCCCTCTTGGCAGGTATAAAAAGCCTCGCAGAAAAGAAAATGAAGACCTGTGCATTCACACATCAACGCAGGACGACGTGACTTTGAAATATGGATCATTTCAGGAAGCCAAAGAGTAATAAGAGCCCACTCTGATAGACAGATGGAAAGACACAGTTGGCCCTATTCACCCACCTCAACCCTATTCACACACTAAAGCCTTTTCATACACACAAAAGACCCACAGAGACCCCGGACTGCGCTCTGTTTAACTAAAGGAGGGCCAGAGGTGCGGTAAGGTTACCTGACCTACCATACATGATCCAGATAAATGGTGAAGGAGAAGGGTGGAGATCTTGAGGCTCTCAAAAACTTGATGCTGGTCATGCTAAGTTTACTATGTGAAACTTTTTGCTTAGCGACTTACAGTGTACTTACATTACAAGGACAAACACCCTGGAGCAACCTGGAGTCAAGTGTCTTGCTTCTTTTACAAAATTGTCTCATGGTAACCATATAAATTGCCATGACGTCAAAGTTAAAGAACACATGATCTGAAATCCATTGCTCCCAATATACACCAATGAGCCAAAACATTATGACCATTATGCCTAATATGCTGTTGGTCCACCGCGTGCTGCCAAAACAACGCTGACCTTCTGAGGCATGAACTCTACAAGAACCCTGAAGTTGTCCTGTGGTCCCTGGCAAAAATATCAAACTTGTTGGACAGGAAGTTTGGAAAAAACGCCGTGGATCAAACTTGTTGGTCCAGCACATCCCAAAGATGCTCAATTGGATTGAGATCTGGGGAGTTTGGAGGCCAGGACAACACCTTGAACTCTTAATCATGTTCCTCAAATCATTCCTGAACAACGTGAGCAGTGTGGCAGTGCGTTATCCTGCTGAAAGAGGCCACTTCAGGAAACACCACTGTCATGAAGGGGTGTACCTGGTCTGCAAGAATGTTTAGGTAGGTGGCACGTGTCAAATTTACATCTACATGAATGGCCGGAACCGCAGAGCATTGCCCAGAGCATCACACTCCCTCCGCTGGCTTGTCATCATCTCACAGTATATCCTAATGCCATCACTTCCCCAGGTAAACACCGTACACACACGACCGTCCACATGATGTAAAAGAAAAAATTACTCATCGGCCCAGATGACCTTCTTTCACTGCACCAAGGTCCAGTTCTGATGCCTGAGTACCAATTGTAGGCACATTTTCAGTTGTTGACATGGGTCATCATAAGCACTCTGATTGGTCTGTGTTGTGACCTGTTACTCTCATAACCATTATGAAAATGTTGTGTGCCACAGAAGACCTTCTGTTTGCTCGAACCAGACGGGATACCCTTCGTTGCCCTTGTGCATCAATGAGCCTTGGGCACCCAAAGCCCTGTTTTGTCGGTTTGTCCCTCCTCAGACCACTGTTGGTAAATTCGCATCACTGCTGACCAGGAGCAACCCACAAGAGATACCTTTTAAGAGATACTCTGACCCAGTCACATTACCATAACAATTTGGCCCTTGTTGAACACGCTCAGATCTTTATTCTTGTTAATTTATCCTGCATCCAACATGTTGATTGTAAAAACTATTTGTTTGCTTACCATCTAATCTAACCAGATCTTAATTTGTGGCCTTGTTGGGACCTTCCTGTACTCCTCCAGCAGCTCTGCATACTTGGCTCTCTTGCACTCATTTGCCTCCTCCAATCTGTCTACCCAAGGGACAGCAAGCTCCACTACGACCACCTGCCTGTCGACTCCGATGATATCACCACGTCTGGGCGGAGTGAAGTGGTTTCGGGAACTTAAGCTGCCTTCCCAGGTCCACTTGAAGGTGCCAGTCTCTTGCACTGGAGAGGAGCCCACCTGGTGAGCATGGCTGCTGTTGTGTCTTCTCCCCAGCTCTGGCAAAGGAGATGGTATGCTTGGAGGAATGCTGACACTTACTGCTCTGAATCGCTGCTGTGATTGTGATTGTGTGTGTATGTGTATGTGTGTATGTGTATGTGTATGTGTATGTGTATGTGTATGTATATATATATATATATATATATATATATATATATATATATATATATATATATATATATAAAATCCACGGCACAACTGATATTTTAATGCACGACATGGAGGCAAAGAACCACCCGACGTGAAACGGATCTTCATGAAACTTGCCTCGTTTAATGCAGAGCTAGCAGTGGATTATTATATTATGGCAATCCGATGGACAAGTCTGGGTTTGGTGGTTGCCAGGAGAATGGTACTTGCCTGATTTATGCCAAGTGTAAAATATGGTGGCAGGAGGGGTTGGCCCCTTAGATACTCTACCAACTACCAACAGTGATACTACCAACAGTGAAAGGAACTCTTAATGCTTTAGCATACCAAGATATTTTGGACAATTTCATGCTACCAACTTTGTGGGAACAGTTTGGGGATGGCCCCTTCCTGGGTTAGGTGTGGGTTTGGTATGGAGGAACTTGACCGTCTTGCACAGAGTCCTGACCTCAACCCAACAGAACACCTTTGGGAGCGGAAACTGTGACCCAGGTATTCTCGTCCAAAATCAGTGCCTGACCTCACAAATCCAAATTCCACTGACACATTGTTTCCATTACACAGATGTCTGTTCTATGTAAATGTACTACTATCAGACAGCTACGGTATGGAATCTGTGGTTACAATGCTAAATCTCATATAGGTCAATGGCACATTGATGTTTCATGCGTT
This sequence comes from Gobiocypris rarus, assembly GCA_023029165.1. Classification (NCBI taxonomy): domain Eukaryota; kingdom Metazoa; phylum Chordata; class Actinopteri; order Cypriniformes; family Gobionidae; genus Gobiocypris; species Gobiocypris rarus. Next base: position 46,266,894 of record CM040912.1, on the reverse strand, counting down.
AAAAGTAAAATTCGCAACCTCAGGCCAGTACTACTTTATGGACTGTAGATGTTAACCCAACATAAAACAACATGAAAAGAAGAGTAACTACTGTCTAATTCTCTCCAGAATGAATCTTAAGTGCGATGCATTTCACAGAGATGCTTTTCTATGTACCCATTTCAAATATTCAAAAGAAAAACATTCCCTTGACCTTCAAAGAGAAGAGAGATATAATAATAAAAATGTGCTACACCGGAATCTGAATTCTAATGTTTAAATGTCTTAAATCTGAGGTAAACATAAATCTTCAGAAGCATGTTATGGTCTCCTGCTCATTCCTATGGGCAAGACTTTTGGGAAGACTTACAAAGAGCCCAATAGAAATCCCTGTTTTCATTCTCCTACCGTAAGCCAAAGATCAAAAAGAGGTGGATGAAAAAAGATTACAGAGGAAGATGAGAGAGCGGCTCACAGGCTGTACCAATTAGCATTTTGGCATCTGCTTCCCTTTATCGACTTGAGCTTGTGTACTGTACATCCTTCACCATACCAACCCGAGTTACTGTTTAGAGCGGATCCAGAAACCCACAAACGAGAAGCAAAAAAACCTACACTACAACAGCCTAGAAAAAAGTTTCTGAGGACATTCAGAGGGCTGAATGTCAAATCAAAGACTGAGAGAACGAGCGAGAAAAGACAAAATGTTGACCATGTTCATTCTACTAGCTTAACTGCAACTGCTTTTGTAATATAAATGGAGCATTATTTATAACGCTAACAAAGTGCATTTTAAAATTCTCAAAGAGACAAACTGAATCATAGATTGCATAGTTATATGTTCAAAGTTCAAGGTTATTCTTTTTGATACTTTTGTTCAGCAAGAATGCATTACACTGATCAGAAGTGACAGAAGTGAGACATTTATAATGTTACAAAAGAATTCTATTCATCAAAAAATCCTGAGGGGAATTTTTTTTATCATGGTTTCCTCAAAAATATTAATGTAATATATATTTATGCAAAAATATAAATTTACCGCACACCTGTTTTCAACATTGATAATAAGAAATGTGTCTTGAGCAACAAATCAGTAGCTTTACCAACACAATAAATAAATTACAGGCTATAAATATATTTTAAATTGAGATATTTCACACAATATTACTGCTTTACTGTATTGTGATCGAACAAATGAAGCCTTGGTGAGCATGAGAGACTTTTTAATCCCCCAAAACATTTTTTAAAATCTTGCCGACCACAAACTTGAATGGTAGTGTATATATTAATTTATATTTAACAAAAATCAAAAAATCTGTAGATAACATTTGGCTAAAACATATGTATATTCTTGAATAAAAGCAGTATGCCACCATGACATACAATTTGCAATGCATTATGATTTAAATTATTATTATCTTGCATACTATTATTCAGCCAGAGAGAGAATCATGTTGTCTTCAATCTGCATGACAGTCGTTAATACCAGAGGAAAATCTAGACTTTCGTGACAACTAAGAATTCATGGCCGAAACACATTGGTCATAATTATTTAGTTTGGAGTAAAACAGACACACTGGACGAATGATGTTCATTAGTTGTGCAACTGATGCCATAACTGTGTACTATATGATTCTTGTGCTGCCACAAGGAGTGATGGGAAATGTAATTTGGTTACACAAGCCTATCTCATAATAAACCACCTAAATGAATCTTATTTTCTGGCATTCTTTATCATTATTCTTTATCAACAGTACATAAAATACTAAATAGTCAACAACTACTATTGATCAATAACAATTTGCTTCCATCGTGATTCTTTAATTGACACGCATCCTCTTTGGAAAGTTTGGCTTAAAGAAAGTTTTCGACTGCTAACAACTTCATGGCAACATTAATGTGCACTCAATGATCCTTTCGACATGACTTGAACACAACAATAGATAAAGCGTCAATTAAATCCCAAATGAGCATCTTTCGCTCTTCATTTTGCTGTATTAGCACCACCACTAAAAGCTAGCGCTAAAAGCTTCTTGTCTTTATCAGGAAGTGAAAAAAAGAACGAAATACGGAAATTGCATTTTATTCAGAGCAAAATCACTTTAACTTGCTTCTGAACTCATAAGTAGGATCTTGAAGGAAGGCAGCATTATTCACACAGATCACAAAAAGATTACGATCAACTGAAGTCTGGGAAGGGGGGTGGTTGACACGACTATCCACTGAGCCGTGCACCTTATATCGCTTGAAAGGAGTCTATGGCAAAGGTTTTAGTAGTCAACAGGAAAAGGGGATAAGCGAATAAATGCCCATGTGAGTGAAAAAGAGAGCCACGGTGATAAAGGCTATTGTCTTAACCTTTCTATATTGGGTGTTGGCAGGGTCAGCGAGAATAGGCACTTACAATGGACAGGATGTCATATAAACTGGCAGTTGTTTTTGTTTTTTTCCATCTGAGTCGTGCAGATATGAGCAGAAGGAACAACTAAATGAAACAAGCAAAGAATTTTTAAAACTTATATTATTAAATATTACATTTTAATCTAAAAAGTGAAGATATGAATATCTGAAAAGCTGGAAAACATCTGCTTAAAATCATATTTAATTTGTAAACACTTTTATGTTATTATTATATATAATTGGATTACACAATCGATTATATTTTCTCTAGGTCTCAAAAGTCTTTTGCTATTAAAAAATAAGAGCTTTGCAATACATCATTCAGATAAAATGCTCACAAACAGAAAATAAAAAACTTAATTACCATATTTAGGTGCATGTCCCAAAGAAGACAACAACACAGATATATAGATAAATACAAAAGAATCCTCAGTATTTCCATAATATATGTCCAAAAACATTTTATATAAACCCTTCCATTTCCTCCAGAGATCGAATTTTTAAAACGCTCATATTTCATTTGATTGTTCCTAAGAAAGTAATTAAGGAAGTAAATAAGTACACATATATACACACACTTATTTACTCACCTAATTATTTACTTGTCACTTATAAAAATATTTATTTTCATATTTAATATAATGACAAATCATAATTAATTTCAGTGTTTTTTTTTGTGTGACAATCTAGTTTATATTCCTCCTATCACAGGAGAATGTAATATAAGACTCAAGATTTATGATGCCATAAGAGACCATTTGGGTTTTTATATTGTATATTTCACCTAAACTAGAAAATATATAAAAAATAAATATATCTGCAAATATATAATAAAATAAAATAACATATAATAATGTCCCCTGCACCTAAATAAATCCATGCAATAATCTTAGGACCTCTGATACTAAAAGAAACATTATTGAAATCTATTAAACGGAATGAACGGGAGAGTCCGTGAGGTTACGATAGTGTGTGGCATCTTGTGTTTGCATTGTGAATGTAAAATCCCTGGTGTGTATGACGAACAACGGCCTGGACAACAGCAGAACTACTATGTTGCTCGTTTCACGGGTAATTAGATTCATGCAACTGTCCTAGTTCTCATTATAGCTAATTCTCTCTCTCTCTCTCTCTCTCTCTCTGGCTGCTTGGTCCCAAGACTGATGGATTGAGGGGGGCCGCAGTGTGGTATGTAAGTCATGGCCCGGTGCAGGGAAGGTTAGCGCTTAACATATGTGCGTACACGTAAACAAACACCGGCTCCGTTTGACGTCCTGTCAGCACAGACCTCTGTCTTTCTAATCACAGATCATCGATGTTCGCCATATGTTTCCCTTCACCTTTTCAGATTGATGCTAAGCAGTTTTTGCTACGTCGATGCGGTTTAAATTCGAAGAAAGAAGGGAGGAGACATAGAAACACGTTTTTAAGCACAATTAGCAGAGCGCGGCTACACGATGACCTCTGACACAAAAGGAGAAAAGAGTCATTCAAAGCCGAGAGGGGGCCGTTACCCCTCCGTCACCCCGCCTGCCGCTGTGGGTCTGTCTGTCTGATGGTCATGGCCGAGGGTCTGTGCAGCATACCCAGACATGGGCCGCTAATTAATGTTGACAAGCCGCCACTCCCCCCGGTCAAGGGTCACCTTGCAATCACTGACAAGTGCAGGTAGTGTCTGCCCCTGGAAAGACGACACAAAGCTTCCCAGACGACCTCCTCCGACCCTCCCTCTCCTGTTGGGCTGCTCCTCCCCCTCCTCTAGTACTCGCAGTGATTTCTACCCCCATAACCGCCCCCACCTCCTCCTCAAACAGAGGGCAAAGTGTTTTTTTTCTTCCACTGTGCATCTTAAACACGCAAGACAGAGTCCATTCCATTCATGCACTCAATGAAAGAAGGAAGTACAAAAAAGAGGGACATAAAGAAAGAGGAGAGGAAAGATTTTCTTTAATCTAAAGGAATACGCACACACACACGCGTATTTATAAAAGCATTTTTTATTAAATATGGTGTAAATATTTGTGTTTTTTATATATATACAGTCCCTGACAAAAGTCTTGTCGCTTGTGTACAAATTGAACTGAAGTGCAGCTGAAATATATTCCTATCAAGATTTTTTTACAAGAAGTGGGTCATTTTAATCTCAACAGCTTCTGTAATAATGTTTCAGTGCAAAATGAAACTGTCAAAAAATATTGTAATATTCACAGCTTGGTAAAGCCCATTGAGTGAATTTTTGCAAAGACATAAGTGTTGTCGCCTTGTCATATGAGCTTCACCTGTGACTAATAATGGATCAATTATATCTCAGGTGTGTATAAAACGATCCCCAGTGCACTAGAACTTCACATCAACTGCATCTAGACCTCTGCAAACATGCCTAAGATTCACCCTGAGACTAAAGTTTCGATTATCAAGAGGCTGAAGACCAGATCCACTGCTGATGTGGCAGACACCTTCAGAGTGTCTCAGCGTCAAGTACAGAGGATAAAAAAAAGATTTGAAGAGACTGGAGACGTTTATGACAAACCCAGGTCAGGCAGACCCTGCAAGACAACTGCTCAAGAGGACCTTTTGTTGGCTCGAAAATCCAAGGCCAGCCCATTTTCCACTGCAGCAGAGCTCCATGAGACCTGGTCACCTGAAGTCCCTGTGTCAACCAGAACAGTTTGTCGGATTCTGTCTTGAAATGGCCTCCATGGTCGAATCAGTGCCCAGAAGCCAGCACTATACAAAAAGACAATTGAAAAACCGTGTGGCATTTGCCAAAGCCCACAGCCTGCTAAAAGGATGGACGCTGGAAAAGTGGCAGAAGGTGGATTTTTCAGATTAATCTTCTGTTGAATAACACCACAGTCGCCGCACATATTGCAGGAGGCCTACTGGAGTCCGCAGCTCTTATATTCCCAACCATAAAAGAGGCCAAATTCTGCAGCAGGATGGTGCTTCCATCGCATTCTTCCATCTCCACCTCAAAGTTCCTCAAGGCGAAGAAGATCAAGATGCTCCAGGATTGGCCAGCCCAGTCACCAGACATGAACATCATTGAGCATATGTGGGGTAGGATGAAAGAGAAAGCATGGAAGACGAAACCAAAGAATATTGATGAACTCTGGGAGGCATGCAAGACTGCTTTCTTTGCTATTCCTGATGACTTCATCAATAAATCCTTGCCAAACTGCATGCATGCAGTCCTTCAAGCTCATGGAAGTCATACAAGATATTAAATTTGGATCTCACAAAACCACTACTTAATTTGCTGTCATATTTTTGTATTTGCAGTAAATTTGTTCAATTTCTGTATAGGCGACAAAACTTTTGTCTTGCCAAAATTTGACCTTTCTGTCTTGATTAAATGATACATATTTTTTCAGTGAAACTAATTTATTTCGGTGCATTAAACATCATTTGGGAGGGTTTTAGCTTTTCATATGAGCTATTTCTAACAACAATTGATGAATTAAAAATCAGGTTAATAGCAGGTGTTTCTACAAAATAGATAAGCGACACGACTTTGTCAGGGACTGTATATATATATATATATATATATATATATAGTGTTTTTTACAATTCACAATTCAACCTACATATATGTAATATTTTGAGTGAGTGTAAAATATTTGTATAATAAATATATAATAATTATAAAATATAAAGTAGGTTTTATTTATTAAATAATTTATATAATTGTAGTATGTGTGAGCACCAGACCCTCTCTCTCTCATTACTGGATAGACACAGCCAGAAACTTCATCAAAAGTGCCACTTTCGAGCTATTAGCATGAGTGCTTATGTTGAACACAATTAGCGGTACAGTAATAAACATTTTGCTACAACAAAAACAATAAGATTAAAAAATACATTTTAAAACAGATTATTTGTAACACAATACTTACTTATAGTTAGTGGACTGTCTAAAATGGATCATCAAAATAATGTGCTACCTATTAAAATATATTAAAGGGGTGATGAATTGAGAAACCAACTTTCCCTTGAGCTTTTGATATATCAAAGTTCATCATGATATAAGAATATTCTGTAAGTTTCAGAGCTGAAAACGTCTAGGCACCACAGGTTTACAGAGCAGTGATCATGGCAAGCAAAGTAATACATTGCTCTGTGCCAGGTTGTGGAAGAACACAGTCGCTGCATAAGCTTCCTTCAGATGCTATTAGGAATGAGTGGTTGAAATTTATTTTGAATGAAGTTCCAACTCACGAGGGGAAGACATGTTCGTGTGTTCGCTTCATTTCACTGCAGCATCGTTTGTAAACAAGTCTCAGGTGCTGGATTTGCAGACACAGTGTTGTGCCTTCTATATTGGATTCGACAGGAATGGTGCAACAAACTTGTGTGAGTAAAACGTCTTTTTTATATAGTCCCGGGGCTATGTGTTTTCCAGATGGGCTACCAAAATGTAAGCCCATCGGCAGGCCGATAAATCTCAAATAGTGAAATAATTTTCCTTTTTTTGATCTGAGCATGCGCGCACGTGTGTGTCTGTGTGTGTGTGTGCGGTTCGTGCTTATCGACCGATCAGGTGGGCCATGTAATACAGAAATAATATTCCAATCAATCTCGGGTGGATGAGAAATAAATCATTGTGTTTGTTTGATAAAGACGTTTACGAGCCGTGATCAAGAGAATCATTCCGGTTGCCACTTTCAAAACGATCCCTCCCTAATGTGAACTGAACTGACAGGGGAGCTGAAGCTCATTAAATATGCAAATCTTATCCAATCCTAGCCGTGGGCGTTTACTTCCAAGTCTCCAGTGCCAACAAAACCCAGCGTTCAGGAGAAAGCCTCAAAACCAGTGCAGAAAATAGCCTATTGCTTATTCATTATAATGTTTTTGAATGTAAAAACCACACAAACGTCATTAGTTGACCTCAGACAACAGTATAAAAAAATGAAAAAAGCCAGTTCATGACACCTTTAATCACACACGCACACGCGCACACGCACACGCACACGCACACACACACACACACACACACACGCGCGCGCACACACGCACACACGCACACACACACACACTATGGACTGACAACTGTATTCTGCTGCTGTGTGAACGTGGCCTTAGATTAATAATATTAATCTTAATCTTGAAACAGGACTGTATTGCCTAAAAATGCATGTAACAACTACTTACAAAAGAAGAAATTACAAAATATGATGTCAAAGAAAACTTTAGGAAAAATTTTTTTGGGAAATGTGTAAAGTGAGTGAGAGTGCACGAGAACTAATGGAAAACAACCAACACAGTATTAATAAAGATTATAATTTAGCAAAAAATAAAAATAAAAAATAAACTCAAGTAAGCGCATTTCCAGCAAATCCTAATTAGCCCTGAAGAAAACCAAACACTAAGACCCACTTATTGAAGGGTGAATAAGTAATGCATGAGGAAAAACAAACAAACAAATACCAAATAAGAGTTTTATTCTGAAATGCTTATTTCCTTAAACTTTCCCTGTCTTTGTGGTTTACTAGCCATGTCTGACCAGACGCTGGGACTTAAAACCTCCCTTTGTGGACTCCTTGAAAGTTAAAAAGGAATCAGACAAAGTAAATAATAAAGAAATAAAAAAGGTTTAGAAGTGTGCATTTGTGTGTGGGATGTGTCGGGAGGATCTCAAACAGTAGCGGCTGTCACTGACCCTTCGTCTGACAGGGAGAATGTGACGGAGGAGTAACCGTGGAGAGCAGGGGGTGGGGTTTGGATGATGAGCCAATGATGGAAGAATGGAGTGTGTGAGTGTATATGTGAGAAGGGCTGCGGGAGGTTTTTGAGGGGGAGCTCTGCGTCCCGTCACACTCCGTGGGGCAAAGGTGATGACAAATGCGCCATTTAAAACTCACTCAGTCAACCGAGCGACTCGGCCTGGGAAAGCCATTCACTCACACACACTCTCACACACAGTCACTCTCACACACACACACACACACACACACACACACACACACACACACACACACACACACACACACACACACACACACACACACACACGTTGTGTTTCCATGTTTTATGGGGACATTCCATAGGCGTAATGCATTTTATACTGTACAAACCGTATTTTCTATCCCCCTACACTGCCCCTAAACCTACCCATCACAGGAGACATGCTGCATTTTTACATTTTCAAAAAACATCACTTAGTGTGATTTATATGATGTTTTCCTCATGAGGACCAAAAAATGTCCCCACAAGGACAAGGATTTTGGATATTGCCATCTTTGTGGGGACATTTTGTCCCCATACCGTAGGGATTACCAGTCCACACACACACACACACACACACACACACACACACACACACACACACACACACACACACACACACACACACACACACACACACACACACACACACACACACACACACACACACACACACACACACACACACACACACACACACACACACACACACACACACACACAGAAACCCTCCCCCTCAGCCTGTAGGCTCCATAAAGTCTGTATGAAATCGGACTGCCTAAATCCCCCAGTATCAGTAACCTGACTACACTACGAGCCCCGCTTTAAGCCCATGGCTCAGTCGGGGAACCATAGAGCGCTTGGGCTGTAAGTCCAACACCTGGTGCCACCATTTTAAAGTTCCCTAAACTAAAATAACCAAATCACCAGGGACACATAACACTCACACCTTCTAACTTGAACAGGTCTCAGCAGGAGTCCAAAATCTGAACAAAAACCGTTCATGCTACAGACATGAAATATGACTTAAATCTTCTTAAATTAAATCTGATGGATAATCTGATGGAGTCGGTGGGATCTTGACCAGTATGCAACCACCTAGTTTTTTTGGTAACCACTCTACCAAAAACATTACACAAAAAAGGAATATTACTATTGTTTTTTTTTTTTTGTATTTGTATTTTTGGAAACATACCATGGTAAATTCTTGTAAGGGTTAAGGGCCTGCTCTACTGTCAGTTTGTCAAATTATGATGAAGCTACAATATGTGAGGAATGTCGGTGCGCTTAAAATAACGGGATTGGATGTCTCGAATTCAATATTTTCCAGCAGTTATCAAACATACGCAATACTCTGGAAGTGGTAAAGAGAAGAGATCATTTCTTTCTCTGGTTCTGTGAGGTCTTTTTTCCACACACTATCAATCACTCTATGCTCAGATAAGGGGTGAGAGAGACAGATATTATGAACGGCTCAGGATTACTCTCACGGCATATAAGAACAGTAGAAGAGGATAAGTGTGTTCGTGTGTGCGAGTACGATCGAGCGCCGGAGCAAGTGCCTGTGGATGGAGGGGGATTTTCACATTATCAAACAGAACTGGACGTGGGCTAATGGCGCTGGGCCAACACAAACGAGAGAAGAGCCTGGCGCCTGTACCACCAGCCCCGTTTGAGCCACAGAGAAATATTTACCCAACACAGCCAAACTCTCACAGGGTCCAGACTAACATTGAACACACTCAAGAAAAGTTAGGATCAAGCAAAAAGCCAAAAACATTCAAGATCTAGATTATTTTATATTAAGCTATTTTTGTCAATCTTTGAAACTTGGTATCACAGTAATTCTACTAACATTGGCTACATAAGATCAATAATATATATTTTTATTAATTTTAAACTGTTAAATCTCTGTCATATTAACTAAAATCAGAGAAAAGAAAATTAGAAACGTTAAAATAAATGTGACACACACACACACACACACACACACACACACACACACACACACACACACACACACACACACACACACACACACACACACACACACACACACACACACACACACACACACACACACACACACACACACACACACACACACACACACACACGTTGTGTTTCCATGTTTTATGGGGACATTCCATAGGCGTAATGCATTTTATACCGTATAAACTATATATTCTATCCCCCTACACTGCCCCTAAACCTACCCATCATAGGAGACATGCTGCATTTTTACATTTTCAAAAAACATCAGTTAGTGTGATTTATGACCTGTTTTCCTCATGTGGACCATAAGATGTCCCCACAAGGACAAGGATTTTGGATATTGCCATCTTTGTGGACACACACACACACACACACACACACACACACACACACACACACACACACACACACACACACACACACACACACACACACACACACAAACCAAAATATATAACGTCACTAACCAAAATATTTTTTTTATTGATTGCCAGTAAAAATCTACTGATCAGTTCAAATATTAACACACTCATAACAATAAACTTGAAATTGAAACCAATTTTCATTCCACTTTTCAAATTACATAGGCAAGAATCCACTGTAAAAGACATTAACTTTGTTCTAAATACTGTTTTTATTGCTTCTTAAATTGCTAAATCTGTCATAGCTTGGCATCTTTCGGGGCAAATATGAATTGTGCCCACAACAAAAACATGCCAGAAATATTCTTCTGAAGTTTAAAGGGATTGGATCTCATAAGAGTGTATAAGGGTATGTTAAAACCCCTCGGGAGTGGCCCTGGTCTTATGCCCAGATTGACTACCAGAAGGACTCACCCCATCTGAACTGTATCACGTGACCATTAGGGTAACAACACCGGCAGACGGGTCAGGCCTTGAGGGGGATTACTGCTAGTATGAAGCTTTAAAAAGCCAGACAGACACCCCCCACCCTTCTCCTTAAAACCTGAGAACCATGACCCCTCAATATGGCTTTCACTCATTGTGCCTCATCTGAAGGCATTCATCAACCCTTCAACCCTCCAAAAATATCCAATAGGACACCAGCGGCTCGAAGAATGTTTGTTCTGAAATGCCGTAAAAGGTCGATCGGTTCATCGAATCGAACCGTTTAATCTGATTCACGGAAATGAATCAAACATACTAACTTCACATTCAATTTAACACTCACAACTTACAAGTCCAGGACAACAAGGATCATGAAAGTAGTCTAATGACACGAGCGTTTTATACAATTCTACCTGAAAACTGAAGCTTTTTAATTACTTTAGGATTTCTTAGGTTTGTATTTGAAGACTTCCAATGTAAAAGCCTCCTCGGTCAAAAATGAGATCACGATACTGAGTGAATGCTCTATGCACATATACGTTCATCAAATACTTTCACTTCAAACCCACTAAATCCCAGCCTCAGCCCATTCAGAAGTAGCAGTATTAGGTAGAAACCTGTACATAGGAGCCTGACAAAAATGCTAATTTTAAAGAAAAACGTCAGACGGACTTAAGTCTTCATTTGCATACTAAAGTTACCAGTATCTAAACATAAGGGCCTAGGTCTATGAAAGTGGATGTGCATTAAGTCTTTTTTTTATCTCAATTCATATTTTCTTGTCCTTTTATTTCAAAGGTTTTATCGTGTTGTGTGGGTTTGTTTATGGAAGTGGTTCTCTGGGGTCAGGCAAGGGTTTGATCTCAGGGAGCAGACAAAAGCATCAGGATATTCCTGAACAAAAGGCCACTTCCTGAAAGATGTCTGGGTTCTCAGTCGCTATACACACAGAAGCTTGCCAGAGTAAGAAAGAATGTTTTTTTTTTAGCATTTGAACCTTTATATATACATCTATATTTGGTTCTTAGTTAGTCATAAGTAACTTCATTTGCACTTTTCATATTTTTCATTCTCCCAACGAAGAATAAAATCCAGTACACAACCGTTCAAAAGATGTGTTTCACACTGGTACATTTCAAACAGATATTTCTGTATCTGATTGAAGACAGAAGAATTAGACTGGGATGCTGGCCTAGCGCCATTGTGCATGTTGTGGCCTGTGGATGTGTGGCCTAGACAGGCTTCTGTTGGAGAATCTCATGCTCTTTGTCACCCTGGTCTTTAGACTCAAGCATAACCTTTATCTGTTTGACTGTACGGATGCTAGCGTACGCCAAAAAAAAAAAAGTATACTTTGTGCTTAAAGGTGCAGTATGTAATATTGACAGTGGTTGAAATGGGTATTACAGTCCAAATTCAAAATATTGGAGAAATACAGACTCGAAGCACAACTGACAATGGAGGGTGACGAGTTGATGAGTTTTAATATGCCTCTGGTCACTAACCCGTTCATTTGCTGGCTTCCATGGCTGCAATACGCTGTTTTCTCCACCAACTGGCAACTAGTAGTGTTGAAATACTATTGGGTAAATTGGCAATGGGCAGAATTACACAGACCAAAACAAACAGACATTCCGAGATGGAACACACATCTCAAAGTAGAAGAACTAAAATCAAGGAATTGAAAGGATTAGTTCAACCAGAAATATTAAAGGGATAGTTCGCACAAAAATGAAATTGTCGTCATCTCTTACTCAACCCCATGTAGTTCCAAACCTGTATGAGTTTCTTTCTTCTGCTGAACACAAAAGAAGATATTGTAAAGAATGTTAGCAATCAAACAATTGACAGTAGCCATTGACTTTCATAGTAGGAAAACACAATACTATGGAAGACAATGGGGCTCATCAACTGTCTGGTTACCAACATTCTTTAAAATATCTTCTTTTGTGTTCAGCAGAAGAAAGAAACTCCAAGGTTTAGAAGAACTTGAGGGTGACCCCTTATTTTAATAATGCTAAAATGTAATGTGAATCTTTAAGAAAGTGATCGAATGCCAATAAAGCAGGAAATGTATAACTAAACAAGAGGAAAAGGTACTGAAAACCATTTTGATTTTCACTTTACATTTAAAAGACACTGTTCATGCGATACTACAAAATAAAATCATATTTTTTATATCTCTGACAATTTCAAGAACAAGATCCTGGTGTGAAGATGCATTTAATTCCCGAAGCGTGACTGCACATCATGTTTTCCCATCAATACAGGCACTGCCACTGCATCAGCGCTTTCTGATTTCCTCATGCATTTCTCCCTTTTCTGACACCTGTCCTCATGCTCTCTCCCTTTCCAGCCCTTCCTCTGTCACCGATTGCCTCTATGTCTCAAAGTGTGTCATTACGGTCTCCATCTGTCAATCAAGCTAGCTTTATGGATATCTTTCTTTTCTTTTAGACCTCTTTCTCTCCGTTTTCACTCTCGGGAATGAGTCAGCAGCGCTTGAGGCGAACGGCTGGTCTGCAGTCACGATATTCTTCGACGAGCTTTGGACTTATGTTACAGATTCAATGGTGTGACAATATGGTAATACAAATTAGCCGGCTTCTCATATTTCTCGGCCAGATGAGCCGCACGCCGCACCAGGGCCACCCAAAGCTTTCATAGTGAGACCTCACGCTGCTGGTCAGACTGACCTCCTCGCGGCCATCTGTGTGTGTGCTGCGTTATCACAGTATCCACCCGCTGGCCCCCTTCCCCCCGTTTCCCACAAGACCCCACGCTGTCACAACAGACATTTAGCAGCTTTCACGCTAAAGGGCCACAGGGGGCTTCCTTCCTTCCTTCTCCACTTCCTCCCTCTGTTTTCCGCTTCCCCACTGTCTGCTTTGCTACATTTTTGCGGGATGCCCTCTACTATGCCCTCTTTAACTCCATTTCACAGCTAATTATAGACAAAAACAAGACAGCACAAGAGGTGAATCTTACAATGGCTCTTAAGAGGGGAAAAAACACAGAGGAAAACAAAGACTAGGGGGCAAGACACAAAAATAGAAATCGCCAGGAAGCATTAAAGATGTTGAGTGGGATAATTATAGTTCAGGGCCATTTTATCTTTTTAGATGGATGCTGAGGAAACAGGAAGTAGGGCAGAGGTGCAGTTAAATAGACTGCCCAATAGAGCGAATTCCCACAGCAACGCTAGAAAAACACACAGGTTCCAAGAGGATTGAAGCATCCGAGGAAATTCAAACACACAGCGATGCAGTATGGGAATGACACAGAGGTGCTTTCTCAGGCTGTCTTGTTTACAAGTTTATAGTGGCACAATCACAGAAACTACATCACAAAAGCTTTTTAAAGTTAATTTGAATTCAAAATGTCAGATTTACATTTGTCCCTGTGTGCATTCTAAAACAATTCAGTAAGATTTTGGTAAAAAAGGAAAGTTTTATTCAGCAAGGATGCTTTATTTGATCAAAAGGTGACAGTAAAAATATTTATAATGTTATATAAGTTTTCTATCACAGTGTTTTCGATCAAAATATAGACCATTTGGGAGCAGATATCGTTGCCGCTGAATGCATTGTGGTGGCAGAAAAACAGTGGAGGTAAATGGGTGAGATCCACTGAATAAGAGAAAAAGTGCCTAGTCATGCCTTTGGATACCAGAATCAGAATGCAAAAAAAAAAAAGTATCATCGAAGTATCATCAAAATACTGTCATCGAAAACACCCTTTGAAGCGTAGCGCAGATGTTTATGGATCATGCAAGCCATTAAGCGGACAGACTTAACTGATGAAAACGGCAACAATTAACCTACAATTAAAGCATGAATTTGATGTAAACAATAGTTCTACATAATACTCATACATGCAGTTCATTGGGGATATAATGTAATTAGCCCTACAGTTAAAGCATGGCATAATATTTAAACTTATAATACTTTATATGGGCAATTTTATCTTACTTCTTTCTTGTAATTTTGAATGTATATCTCCAAAATCAATTTTATTCTTTTATTCCGTGGCATCCATAGACTGCAGAACTGTTAATTTTCTGCCCACAAAACATGTCATCGCTGTCAACACTCAAATGGTCTATTAAAGGTGCACTGTGTACATTTTAGCAGCATCTAGCGGTGAGGTTGCAATTTGCAACTGCCCATCGCTCACCCCTCCATTTCGAAGCACACAGAGAAGCTACGGTGGCCGACACAGGACAAAGATGCTGTCGCCTGAGAGAGCAGAGAGTAGCTAGCGTTCTGTATCGAAGTTTTTCTGTTTAGGGCTACTGTAGAAACATGACGGTGCAAAATGGCAACTTCACTGTAAGGGGACCCGCGGTGTGTTTAGATATGTTATCACTATTTTAATTTCATTTTCTATGTAAAGCACTTTGAATTGCCATTGTGTATGAAATGTGCTATATAAATAAACTTGCCTTGCCTTGCCTTGCCTTGCCTAGATAGAAATGGCTCATTCTAAGGTAATAAAAAATAACAGTACATTACGTAAGGTCTTTATACTCCACTGAATACTGGAGTAATAATTCAGCTTTGCCTCACATGAATACATGTAACAAAAAATTAAACACATTAAAATATACATTTTTAATTGTAATAATATTTCACAATATTACTGTTTTTACTGTATTTTTGATCAAATAAATGCAGCCTTGGTGAGCATAAGACTTCTTTAAAAGAAACATCTTTAAAACATAAACATCTTACTGAATTACCAGTATAAACATAAAAATACAAAAATAAACTTTCATCAAAATCTAAGAATTTTCAGCACCTGAAATTGCATATATTTTCTGCTGATGTAGCCAATAGTGACCAATAATGTCCAACCCTAAAAATCAAATCCAATACTGGCGGATAATATCTAGGTGTCCATTACAGAGGTTTAATGTGTTGTGAATGTCATCACTGCCATCACAAACACAAACAAAACTGACATACGGTCTGGCAAATCTACTCACAATATTTACTCACTAATGGAAAAAGAATGAAACACTGATACAAATTATGTTAATCTCCTAAATTCGTAAAATACACGTGTGGCCAAACAATGATAAACAAACATATATCTCCATAAACAGAGCATAGGATGATGATGATGATATATACAGAAAATACTGCAAACAGACATTCTGAATATCAAATGACTGTCAACAAAATGCACCTCTGATTAAATTCAATTTTAAAATCACAAAAGAGCATGAGGAACTTACCATGGTGTGCCGTATATTCGAAATCCCTTGACGGTGACATCAGAGTCCTGCAGGTAAACACAGTTTGTCAGGAGAGACTGAACATTGTCAAAGTCCTCGGGTTTCAACTTGGACACGGAGGGAAAGCGATAGTAATCCTGCTTGACCAGCTCCGTCATGAAATCCTTATCGAAGGTCAGCTCATGATTCCCAGCGATCACAACTTTAAACTCATATGGTAGGCCGCCTGCAAATCCAAACAAATTCATACATGTTAAATCAGAGCTTTTACCCCATAAGCAAACATAAGCAAATTTCGCACGACATGCACATCAATTTATACAAGTTATAATTAATAATAATAAAAAATTATTAAATAATTTAATATCCCATTGGGATAATATATATATATAAAAAAATTAATGATTTACATATGACAACATAACATTCATTGTGAGTACTGGTTTGGAAGAAGCGAGATATACAATATATATATGTTCAAATTTTAACAATAGTAGTGTAAGCTCACAATGTGCCCACAGAGAAATCTAGTTGGTCCAATAGCCGCAGCCCATAAATGCATGTTAAACATCTGATCACATCAAGTTGCACACTAGTTTGCGTTTGCAAATGATAGACAGATTGCCTGCCAATGTAACTCATGTCTGGTTAGGATGCGGTGTGAATTTTTTATTTTTTTTTATGCTCTGCTGAAGTTCATGTGAGGTTATTGTGATCCTGAAGAAAAGTCAGATAATGAAAAACAGGACTCTGCAAGTGGAAACAGGCCATTACAACTAAACATACACCAAGGTATATTACTTTGCCTCTCTGTTCACGCTACTGTCTATACCAGGGGTTTTCAAACTGGGGTCCGGGTCCCACAGGGGTCCTACAGAAGGTTCTAAGGGGTCCCCAGAAAATTTCAGAGAACAAAAAGACAAAGCAAAAATGGATAAAGTCTACCGATCATTCCACATTCAAACATCCTTTAATTTCTAAAAGTTTCTCTCCTTTCTTCGCAGAATTGTATATGTTTGCTTTGTATCTTTCTAGTGAGTTTTTCTCACTATAGCCCCCTTTATCTTGCTCACTGGGGTTGTAAGGCAGTATTCTTAACACAGAACGTAAGCTGCTTACATAGGCCTACATTTATTGTGAAAGTTGCTTGTACAAATAATGTCTTATTAAAAATGTTCTTCTTCAGGTTCATACATCCAACATTAAGCATAGCCAATTTAAGTTTGGAAACAATATGTTGTATTTATAATGTCACACTAACTATTTATCTAACAGTAAAATGTTTTTTCCATACATACAAATATATAGATGGATTTTAGGAAGGGGGTCCCTCATAAAAGGTGCATCATATTTGGGGGTCCTTGGCATCAAAGTTTGAAAACCCATAGAAAGTCTATACAACGGCTGATGTATTATTAAAAATCTACAACTTTGACTGGATATTGACTGTCAGAAAAACCTTTCAGCTGAAATATCTCAGAAATACTTTAAGTCACAGATGTAGATACAGTATGTGTCTGCCATTATGGCATTTCTTTTCTATTCTATAGAAAGTGTGCTGCCATCAGACAGCACACTTTCAATAGAACAGCCATCCTGAAAAGCACCGAAAATTTATTAAAGTCACGGCCGCTCCATTTTCAAGAGGCTCTTTCTTACCTCAGCCTCCATCCTCACAGCATAGCTCTTTTGTGCTGGTACATCAGGATAATGCAACAGGGGAAGTTGTTCTTTATAGAACTCAAACAAAGAGAGTGCACTCTCGCTATATGTCAATCCTCAGACTCAGGAAAACACACAGGCTGTCTCTCAGTGGATTGCATAACACATATGGAATGCTTCAGAAGAACAAAAATATTTCACCTACCAAAATACAGATGAAACAAGACGCTTTTCAGAGAGAGCACAAAGCAAAATGGGACTGAAAATGCAAAAGCCAAAATTAAAAAACAAAAAGCGAATCCGCTATGCTTAGAAGCTCTATAAAATAACATGTTTGAAGGTACTCTTTGCAGACCCCTTTATAAAATAGCCAGTTTAAAAAAAAATGCTTTTTAGCAGTTTGAATTGGAAGTGTCTTTTTTGGGAAACAATGAAAGCCAATTAAATTTGGAACTGTAAAGGCATCAGAAAGGAGCAAAACACTTGACCAAGGTATAAAGAAAATAAAAAGATAAACTGATTTAAAAGTAAACACTTTCCCAGCAGTTTAATTTACTTTCTTGCGCCTTCCATGCGCTCTGCACAATATAGACTGGGATATATCATAAATCCCAGTCTAATCTAATAACAGGAGCCCATCTTTCAGCTCCGCGGTCCGCAGTCAGCCAAACGCCATCACGGATCCATTTACATGGAGCTTTCCAGTCGCACAAAACCGAATCACAAACCCCCGGCGGACGAGTTTCGTGCCAGCCTCTCTCCGGCAGAAAAAGGCCTAGAATGCAATTACCTCCCCACCGACTGCATCTTCTGCGTCCCCGCAGGGATTTTTACAACATTTTATTGCCATCAAAATGTATTTTTCGAAGAGGACTGCGGGTATAAACTCTGTTTATTACTCTGAAGAAGCTGAGGAGGAACATATGGGAAGGTATGTGGAGTATGGGAAACTGCTTAAAGTCAAAGGGATTTGGGTTTAGCCTCAATGTTTGAATTTGATTTACATCAGAGGACCGGCGCGGGGCACAGTTTGGCAATCGCTGTGCGTAATGAATGTAAATCAAATTAGTGAAAATAAACTACACACCGTAAACATCTGAAACTGAAGGATGGCTGGTAGGGAACATGTGTATTTTGTTGAAAACGGAGCAGCGCAATCACATTCGTCAAGTTTTTCGAAGCGCTGCTGCAAAAAAACATGTGGGATTTGATGAATAGAATTAAAAACAATGAGCACATGGCACCAGAAAACCCAACAGCACAAATCACAAAAATATCAATCATAAATTAAAGGAACAGTACAACAACAGTACAAGTTTTTTGTCTTCTTTTCTTCTTTAATTTCATACAAAATGTGCATTTTTGAAGAATATCCTGGTTACTCTTTTCATGTAATGAAAAAATACAAATTGGGGCCAAAAAGGCAAGCATCATAAAAATCTTCTGGAACCATACACTACTTTTGTGATGAACAGAGAAGAATGTAAGTTGTTATTCACAATGCCTGATTTGTGAAGAAATCATTCTTTTGAGTCAGATGTTTCTAAT
Organism: Gobiocypris rarus; assembly: GCA_023029165.1. Classification (NCBI taxonomy): domain Eukaryota; kingdom Metazoa; phylum Chordata; class Actinopteri; order Cypriniformes; family Gobionidae; genus Gobiocypris; species Gobiocypris rarus. The sequence goes on along the minus strand of CM040912.1, from coordinate 46,247,496 downwards.
GAATCAGGTTATTCTATTCTGAATCATTCATGAAATCGAACTGATTCATATTTTACACAAAACAATTAACTAATGACAAGTAAAAGATTTAGAAGAGGTATTTTGTGCCACAGTGTAATGCTAAGTATTGCGTCATTAAAATGGCAGCAACAATGGCAACGTAAGTTATGTAAATATAAATTCGATTTATTTATCAATTGTGTCATTTGTAAATGATAAATAAATTATTTATGTTCTCATCAAACAATTTAATTTGATGTACAGTAACAGAACAGAGTATATTGGATATTTTAAACAGCTTCAGAGTCTGAACTCTCTTATCTTTTCTTTATTTATTTTTTATAAAACATAATGAAGTTTTTAAGAGAAATACCAATGGCTGATTCATGAATGAGACATTCATTCAATTAATCTGTCTAATTTTTGGGTGAACTATTCCTTTAAACAGTGAAATTTACTAAGGTTTGCGCTAGTCGATTTACTGGTATTTGTGCCATTATTTAATGCCAAAAAAAAAAAAAGCATTTTTAAACCAGACACTAATTTGTTAGTCATTATGGAAATAATCTATAAATGTTATTTGATTTGCGCGTCATCAATAGATCACACGCAGAACGACCCACTCAATATTTTTGGGATTGTGATCTCGGCTAATTTGCCGTTTAGTAAATCTGGCCCTTAATGTGTCAAAACTGCACATTTTGCAAGTATCCTCGTAAACATTTATGTCTAAGTGAACGTAACAGTTGAGCAAGAAACCACATGTTGTATCAGTATATTACATCAGCACTTAAAGTCTAATACTTGCAGTCGTCTGTGCCATTAATGTTAATAACACAAATCGCATTGCTCTTGACCGAATTGCCTTTGTAACTTTAAGAATATATGTAGGCTATATTTATTTTACACAATGCAGTGTTTTTTTGTAAATTTGATTACTTTATACAATCTACGTAGTGCCTATTTATAGGCCTATCTAGTGCTTAAAGTTTTTCAGGTAGGACTATGTAATTTGTATCTTGGTTCTATTGTAGCTTTTTTTGTCTTATTGCTCATAATTCATTTCTTTGTTCCCATTTTATCTGTCTACATGTCTTCAGTGAGATTTTTTAGTTAGACTAGTGTGTCTTTTTGTGAAATTGGTGATGAGATTCATGAAATTTATAAAAAATATATAACAAAAACTTTATTTATAGCAAAAATAACTATACTGTAATATATATATTTTCGTGAAATAGAATTACTCATATCGTGACATAAGATTTTGATCATATCGCCCACCCTACTGGAGAGGTAGATAAAAAAAGAAAGAAGAAGCAGCTTACATTTTGGCCACAACTTTAAGATAATTTTATGATGTTTATGTGTCCTCTAAAAAGCCAACTGTAAAGAGGCAGGATATTCTTCAGAAATATAAACCTTTCCTGTTTTCATTTCCTGTTTCAAAAGTCATAAATGTTTGCAATGACATGAGGTTGAGTGAATAACAACAGAATTGTCATTTTAAGGTGAACTACCCCTTTATCCCAGCATGGATTGTTTTAAACCATGCAAACACTTTCTTTTGCCGCCCTCACAACATTGCAAAACAAAGGAACAAAGCTGATCTATTGGACATGGGATATATTGGCTGTCCTGCATTGATCAAAGAAATAAACAGTGAACTCAGACAAACCAAGTCAAGACCTAGAAAAGCTCCTTATTTATGGAGCACAGATCCATGTTTGCATCCATGAATCCCGTGTGGAGAAGCACAGGTCAGATCTCACGGGCAAGATATCGAGCAGAACTGAACTTTAGTAAAGAAACCTCATTCCCACCGAACGATTCCTGAGAATCGATCCCACTTATCAACAAAACCTTGATCAATGACAACGATTAGCGGCTGGGCTTTCTTGCCAGAAAAACAAACAAAATCCAGCTACGATACAAGAAAATGCATTGTAAATGAAGCAAATGCAAAAGAGAGAGGAAAAAAGAGAGGACCGACAAACCCAGCAGTATTTAAAAGGTCTAATATAAACAACACCAATTTCCCCTTGCAAGTTTAATTTATAAAAGGCCCTTTATGTTTGTTTTTTCCTCTTGTATAATTTGTCCCCCACTGCGTAAGAACAAAGTAGCGACCTTGAAAAGAAATGCAAGCATTTATATTAAAGAACTACCGAAAATATAACCAGAATGCTTTGGCTCGGATAATGAAAACACAAAGATCAGTTTTCCTGAAGATCCACTACAGCCTCATCTGAGTGTCGTTCTACGGCTTCGTCAAAAGCCTTATATAAACTACTCCATCATCACGCCATGTTCGAGGGAACAATTTGTTTTAAACTGACTAAACTCTTATATCCAAACAGGTTTTTGACAGAAGACAGCTTTCAGCCATCATGAGATTATCTATCAGCGCCCAGCTGTGTGTTTACAGCAAAAAGCGATGATGTGAAAAATAATTTCACCGTCAGGTTTCCTCTGGGACGTGAATAATAAGAAAGTCTGAGCACTCTACGACCACCAGGCACTTCAAAAGCTACTGGTGTCACATGCCGGATACGAAAAAAAAGTGGCGTCAAGTCAGTTGATAGATGGAGGGATGGAAAGACTGCTGACAGCTCTCTCCGTTTCATCCCTTATGATGCACTATTTCAACCGTGTGTGACAAGAGAGCATGCATGGATGGAATGACGAAGCGAAGGACAAACAGAGAGCCTGTGACATCAAAAATTGAGCTCCTGCAAATACAAATACAAGTATCAGGGAAGCTACTTTGAAATTGCAACTTGCAAAGATTACTTATAATTAATAAAGTATCTAAACTATAGCAACAAATAATTAGATATGCTACAAGCTACTAGTTTCTAACAATGGGCCCTATTTGAATGATCTGAGTGCATGGCGCAGGTGTCCGAATAGGGCTGTGACGGTGGCAGTTTTTTACCATCGCGGTGGTTATGGACCAACTTCCGGCGGTGGCGCAGTGGTTAGGGGGACGGGTACACGTACGTTAATGTTATGTTTCCATGGCTGCAAGGTAACATTTAATTGTGAACCTGTTATTTATTTTGTAAATAAAGCGCCCGCAATAGACCAATCAGAGTCTCACGTCCCTTTCCCTTTAAAAGCCAGTTGCGCTTGCACCATGGTGGATTCGCTATTTACATGGCAGAATTTGCGAGTAGAAAGACTGAACGCTTCTCCAGAGAGGAATCTTTTCTTTTTAATATTTGGCATGTTTGTGTGCTGCTGCATGTCCCTGTGTGTGTAAAAAGTAGAGTGTAGACGCGTTGTGCACCCGCCTAAAGTCGCATATTACTAACGTGCCCTTTAAAAAATACTGTGGTTAGACCAGGTTTTTGTTAGTCAGTGCAGTCGCTTTCAGTTGCCTCAAAATAGCAACGAGCCAACAATGCGCCTGAACACACCTCGTTTCAATCCAGCACGCCCATGGGTGAACAGTTGGGTGCGAGTGCATTTGCTATTTAAACAACTGCAAGTATAAGTTGTGCTGAAACTAGCAAAAAACACTTGCGTCATGTCTGGCGTTGCATTGCGCCAGGTGTATGACAGGGCCAAATATTTTAACTAAATTCTCATAAAAAACAGAGAATCTGAATGCATACAAAATAGTAACCAATAAAACCTAAAACATTGCATTGAAAACATTGCATTGAAATGGCAGTATTTAAATTAATATGTTAATTATAAAATATATTGCCAAGTAAAAAAGTAGTAGTACAATGACAGAATTTTACAAACACATATGAGTGATAAGTGACTCTAATTTTCAAATTTTCTTAGCAAGATTCTCTTTAAATTGTTGCTTAACCAAAAGAGTAGCTGATCTGAAAGAGAAAATGTAGCCGCTTTTGTGAGAATACAATATTTGTGGTCCAACGCAATTATGTATGATGTTTGCGTAGTTGGAAGTATCTGTGTTCATATTCTTGTGTAGAGTATACACAATACAATGGGATGCAAAAACAGCTAAACTACAATCAAATTACAAAAAAATACTTAAACTTGCAATTTTAGTGTAGCACTTTTTAATTGTATTTAGTTGCTCTCAACATTGAATAGTTGTGGCGCATGGCTCATGTCGAGAGGCCAAATGGATACACATACACACACATAATGACAATGCAACAGCCTCGCTGGTCTGAAGGTCAGCGGTGTTATCGGCTCCACAGGGGTCAATGTGAACACTTTATGGCTGCATCAGGTGCCAACATCCCAAACCCTCGGCCCAGGACTTCCTGGCGCCAATAGAGCTCTGTATGTCAGAGCCGGCATCCGTTTGATTTAATCACATGGGTTTTGGTCTACACCTCAACCAAAGGACAGGATCAAAAAGGATTTGAGGTGCAGGATTTACTACATACACATGGAAAACAATACAGAAACTCCCTAAACTACATTTCAAGGAACCAATCGAATGCCAACAAAAATATCATAATATATAACCATGCTTTACCATTGTACTGTTTGAAGCCACTTAAATACAATTGTACACAACTATAAAAATCATATTTTGGAGTACTCTGGTGTATATATACACAAGTACCATAGTTTCACTATTAGATACCATCATAAAAAAATGGTTTTACCAGTATATAGCCTAATGTCCATAAAACACAAAGTACTTGTAAAGAATGGTAAATACATATATTCTGTATTTGGCACTTTAAAATGTTCATAAGTAAACAACACACCATATAAAAGTAGCTTCCATTAAAGCTAAATATAAACTCAAATAACCCACTTTATGACTTTCGAACCAAAATGAAAACACATTAAAAGACGAGTTTCCTAGAATAAAATAAGATTTAGTTTAAATGGAGTGCACTACAAAAAGACAGAGACTTATGCAAATTACAAACTATAAAACCATGCATGCCAACACACACTACATAACTAGACTTTGTGTGTGATACTCTCTCTGTACTACATCTCAAAATAATCAGAGGACGTCATGCATCAAAGGCCTCCAAACAGATATATTAACAAGAGTTATGGAAGTCAGGACTGATATTTCAATCTAAAATCTATCAATCTCGCAACGTGTCACAGTAAGAACGTCCGTGAGCTTTTTGTCAAAAACAAATCATTCATTTGTCTGGAAAAGTGTGATTTGTTTTTGACTGGAAACATACTTTTGCAATAGCTACTGACAGCTGGTTATTTAACATACTACTAATAAGCAGACAACCCCCTATTAAATCACAACTTATTCTAAGGTTTCCTAAAACGTAAAGTGTAATATTTGTATATGCTAGAATGTGTAGAATGTGAATGCTAAACATTAGCACAATCTTTACTCGTTTCTATAGATACAATAAATAAATGAAGCTAAATATTGTGTGATATTCACCATCTTCAGTTATTTCTTCATCTGTATTCTACATCATTTTCTCAGAGGATTGTTCCTACACATAAAACCATGTTGAATTGTAACCCTACATAAATAAGCATAATTAGTTGCTAATGAAGTACCCATTGAATCTCTCCAATGAATCTGTAATTAGAATGTCATGTAGAAAATACTAAATAATTCTCACACCATGTCTACATCAAAAAAAAAAAAAAAAGAAAGATCACACTGATTATAATCAACAGAGCTGTCTTTCCCGACACTATTGTCCTAGTCCGTCTAAAATAAAAATAAAAAAACAGTTTATTTTTACTTTAGAAATATAAATATATTATTCTGCTATGAATTTTATGTATGTATTTTTGGTTTCTAATCATATGCATATACAATTGTGTGAAAAAATAAAAGTCATTATAATTATTTCCAATGGATTTATTCTGATTGTTCTGTCTTAGCAAACAGTCTCAGACGGACGCAAAATTGCACACTTCTAATGTAGACACAGCATTATTCAGTACAACATTACATCTAAAAAATATTACCAATATTTTCTCAATCAATCAATCAATCAGAGCAACAGTGTTAGATACAATATACACTACCATTAAACACTTTCGGTAAGAGGGGTCGGTAAGATTTTTTACATATTTTACGCTCACCAATTTTATTTATTTGCTGTAAAACAGAAATAATCTTGTCAAAAATTCATTACCATTTAAAATAGTGATGTATTGACGCACTAATTCACATTGTTCATGGCTGATTCTAATTTATTTATTTATTTATACAAACAAATTGGCTCATTCTGATACCGGTTGCAGATTTTTTTCCTTTGTTTAAGCGAATGTATTTGTTGTTTATATGCTCTGTAACAGGCAAACTAGCCTAAACAAAAAATATCTGTAGCATTTTGAAATCAGAGGCAACCACTGCATTTTAATCTTGATCCAAACAAAGATGCCACACACATGTAGCAAGAGCAGTTGCGTTTGATTTAAATTAGATTGTATCATGTCAAGAGTTAAAGTAAAAACAGAATGGTCTGCTTTTAGCTTTGTGAAATGATGCTACATAAGACACACCTGCATAAAAAACAGCAGACTCACTCTCTGACAGTAGGTGACGCTTCTCCTTGGGTACTGCTGTACACAAATCAGCGATGTGCTTATAGACACTACTATACATGGAGGTCAGGGCTGTGTGATACTGAAGAAAAATGCAATATGCAATACCTTGTTAAATAATGCGATATACAATATGTGATACGATATTGCTATTAGTGTGAAAAATCGATTTAAAATTATATTAAAAATATTTAAAAACTGAGAATAATACCATTTATTTTTCACATTCTTTCTAGGAAAAGAAAGCATCGCTACAACTTCTGACATTGACCAGCAGTGTTTTAGCAAAAATTAATGTCACAAATAGACCTAATGCACGGATCCTATTGACACACATAAGGTTTCTTTCCACCAACTGATATCATTTACATAAAGCATAACCGAATGTGTTTACATGAATACTGAATGAATAGTTAAATAGTTTGAGTGTGTAACAAGACACGAAACAGAACTGAAGGGATCACACGCTTTCTGAGAGACGACTTGTGCACATGTTTCGGTGTGTGTGTGTGTGTGTGTGTGTCAGACAGCGCGAGACTGCAAGGAGTTGTTTCTCGCAAGTTATTGCATTTAATAACTCTTTTTAACATCACATAAGTAACAGTCGTGTGCCCAGTCTGTTCTCTGCTAAATGCGTCGACCTAAAACGTACACTTTTTCATAATGTTGAAGTAGCCTATTAAAAATCATTCCGATATTGCGTGCCGTTGCAATATGCATATTGCGATATTCCGATAATTTGATATGATAATAAAAGGAAAAGAAAAATGCCATCAAAACTTTTCTGAAGACAGACAGTTCCTTTCAGAGATAAATTCATAGAAACCCTCATCCCGAATTCAGTATTTCTATTCCTATATTTCGAGCATTGTGATGGTGAGCTTGATGGTACAGGTTTTGCTCTGCTGGCATTACGATGTTCTCTTTTTTGCATCTGTCCTCAGTGTCTTGTCTCTGGCCTGTGTCCTGATTACAGACTTTGTAATATTTCATTGATTGCAATGCAGTTTTTGCATGTCCGGGATAGAAATCAGCCAAAATCAAACAAAAAACCCTATGTCTCAAATAAAAAAAAAAGTTTTATATTTGAATACATTTTAAAATGTAAATTATTGCTAAGATGGCAAAGCTAAGCTTCCAGCATCATTACTCCAGTCTTTAGTGTTACATGATTTTGCTGCTTAATAAACATTTCTTACTATTATAAATGTTGAAAACAGTTGTGCTGCTTAATATTTTGGTGGAAAAAGTCTTTACTGTTACTTTAGATCAATTTAATGCCTTGCTAACTAAAAGTATTAATTAATTTTTGAGTATACAATGAGTATTTTCTCTTAAAGGTGAAATACATCAAAGTTAAAAGCCAAATCAAAACTAGCATAATGACCTCACAAAATGACTCATAGCACCCAGAATTCTTCACTGAACTGAAAAAAATCCTGTAACGGTGCACACAGCTCACTGAACCCTTTCGGTTATGTGGACAGATGCTGAAAGGAGAAACTCAGCTTCTTCTGACCATTAGCTTCAGTCACTAAAACCTGTCACCGCCACTTCACACGTCGCTAAACTCTACGTGTGTGAGGGTCGGATGTGATGCAAGGGGGTTAAACGGTGGTTAATCGCAGCTCTTTACCTAACCAGTCGTTAAACTTCTTGACCTCTGAGGGCAGGCCCAGCTCGGTGAAGTCCCCTGTGTGCAGGAGAACGTCCCCGTAAGGCATCTGGATGCCATCTGTCCGTGAGTGTGTGTCTGACACGCACACAAAACGCGTGTGGCCACCCGGCTTGGGAGTGTCGTATGAGATGGGGTCCACCCTGAGAGAGAGAATGAGCGATAGAGAGACAGATGGAGGGAGAGAAAGAGAAGGAGGTTATTCTATGAGCATGAAAATCAGCAGAAATAGCTGTACACAACTGCTAGCTCAAAATCAGTCTGTCATAGCAGTAAAATAACAACAGAACAAACTAAAAGAGTAGTGACTGAAGAGAAGGGCCAAGCTCAATCCATCCATTTAGTGACAAAAGAGCAATAGATCCATGTATGACTTTTACAGAAGTTAATATATCTTTTTTCTAAGTGATAAATGTCAAGTACAAATGTTATGTGATAAACTCTGCTAAACAGGGTTATAATCCTCAAACATAGAAAAATACTAAAAATCTTCATCAGATCTTGTTTTTTTATAAACGTTGGAAGCCAAAAACATAATTGAAAATAAAATTGGATAATTTTGATTTTATAATTTCATAGTATGACAGACAGACAAAATGATAGAAAAATAGATAGAATGATAGATAGAACGATAGATCGATAGATAGGTAGAACGATCGATAGCTTGTAGAACGAACATATCTGTTGTTTTAAAAAATATATTTTCTTATTTGCATTCACAGCTTTTGTAGTAAAATTGAAAACTAGAGCAGAATCTTTTGTTCTTCTTCTCTGAAAATGGAAGCAGCCTTCAGACATTCTCACATGTGATGTCTATTTAAGAGAATCACTCTCTTCTTGTCTGAACATCCCTTTATTTATTTTTCCCAAAGATAGTTTTGGGGGATGGGGGGGGGTGGAAGAAATTCTCCTCTATAACTCAAAAGGAACAGAAAAAAAGGATCTTGGCTGTAATTGAAGTCAGAAACGTGCAATAAGCCGCACTTGTTCCCCCCACTATTATTTCATTACTAAAAGGGTTGTCAGTCGACAAAAAGCCCTCGGCTCTCTAATTAACACTTACATCTCCTGTCCGACTAAAAAATATAAAGGAACCTTAGGAAGGGAGGTGGGCCAGTGCACAACACACACACATACACACTTCCATTAAGGAAAACAAGTACGTTAAGCAGTTATACATAAAAGAGCATCTACTTAAATCAAAAGAAAAGAAAATAGCACAGGATGGGAAATGGTGTGCCGTCAAAAAAGGAGATAGAGAAAGACACACACATTTATATATATATATTACATACATACATACATACATACATACATACATACACACAAAATACACACACGTATATAAGGAAGAAAAAGAAAACGCCACCCATTTTCCACTGTCAGTGGCTCGTGCATCTGTCTGAATTGTGATTACATTTATATGACCGAGTCATATCTGAAATGAACCACCTGCACAGAAAATCATGACACTAAAAAGGAGAGGGAGTAACAGGCGGACAGAAAATAATATTTGTTATTGATCATAATGCAGTAAATAAAAGCAAGTGCTCTCTCTCTCACACACACACACACACGTATTGATTAAATGTGGTCTGTGGTGGTCAGGCCAGCAACGGAGATATAAAAGACTCGACAGATCTAGTTATGGAAGCGGCTGGCGTGCTGAACTCTGTGGCCCACACACACACACACACACACACACACACACACACACACATGTTGTGTTTCCATGTTTTATGGGGACATTCCATAGGCGTAATGCATTTTATACTGTACAAATATTTCCTATCCCCATACACTGCCCCTGCCCTAAACCTACCCATCACAGGAGACATGCTGCATTTTACTTTTTCAAAAAACATCACTTAGTGTGATTTATAAGATGTTTTCCTCATGGGGACCAAAAATGTCCCCACAAGGACAAAAATTTGGATATTGCCATCTTTGTGGGGACATACCGTAGGGATTACCAGTCCACACACACACACACACACACACACACACACACACACACACACACACACACACACAACACACACACACACACACACACACACACACACACACACACACACACACACACACACACACACCAAAATATATAACGTCACTAACCAAAATATTTTTTTATTGATTGCCAGTAAAAATCTACTTCTCATGACTCTCTGCGTATCTGTTGGTCCACTGTCACCTGAATGTGCGACTCTCAGGATTTGTTTCACAAGCAAATCAAAATAAAAAAAAATTACAGAGATTACAAATTAAAAATTTGCACCATTTACTTTCTTAATGCACTTTCAAGTCTAATTGTGAATGCTTCATTGAAGCACATTTAAAAAACATTTACTTGGAAATCAAACCCATGACTTGTTGCAAACAGTAAAACTATCGCTGACTAAACTAATGTAGTTGTGTTGATTCACTGATTTAAAATAATGAATGATTCGAATAAAACCCATTTATTTAGATGTTTCAACATTTTTAGGTTACCAACTGGACAAAACATTTGTTGAAGGTGCTTAGCTTTCTAAAATGAAAAACAAAATCCCGACAGCCGCGAATATAGCCATGACCGGACAGAGCCTTTTGAATATTTGCTCATTGTTTTAAATATTCAAACAGTCTTTTAAATATTCATTAGGCGGGGGGAGAAAAGAAAGGATTATTCGAACCAGGGGTGTACTGTGCTGCTGAAATTGCATTAGAGCTAAACTGGAATGTGTGCGTGTGTGTGTGTGTGTGTGTGTGTGTGTGTGTGTGTGTGTGTGTGTGTGTGTGTGTGTGTGTGTGTGCGTGTGTGTGTGTGTGTGTGTGTGTGAGAGAGAGAGAGTGAGAGAGTGAGAGAGAGAGAGAGAGAAAATATACGAGTGTGTGACCCCGAAAAAGGTGAGATAGATCTCGAAACGAATAAAGACACTGTCATTCAAATCCACAGAAAACATACGGTAAAAACAACACTTGGATATGTGAAGCACAGAATTCTTTATGCTAGAAAAAGACCTAACACACACACACACACACACACACACGTTTAGACTCTGGATGCACCGCGGCTCTTTTATTGGATACATGTGTCATATTGCACAGGAAAGCGTTTTGATTTCTGTTCAAAGATACTCAATTTGACAGCGCTCACTTGATTCTTTAACCTTCAGGAACAACAAACGACTGAACTGTATCAAAGCTTCAAAAACAGCCGCAGTTCATCTATTTCAGAGGGCGAGCATGAGCGTGCTATTTGTGGATCTCTCTTCCTTCCTTTGACTTTTCTATCAAAAAATAAACTAGAATTTGCAAAAAGCAGCCACAATTGTTTGTCAGGTCAAGACTGAGGTAGGGAACAAGTAGCTGGTTTCTATTTAGACTTTTTTCCTTCTATAGCACAGTTAACATCGTGTCCTCAGTACTCATGTGATGCAATAATGTGACAAGTGATAAAAGATATTCAAAAAAAGGTACTTCTGCCATGTAAAACTCAGAACCGTTTAAAAAACATCATTTTCAGCTAAAAACTGAAAACGTTTTATGTGTTTTGGCCATTCAATTACCCAACAATGCCATTTTGGGGGCCTAAAAACACCAACTTCTGAAAAATGTCAAAACAACGCCATTATTGTCTCTGTATAAAATACAAAAAACACAAAATTCTGAAAACATGTGCACGCATTGAGACTATAGGTGCGTAGTGTTTCTTTACAAAGTGACATCGGCAACTACTGGCCTGGCAGCATAATACAGCATTTTTATTATTTTTCACGGATCAGTGGGAAAGGGGATTTTCTTGACAATGCTGTCATCTGTATGCAAAAAAAATGAAATTTACACAATCAACGAGATTCGTTCGGGTTACGGAAGCCTTCGGGAGCGCTGTCATTTTGATTTTAGACCACAAAATGTCACTAAAGAAGTGTGTTTTTGGTTGTGAGGGAAATATAACACCATTCAGCTTCCCAAATAACCCAGCGTTAAGGAAACAGTGGATGCAGTTTGTTTTTCCGGAGCAGCAACTGAGTTTGGGAACTGTATTTGTTTGTTACCGGTCACGAGTTGAAACCGCAGGCGACGAGTGAAACTGCATCAAATGTCTGTGTTTTATTGTGTGTGTGTGTCCTTGTGAGTCTTTAGCTCCGCCATGAGTTTGACAGTCTTCGGAAAGAATCGGTACAGCATATCTGTCTTTTATAAATCTGATAAAACTAAAGACTCTTCGGAGATATGAAGGATGCAATACTACTCTATAGGTACTCACGATTAAAATGAGATTGGCAGAAATTGTGCGCGTTATGTACCCTTTAAACATCAAATATGTTCTGATTCACAGATTATTTATTTATTTATTTCTGAATATTATTATTTCCATCTACATTCATAAAGCCAGGTTTACATTTTGATCTCACCCACTTCTTGTAAAAACGGACAGGAACTATTAGTCAAGGAGCTTTACAGCACAGAGACACCTGCTGTCCAATGAGAGGAAGGAATAATTACGGTAGACCCTTCGCCCCCACCTAAGCACTCATTATGACATAATGATTGTCTGGTCAATAGGCGGTTAATTTAGAGCCTAACCTCTGGTCTACGGTTTAAAGGGAGTGCTCTGCCTGCTAATTAACATCAGATGCCCATTATACGGTTTATTATGTTAGACTAAAACATTCATTGTACTAATATTACTCTTTCCTAATGTAAATGAGATCATTATTAAATAAAATTAAAAAAATTAAGTCAGACAAACAATTCATTGTAGATCAATACATCTAGGCAAATGAGGTGGTACTTTGGCATTACATTTTGAGCATCAGTTTAAAAAGCAAAAGAATGCATTGATGTTTTGACTGATATAATCATTATTATAACTTGATACGGTTTTGCCTGCTTTGAAATAAACCTTGAATAGAAAAATAGAATATTCAAATTTTAATTAATAAAGTCTTTAATAAATATTGGCTAATATGGCCACTATCAATAGGGTTTATACACTCTGTACGTCACAAATATGAGACAGACAGATAGATAGATAGTCAAATCTACAACAAAAACAGACATTAAAAGAAGACATGCAATTTCTTCATAGAAGGATAAATCAGGGCTCTGTCTGCACAGACTACAAGGAAATATTTCGCATTTCACTACCGCCATGGAAAGATTCCTTCTTTAATGTAGGAATTTGGTAAGAGAGTGACTGAGAGAGCGAGAGAGTCGGAGTGGAGAGATTGAACCTTCTGTGTACAGTATGAATATTTCAGAGGGCCGTGTTTTGTAGATGTGGGGCACAGGGCTGTGAAAAGAGTGCCCTGCAGTCAAGCCTTTGATGCGGATAGCACCGCCACTGCACTGATCTGTGGCAGGAAATGGACTTTTTAGGCTTATCTGCCTCACTCAGGGCCACGTGTGTATGTGTGTGTGTGTGTGTAAGACAAGCAGGGCAGGAAGCTCCATGAACCAGGGCCAAAGAATAAAAATTATAAATGATAATCATCAAGAGGAGCCAAACATTTACAGTCTTTTCCGCTCATGCGGCTCAGTACTGCTATTGGGGGAAGAAACATCAAACCGTACTTGCAGTCCACCACCTTCACTCATACATAGCAATGCAATCCATTTCAAACAGAGAGACACAGCGTTTCTATCTTATCTTGTGCTTCTCAGCTGTCGGCGCTAATTCAATAAACTTCAGAGTAACACGGAGGACAAAAATGAGAAGGAGAGAGAGAGAGAGAGAGAGAGAGAGAGAGAGAGAGAGAGAGAGAGAGAGAGAGAGAGAGAGAGAGAGAGAGAGAGAGAGAGAGAGAGAGAGAGAGAGAGAGAGAGAGAGAGAGAGAGAGAGAGAGAGAGAGAGAGAGAGAGAGAGAGAGAGAAGCTGGAAAAACAGGATGGAGGATGAGGATAAATGAGGAAACACTTCATGAACAAACATTTCAATTAGATGATGACAATTTGCAGCCCTTTCAGAAACCACTGTGTATTTCCACAGGTTGTGTTCTAGTTCAATTCTGCTGCATTTTAAAAGCCGCAGTCTAAAATCTATCAAAAAAAAAAGATACATTTTCCTACGCACCTATCTATTACCGACAGGTGTGCGATGGTAATTGTCAAGATAAGTAGAAGAAGTCTAAAATCTATAAAATTAAATAGTTTCATTTCATATTCCTTCAAACCTCTAAGACAGGAGGGTTTCTTATTTTCCTGTCTGATATCATCATCAGCCCTTTGTCAAAAAATGCATCAGATTTACAACTGACAAGTATTTTAAAAAAAGGTGTAAAATAAAGCAATAAGCCAAGTGATGTTATCAGGCAGGGCATAAAGAAAATAAGGTGGCAATAGCATAATTTACTATTAATATTAATCAAATATTATTTGATTAAAATTATAGATTATAATTATGATTATTAATAAAAACAACCGTTCAAAAGTTTGGGGTGAGTACGATTATTTTTGATAAATAAATACTTTTATTAAGTAAGGAAGCATTAAATAAAAAAACATTTATAATGTTACAAACGATATTCCAAATGTTGTTCTTATGAACTTTTTATTCATCACGGTTTCCACAAAAATATTAATATAAGCAGCACAACTCTTTTCAACATTGATAAGTGTTTCTTGAGCAACAAATCAGCATATTAGAGTGATTTCTGAGGATCATGTGAATAATCAGCCTGATGATCTGTTTACAGTTATAAGACTAATTTGCACATTATTATAGAGTAATATTGAGTTGATCATTTCAAACGTGGCACATCAAATCACACTGTAAAAAGTGAAAATGTGTAGTTGTAAGATTAAAAAGCTATTTCTACATAATCAAACATGTAAAATTGTTAATCTAATGCAGTCTAGTTGAATGAGTCATTTTAAATGATTTCTGACAAGCTCTTAAAGGGATAGTTCACCCAAAAATTAAAAGTTATCCTATAAGTTACTCACCCTCAAGCCATGTGTATATGACATTATGATGTCATATGAGTTATATATAAAAAATGTCCTGGCTAATCCAAGCATTATACTGCAGGTCAAAATTTGAAGCCCAAAAAAGTGCATCCATCCATCCATTATAAAAGTAATCCATATGGCTCCTGGGGGGTTAATAAAGGCCTTCTGAAGTGAAGCAATGCATTTGTGTAAGAAAAATATCCATATTTAACTTTAAAAAGTAAAATATCTAGCTTCCGCCAGACCGCCTTTTGTATCCAACTTACGAAGAAAGTGTAACGCCTCTCGCAGTTCAAAACGCTTACACTACATCATCGTTGCACCAATTACACTTCCTTTGTAAGTTTAATAAGGAAGGCGCTCCGCTGGAAACTAGATATTTTACTTTATAATGTGTTGGATATTTTTCTTACAAAAACCCATCGATCCACTTCAGAAGGCCTTTATTAACCCTCCGGAGCCGTGTGGAATAAGTTTATAATGGATGGATACACTTTTTTGGCTTAAAATTTTGGGCTGCAATTCACTTCCATTATAATGCTTGGAAAAGAGCCAGGACATTTATTAATATAACTCTGATTGTATTCGTCTAAAAGAAGAATGTCATGGGATGGCTTGAGGCTGAGTAAATCATAGAGAAATTTTCATTTTAAAGCGAACTATCCCTGTAAGATCTAGACTTTAGAGCTGAAAGTTCTAAAACAAATCTTCAATCTTATAGAAACCAAATGAAGGAAAAGTTACGATGCAGTCCACCGTGACATCTAAAGCAGAGTATGAGGCCAGTCTAATCTTAACGAATCATCTACTCAGAACTAGTAAGTCAAGCGTTGTTCATCTGCGACAGGAGTAGGAAATTACAGCCCAACGATTTAGCAAAAATAAAACAGGAGCAGGAGCTTCACCTCTCTCTGTACCAGCCCCAGTGCTGTTTGTCTGGAAGGGAAGTGCACTGTCGCCTGTGCTGAAAAAAAAAAAAAACTTCAAACGTACAGGTCCCAGACCTGCCCAATGTCAATTGTCACTTGACCCCCATGACCTTGTGCAGTGGCTGCCTCAGCGGACAGAAGCTGTGAGTTTAATCAAGGGTTCTCTCATTTCAAGGGCTTCGAAAAGTCCTGTGTGACCCTCCCACACACACACACACACACACACTAAAACAGATCCCCCCGACAGAAAGAGTTCAGGCCTTTCCAGAGAAACCGACGGAACGAGAGAGAGCTCTGATTTAATTCTGTGGGACATCTGCATTACGGAGGCCTGCCAGAGTGCTTACTGCAATTACAGTCCACACAAAGCCCCACTAGTCCCCATATTTTCAATCCTGTGCACTTCCATTACACGCTCCGCACACGGATGCGCACACAGGCATGCGTACTGCCCTCGATTCCCGTCGTTTGTCACTCATGTGCTTCAGAAAGGGAATGTAAACATCCCTAACATAAATCTATAAAGACAGGTGCGGTAAAAACTGCTTGCATGTCGATGCATCCAAACGCCTATTCACCATTTCCTCTTTAAGAAGAGCGAAAAAAAGAGAAATTGTCTGCATGTCTTTCATCAACAAGAAAAAGAGCTCAAATGAAAAGAGAAACAGACATCATAAAAGCAACAATATTCTTTTTTTCCCTATCCAACAAGGAAAATAAATGACGTAATTCAAACAACACTGAATTCAAAGCGGATACAAAAGTCTCCATTTGTGGGCTAGGAAAGCGTGCTGCATTCGTTTAACTCGATATGAATCCCCTCTTCTTCCCATGGCTGGGATGAAATGAACGTCGAGTTGAAATTTTTAAATGCTTCACACTTTTATGAACATTTTAATTATTCAAAGGTTGAGGAATTAAAAAGGCTAAGGGAAGCCGATTGGCCGCACAATGAAAAAACGAGAGAGGAGAAAAGAGAGGGATTATTTAGTCTTACTGACTTAAAACAAAGTATAAAACGAACTTCACAACATTGCAATGTTTCCAACAGAATAATTTAAACAGAATACAATTGCAAATGTTTATATTTAAATACACATTGTCATATAAATGATAAAGTTAGTAATAATAATAGTGATTTCATTCATAAACCTGAAGTACACTAAATTTGCATTGAGACAGACATCATTTAAAGTAATCAAAGTTGTAGTTTAGTAAGCAATTTATTCCAAACTGTCACACAGACTAATTCCAAAGAGTGATGATTTATTAAAAGAATCGGCGCAGGGCTATTGTATTTTCACATGCTCTCTTTGTTATTTCATTATCAATCTACTCTGTATTGAACAGCCAAGTATTTTTAGGCTGGCATCCGTTCAGGCCTGAACATGTGCACATTAAAGAGCAGGGCAACGGAGCCAAAGATCAATTACACTCCTATTAAAGAGGCTGAGGAAATAAAGGCACAGGAGCTGCCGGCTTGTGCTCAGTTATTTCTGTTAGATCAGGTTAAACAGAAGAAAAAAAAAGCAACAACCAATTTCAGGTGGAAGGCGGATATGGGGAGGCGCAGGAGCAGGTGAACAACCGATTTCAATCACAAAGAAGATAAGAAGAGAACAAGAAAGAGAGGGAACAAATAAAAAAAGAATGAAGGTACGACAAAAGACAAAACATTATAACATAACGGTATTCCATTACCAGATGGAAACAGCAGTGCTTAAGAATAGTCAAAGGTTTGGGTAAGTTTAGGATTTAATAATTGGTTCTTCACAAAAAAATGCTGCAACGTTAACTTTTCAGTGCAAAGGAGGCTATATGGTTAAATAGATGCAAGAAGGACAGAAACGCGATATGTAAATAAATGCAAGAATGAAGACTACTCACGAGATCAAATCCAAAATTACATTTTCAGTGCTGAACATTGTATTAACATATTCAACCTCCAAATCTTACATTTCTTAAGTATTACGTTTCTAAAAAACAAAACAAAATAAAGGCTGAAATTATCTACACTAGGGGCTGCACAATTAATCGACTTTGTAATCGAGATTACAATTACGAATGCCACAATTATGTAAAAAATGCTTAAGATGTTAAGATCTTAAGCCTAAGATCCCCCCCCCCCCACATATTTTTTTAGTAAAACATTATAATACCATGCACAATTTAACTTTTTATTTATTTATTTAAAGAAACCAAACCAATGTATATTTGACATTTGAGGCTGAATGCTATAGAAAAGCAATACAAGTTTTCCATTAAGATTGTTTTCAGCTAGTTTATTTTGATATAATAATATGGCATGGAGTCGCTTCAAACAATGGCATAAAGATATTTAAAACAAGATTCAACGCAAACTGTGATAATTGTAAATAATAATCACAATAGGGAATAATTAACAATTATGCAGCCCTAATCCACACAAAAGTGTAATATTAGTTTGATTAGCAAATCAAGCTAAATTAACACTAGAAATATGTGGATTAAAGGAAGAGGAGTTTTGCTGCCTTTTAAAAAATATATTTTTAAAAAATCACCACAGAAACCAATCATGTCAGCTTTAGACTTGGTTGAAAGTCTAAACAAATTTCCTTTTTTTCCCTTCAATTAACTCACACAAAAATCACACAAGCACCACTAGTTGATGTGACATGATTAACGCGGGGGCATATGCTTTCTGCTGCTATGAATTTGCTCCATGTGAACAAGAGGGGAAACAAAGCGCACAGAAGAACGAGGAGGGAAGCAAAACTGACGAACGTACTAGATCTCGGCTGGAATGCTGCACAGAGGGAAAACATCTCTTCCGAAGTCCTGAGGTCACATTGGCGAGCCTTAACGAGGGTAATTGCTGTCGATGCGCAGGGGCCGTGTACAGAACTGGGTCAAAGCCATGATCATCTGAACACACACCGTCTAATGTGTAACGTCACAAAATTCCCTGCTAAACCACCCACACAAGGGGTGCATGAATGAAGTCTTTAAATGAAATCTGAGCCTATTTCTTAAAACATGTTTTTGGTATGATTCATCTATCACATTATTCCACAGGAAAAAAAAGACTGTTATCTTTCTCTGAAGTGACTTTTCTTTAAGCTGATGCCAGCCAGGCCGCTTAAGTTTCAACCAACTAGCTAGTCAATTTACTCTGGTATGGAATTGCCACAAAAAACTCCCAATGGACAAAGCAAAATCCTGTCCTACATTGAGTATCCTTCTATCCTAAGAAATATTTCAAGTTACAGAAGTAAAATGCCATTTCACATAAAAAAAAAAAAAAATTTGAATAAAAAAAAATTCTTCAGGTCTCTTAACATTTAAATTAAAGGCACAATAAAAAAAGATTTTTGGATTAAAATATCCAAAAACCACTAGAACATGTAAGACTTGCGTACTTACATTATCCTAAATGTTTCCAAGAATGTGTAAATCCAGAGAAATAAGCAATTTTAACCAGGACACAGACCGTGCGTCACCTATCAATGACATCAATGTTACCCTCGAGTTCCGATTTTCCGACCAAAGTCGCTTTAATATATTATGCATTTTATTAGACAGGTTAGCGACTGTTTGAATACATTCATCGACAAAAAAACTAATCATTGTTATACAGCTCAACACAGTTAGTCTTATTGTTTAAATCTAATTTTCTTGATATACCGCGAGTACCATGCCTTATATTGATCTAGCTCTCTGCAGTGTCTCATAGAAGTAGATTAGCATTATAACAAAACTTCCAACCCACTCAAATGTATCTAAAATGATAAAACAGTGCTGCGTTACACCACATACACATGAGCGGAAGAAGCAGAAGTGCTCGTCTGTGGCATAATAAAAGCTCCGTGAAATCAAGGCATCATAAAGTTACGCCTTTGTGTTGAAAAAGCGACCTCTAGCAGCAACAAATACATATTGTAGCTTTAACTCTTTCCCGCCAGTGTTTTTGAAAAAAGTTGAAAAACGTTTTTTAATAATTTCACAAAATGTTCATGGCCCCCAGATTATTTTATTGTATGAATATCTGAATATATTAAATATATTAATATTTACAAAAGAAATTTTTAAAAGAAAGAACAAAGACTCTGATTTGAAACAACAAATCTGTTTTATTCTTTTTTTTATCAACACGTTTCATAAAAGTCCTCAAAGGTCTTCACAGTCCTAAACCTCGTCCTGGGTTGACATTTCATTCAGTAACATTTGGCAGTTTTGATTTATATGCTGTTTAATGTTGATGACCGCATTATTTTACATATGCATATGATTACATATAATATCGCTTCTGAACTCTGTTAGAAAATGTGTCATAGCGCCACCTACAGTAACAGTGAAAACACGGAAAGACGGAAATTTCCGTCAATAGCGGGAAAGAGTTAACTAGATGAGACTAGACTGGACTAAATCATTGGAGAATTCTGACATACGTAACCAGAGAGAAGTCTGACATTTTCACTGGAAGAGTCCAGTTATTACATTTTTATTATACATTAAAAGGTCCAAAAAAGAAAAAAAAAACATGAATAAATTGTTCACAACAAGATCATTCTAAAACAGGCATGTTGAAAACAAAAATGGCTGACAATAATGGCCAGGGCTGTTAAAGTAACTCTTTAAAGTAAAGCAAGTCACAGTGCCTTGACTAGAAACCTGAAAACATGATGAAAAAGGCCTTTTCTAATCGCCCCCCGTTTCTTCAAGCGAATGTGCAGTTGTGTGTGTTTATGTTCAGCAACGCAACCCTCTGGTAAACACGATCATTATCTCCCCAATCTAAACAAGCCTTTGCTTTCCCAGAACACACTGCTCCATAAGCAAGAAGGTGATTAAGGAGAAAGCAGTGGACGAGAGGACTGCTTCTAGAGAGGAATCACAGCCTGCATTGGCGACATTAAACTACGGGTGATGCAAACACCAATGGCTTTAAATAATGATGCAACCTTTTTAATCATAATCATGTTACAGCTCAAAAACACTTGCTGTATTTAAACGGCTAGGCTTATACTTTAATGGATTGTGCAAAATGATTGTCTCATCACACAGACAATGAGAACTGGGGAAATGTAAATAACACCATATTTAATAGTCTAGAAGAGTTTAGCCAAAACCGAGATGCCACCATGAAGACGAATAATGCTCGAACAGCATGTCTGCTCTAAAGACTTTTTCCACCAAACCACAAACCACTACACGTGGAGTGAACAATCCGGTTTAAATTGCACATAATGCAGTGCATGAAAATGTATTTGACAAAGCATTCGGTGTACGTTTCACCTGAAATATGTATTATGTACCACAGCTGAGGTCGATATTAAAACCAAGAGCCTGAAAATCATAATAGTAACTATCTATTTCTGTCTGACCCGTGTAGACCATTATGCTATTAAAGATATCTTGTGTCTGATGCAGTCCAAACCTATTACAAAGTTTGCTTATTCAGGACCAAACACCATGTTAGACATATAAGGCTAGTGTGATACTGAGAGCCTGACAGATTAGGAAAAATGTACTGTATAAATTGATGCATTTTTCATATAAACTAAATTGAATCACAACCATAAAGAAAATGTATATTTAAAAAAAACGACATTTTTTGTGCCATTGTCCCTTGTTACTCACATATGCACGTGTGGAGGTTGAAAGCGGCTCTGGTTAATGTTGTAGTGGGTGAAGGCCTGCGTGGGGTTGGAGCTGTACTCGTCCACCGAGATGGTCACTTTGCCTTGTGACGGCATTCCGTGGGCCATTCTTTCTCCACGTGACACATGAGACACTTCACCAGGACCCTGGAGCGACCCACGCAATCAGCATCCTTCAGAACCACCACTTAAACACGGAAAAGAACCCTTGATAGTGCCGAGGAGGAGGACAAGATACTACCTGTAAAAAAAAGAGCGACAGAAAAATATTATGATGTGAAATTAATTGCATGACTGTATGGGCAATACAGAAAAAAAATGTATACAACATGGAAATAACTAGATCTCGATTGTGGAAAATTCAAATGATGTAAAGATTTGCTTTTAGTGGAAAGTTTTATTATTTAAGAGTTTTATATTCTTTACATGTGGATTACTTCTCAAATAAATGTTATAATAGCAATTTAGTTGGTGTTTTCAGGTCATATTTTTGACTTGAACAAAACCAGTTAATTTAGATAAAACACATTTAGGTTATCCAATAAAGCATTTCATAACAGTGGAAATCATTGATATTTTCTAGAATAGAAAATATTAGTTTTTAGGGAAACATCTAATTTATAATTATTTATTATATTTATATTATTATAATTAATTTTATTTCTAATAAGTTATTTCTAATTATAGTTTTCATAAGATTTCCACTTCAAACATCTGAAAAAATAATGCTGTAATGATGTCACTTTTATTATGAAAAACATGATCACTCATAATGTTAAACTCATCCAAACTCAACATGCACACAGTTATAAACTTGACCAAAACTTAAACATGTCTAATAACATATGAATATAACAGTATGTATGATCCAAAACAAATCAATCGAATTGAGCAAAAGTGTTGAAACCAAAACATAACAGAAAACGCTGAGAAACATCTCCAGCTCTCTCGCCATCTGTAGGACCAGTTAACTATGACCAACCCCTGAAGTACTTCATCTAACCCTCTCAAAACTTCTTTCTCTCGAAATGATGTGTAAACATGTTTACTAAAAAAAAACCTGTAGTACATTGCTGTCAATTTGAGTGTATATTGGAAAACAATGACAGAGATTCATTATTTGGCTGTATAAATTAATGCAGTAATACTCAGTGAATTTGCTCAGCAACACCTGCCACAGAAAATGTTTTTGAGTCTCTTGTTAAATACTGGTTTACTGCACAAGATTAGCTCACACCTTACAAGACATCATATAACCAGGCAACCCATTATCACACATCCAAAAAGTGACGCTGGTTTCACCATGTTATCTACTGTACCAGCCAGGCGAGTGCAAAAATCACATTCACATTATTCTACTAAATATAACATTTAAATATGTAAAGGAGTGAAGGCATTTGACTGTTAATATATGTGATGCAAATTAATACTGAATTGTTGTATTTTGTTCTGTAGGTTTTGGCATGCAAGAATTAGTTAGTAGTATTCTGTCAATCATTTTTTTATTTATGAATTATGTATGCATTTTGTATAATTTATGTGTCTTGTTTTCCTTTCATCTGTTCAATATTTTTGTAGCTTTACTACATAATATTATGCATTGCCCATTTTGCAAAGTCTAAATACTACACTTTTTCATTCAACTGAAAAAGACTGTAGTTAATTTTGTTTACTGTACTTAAATCTACAGTACTGTACTAATGACATACAAATTACAAAATAATTTGAATTAAGTTCATGACAGTACTATAATGTCCATTATACGATATGCAGTAAATTAGTATGGAATACAGTATCTTCCTGTCACGTACAAATGTAATTAAGTTATGTACGTCAAACTCTTTTAAATAATATACAAAGAACTCTACAGGTAATATACAAATTAGTTTAATGTAAAAAAAAAAAAAATTTTTTTGAAAATGCTCAATTTTGCATAAAACTATTTTCATCCTTTTCTGCAAAAAAAAAAAAAAATCTCTTTCCTCATCTCAGCTAGCTAGCAACCACTAGCTTAGCTGCGTAAAAACCTGCCGTTGCGTTTAATATAACGTCTACATAAGCGCGTGATATTTATTTGCGCTCAACTCTACTGCTTCCGGCTGAACAATGCGAGGGAACGAGCAAAATAAAGGTTTGAAATCATGTCTCAAGTGCAGGCTACACTCTTTAGAGAGAGAGCAAAAGAGATCAAGTTGAACCTACATCACCCCGACTACAATATCACCGACATTTCGAGTACAAACACGAAAACTCTTGTGTAAATGTGCCTGCAACACACTCGCCGCGGAGGGTGATCGTTCCCCGGGTGAGTGGCCGCGCTGACACCGCCGCTCAATGACAAGCCACCTCTAACCCTTTTGTGTCTTCTTTTTTTTTCCCTGGCTCCCTGTCTAAGCGTACATTTCCAAGCTGCATAACACACAAGAAGAGGTTGAAAGCGTCTCTCGCCCACCTCTAAAGATGTTGCTCCATGCACGCCGGGGAATGCAGATGTCGGTAGCCGAAGAGGTGGCACTCGGAGCCGGGCAGGGGCAGGACCCTCGACCCTGGGAGACCCTCCGGCGAGCTGGCGGCGATAAGCGGGAAAAGCAGCGCAGGCAGGCGGCGAGCCTCGCTCTGACTGGCGGAGAGGGGGAGTGAGTCTAGACCGCAGTGGAGGAAGAAAGGATTGCCACTGGGGTCAGAGAGCAGCGACGAGAGCATAGCCTCCGTACTAGCATGGCGGAGCGAGTAAATGTGTGTGTGTGTGTGTTACTCCTCCCCTCCCTCAGAAGAGTCTGCCATGATACGCGTTCACACGTGGAGAGGAGAGACCCTTTTTTCTGCTGCTTATTTTCGCGTCTTTCTGCAGTGTCCTTTGTTTTGAGGGTTACATTTTATAGCTATGTTCATATAATCAAACCTGACAGGACCTAAAGTACCTTGAGGAAGTGCTGATTAAAGAAGAGACACTATGATTTGCTTTACACTGTGTAAGAGCAGTGGGTCAGGCTCTTTGTTACTGTCAAAATCAAGTGATGTTTGTTTGCAAAGTTTCCAGGCTATGACTGACTGAAAAAAAGGTCTTTTTTTCATTTAAACTTTGTAAGGTGAAGTCACGTGAAATAGTTTTTGATAAATTATACAGCCACATTTTCCACACTGCGCTTTGTGTGTAATGTCAGGTCACTTCTCTCATTTTATGTTGAAAATAATGTAACAAAAAGCCAAAGAGTTATTTCAATATTTCAGCGCTGCTTTTCATTGAACACAATTATTCCTGATCTAAAGCTGGAATGAAATACAAATTGCAATAGTCTTTTCTTCCTATATTGTGACATATGTCTAAGTGGAATCACTTCTCATACTGGAAAAAAATGTAGGACGGGACTTGATTTTGTTCATGGATGGTTGTGGTTTGCTATTGGTCGATCTCGTGTGAGTGACAGGTCCTGCCCTCACACCAGTAGATGTGTCATCAGAGAAGAGATGTGGCTGCAAGTTATTTTGATTAAAGATTATGAGGGCACATGAATGAAGAAAAAAAAATGTGCATGGATAAATAATTTTGATAATTACTCTAACCCTTATTCTCCCCAAAAAATAAGAATAGTCAATTTTGATTTCATGGTGACTCTAATGTTTAACATGCCATTATAGGACATACATTATGACATTATGTTCAGTTTGTTGGACTTGTGGGTGTCAGAATTATGAACAATATTTAGCAATTACAAACAACTTATGCTAAAACTCAACTAGTATGTGTGGGTGGGTGAGAGACATTAGTGTAGAAAAACTGCAGAATTTCTCATAAACTAGACAGTGGTAAAGAAGCATTCATGATATTAAAAAGCTGTCCTTTTTAAATTATAGCGAGCGAGTGTGTGTAGTGGTCGTATATCTGTTTGCATAGATAATGCATTCATGTATTTTTTAAAGTTTTAATGAAAGAAACCATCACAATATCCTATAAATCAGGTCATAAATGAACTTCGTGGTCCATTTTATTTGATATTTGATTTAGCAAATCTCAGCATTTTTATTTTCTAATTGATACAATCTTTTGAAAATTGTTATTCATGATGCTTTTTACACTGATAAAAATTAATCACTGAGGCTTTTAGTGTAACATAAAAAATATCATTTTATTTTACTTTTAAGTTACTTTATTTTACTATTTTTTACTTTGTTACTTTACTTGGATAATTTGAGTAGCTCACTTAATTTGGATTTGTAGCAAAAACATATTTTGTATAATTATATATCTTCTTATCCTGAGTAATCTAGAGAAGGCTTAGACATGCATTTTCAACATACTTTTTTCCAGTTACATTTCCTTAAAGTATTTACTGCTGGATTTGGCTGATGCAAAGAACCCTTTTCACATGGTGACAACGTATTTTTCCATATTGCAACATAAATAGCAGTTGTTCTCATATTATTTTAGGGTAATTTTATAACAGTGTTGTCTACATCAGGCGTGCCGTTGTTGTTTTGAGGATGTTTGCTGCTTGATCAATATTATATTTAAGTGAACATTTTTTTCACAACTTAATTTTATCGTGTACAATCTACTTACCGGGGGTAAGGAGATTTGTAGTTCCCAGAATCCTTTGCATGGGATTTATTTGGAAGAGAAAATGTTGAATTTATTCAATCCTCATGTGTTTTAAAGTAAGATAAATGAAGTAGAAGGCATGTTATTATTGTGTCATGTTCTATAAAGTTGGGATTTAGAAGTGTTTTTTGTCATGTTGGAGTTTTGGGGGTTACCGTGGTGGTGACAAGTGGAGCCTGATGTTAGGTTGAGGACAGCAGCGCATCATGAATGAGCAACTGTTTATAGCAGTATTGTGGTTTACTGTGTCTACTGCATACTGTTTATTACATATAAAGAAATAGCATGTTGTAAAATATATTTTTACATCTAATTTGATCGTGCTTACTCTGTTGATTTATGTTTCTTCTACACAAAGTATTTGAGTTGTGTTTACAAGGAAAATTGAGTTGAAACTACTTAAGGGTGCATGTTGAAGACATATAAAGTCTATTTGATCAAACACAAATTAGATGAGTTCAAAATACTTAGAAGTCTGATGCAAATAGTTGCCTCAATGTTTTTGAGTAAAACCAAGGCGATATTTTTTATAGTGATCTGTATAAAAACCTTGTAATTGAAAATAGGTTGCAATTAGCATGTCAGAGCATTGAAATGGGATTCTATTAATTATTTAAAGTGTTTTAATAAAAGGATCTTACAGATTAGGTCAGTAACTTTGTGGCCCAATTTACTTTATATATATATATTAGATGTTCAGTGCTGCAATATGAACCTTATAACCTTTCTTAATAACCTTTTTCCATTCAACATCATAAAATGATTTGCTCTTCCTACCTTGGCAAACTCAAACCAATCAAATCAGTTCACACATGTCAAATATTATTGCAGCAAAATCATTTGCAGTGATTGAATATTCAATTTTACTAGAAAATGAGACTCCAATCTTACCTGGCAGCCTATTCAGATCTGAATGCCACATCCAAAATAAGGTTCTCATTGTCTCTAAGCGGAAAATAAAATCATTTAAAACTATTAATTACTCAGAATGAAAGCTTTCCATTTTTTTATGATGCATGCTTTTAGTTTTGTGTATGCTTTCAATGTCAAAATCACTCTGAAATCCATTGCTAAGTGAAATGATGGCATTGAACACTATGTCGCGCAAGAAGGTGGATCTTTGAAATGTGGATTTTTCACTCACATGTTTCAATTTTCACAAACCCACACACTAATACAGACAAACCACTCACAACTAAGCAACATTTCTATTTGACTTTTCTATAATCTCTGGGAAAATGTGTTTTCATCGACTAGCCAGCGGGCAATAATGTGAAGGCAGGGTGGGAATTTTATTCGCAGAGAGCGCCGTTAAACACTGCACCATCATTTGTTCCCCTGCCTGCGCTAGCGAGAGAGAGAGAGAAAGATGATAGATACAGCTTCAAATGTCACCGAAGAAATGGCCTCTGACATGAATGTTTTATTCAGTCTCCTTCCCCTGATCACATCCATACAATAGAAAATGTAAATGTTATGCAGAATGCTTAAAAAATCCACTATATATTTTATGACCTTCTATAAAAGAGGGGCAAAATGACTCCATGAAAATGAAAATGGAATAAAAGCCATATTAACCGGGAGGGTGAGATAGATTCTGTGTGACGAGAGGTGGGTGATTTTCACTTAACCCAAATCTAGCAGCAGGGGCACAAGATGCTCTCGGATAGATAGCAGCACACAAATACAGTCACACTCTCAGATTTATGTTGATCACACATTATCATTCTTTGGAATAGGAAATCAGGACTATTAGAGACGAAGAGCAAAATAAAACAATTGGATTTCAAATGATAATGCACTGCATGTCAAAAGGATTTATTTTTTAAAACATGAAATTCTATTAGTCTGTAATACCTGGAAAAAACTATCCGAGAACATTCCTATTCACCTCAATGCCCAAGGAAGGACACAACCTGCATCTTTGCTCATGCTGCATCCGACATCGCATACTTCCCTACTGTATAGTCGCCGATAAACAGTATGTGACGAAAGAAGTATGTCTGAATTCACAGT
The DNA here is from genome assembly GCA_023029165.1 of Gobiocypris rarus. Taxonomy (NCBI): domain Eukaryota; kingdom Metazoa; phylum Chordata; class Actinopteri; order Cypriniformes; family Gobionidae; genus Gobiocypris; species Gobiocypris rarus. The sequence goes on along the minus strand of CM040912.1, from coordinate 46,219,209 downwards.
ACTCCTAAAACAGTAGGCAAAAAGTACCCAGATTACCTACTTCCGGCAATATGTGCAGGTGTACTTGTGCAGGTGTAAACGATGTACACTTTACTATGAGACCACAGGAGAAGATTTAAATAGCAGTGAAGCCATGTAACTGATGCTATAGGTCACATGATAATGACAGCATGGCGAATGTATACGATTACGTTCATGCTACACACTCATACTATAGAGAACATACTTTTTTTAGCAGTCATGAAGTAATTACTTATTCAAAAGAAGTACCTCAAGAGAGTATGCGATTGGGTCGGTCGCCTGATACAAAAAAGGTCACTTGACTAATCATTCTGGAGCCAAAATGACATCATGATGGCACTGATTGGCTGATGTCTGAATGTATACAAAACCCTTCAATAGTGATATTTGCAATGTATATGTGGCCTTCTTCAGAATACACAGCTCATTTTGAATGGCCATCAGTAGAGAAACAATATGGTGTCATTACATTATGTACCAGCAGGGGCTGACTGCCCAATTCTGAGCAGCAAAACACTGAACCTTTGTTCCCTTTCGTTCAGTCACTCGACGTAACGTTAGTGACTAACGAATGGGGTTTCGCTAGAAGCCTATCATCTTCGAGCTTAGAGAAAACGCCCAATGGCGTGCCAATGCCATGGGCATGCGGAATTTGCATACGTAACTCCGCCTCACCGTGTGAGTATATAAGGAGTGCAGCAACATCGCATTATGTTTTGCTTTGGAGCCAAGAGGACCTACCTCTTCACTCCTACAGCCTTCTGAGACTCTGTCAGCTTCTTGAGACGAGCAGCTTTCCGGTCGGTGTTGGTGTAACGCGTTCAGTGATCGCATACTTCCTGCCTGCTGATCTCTGCAGTGGTCTGTTGACAGCTGGTGTGTGTTTCCCTGGGCGCCGGCATCGACCTGCGAGGCTTCCTCTCACAAAAAGAGCTTGCGGCGTGGCACGCGTCTTTTTCAAGGCGGTTCGCCGTGCACTTCGGGTGCGATCGATATCCATTGCTGTCTATGGGCACTTTCACTGCTCGATGTGTTTGGGCTTCAGCACGTTCGGGCAGTGTTTGTGGATGTGTCATGTTCCCACTGCGGGAATGTGACCATCGCGATGTTATGGTCGAGACTCAGTGATCTCCGTGAGGAGAGAGTCCCCTCTGCCACACCCCAATCTACCGTCTCCGAGAGGTGGTACTTTGGCTGGTGGCCAGGGTGACCTGAGGGCTGTGCTGTGGTTTAAGACCCCCGACGTTCATTCCTCGGGCCACACCCCCCTCTAGCACATCGCTTCCCGTGAGTGCTGGACTGAAACAGCGGCCCGTCTCTGACGCCTCGTTAGTTCAGTTCACACTCCAGATAGCAGTGAGATTTAGATCGCGCATCCCAAGGTGGGCTGGAGTCCTTTGGGGATGACGATTAGGCAGTGCTCCGCCTCCGGGTGTGTCAGCGCAGCCTGATCTGACCCAGAGTTGACAGCCATGTTATCTCGGGCAGCCGCGAGCCTCGGGCTGGTGTGGAACTCCGCCCTGTCACGAGTGCTCGTGGTTGCGCGATTGGTTTTTGGGGACGGCACCGACAGCTGTTGGGCCCCCCCAATGCCTTCGTCCCGAGGTGCATGAGGAGGTCACGCGGTCCGGGAGTCCCGTGCTTCCCGTGGCCGCTCGGCCTCCTCCGCCTTCTCTGCCCTCGATGGGGCCGTGGCCTAGGGTACACTGGGGTCCCCCCCACTGTTGGGCACTCTGTTGCGCACTACGGTGTCCACAGAGTGCTTCGACGTGGCGTGGCTATCCTAAGCACCCTCCCAGAGCCTCAGGGCCCGTCTACTTCGGTGGCGTGGTCCTGCAGAGCTACGGGGCAGGCCGCCGCCCCTTTGCACATGCACGAGGGTGGAGCCGACCCAGGGCTCTTCAATGAGCTGCGTGCCGCCACTGATCCCGCCCTCTGGGCGGTGAAGGTGGCCACACGCTCCCTGGGCGGCGATGTCCACAGTTGTGGTCGGGAGAAACACCTGGCCTTACCTGGTGATGTGGAGGTAGTTGAGTGAGCCACCTCCTCAACTCGCCCATATCCCAGGCTGGCCTCTTCGGCGGCGCGGCTGAGAACTGCGCCCAACGGTTCTCGGCCGCCCGAGAGCAGACTGAGGCTGTAACACGTACTGCCCCGGCGGCCAGCTGCTGCACCAGCCGCCGGCTCAGTCGCCTCAGTCCGCTCGCCGCCGAGGGCGCCCTCCCCCCTCCTACCCGGCCCCAGCAGCAGCCTTCACCGGGGCCGTGTCATGGAGGAGGTTGCAGGATGGCGCCCATCCGCTGCACAGCCTGACTAAACGCCAGGCTGGAGGTGGACAACTCAGAGATGGGTTCCAGTTCTTTCCAGGAGATGGTAGCAGGGCCTCTCCTTCCCCCGGTGGAGGGCCGGGGGAAAATCCTTCGCTGCTGGCCTCCGGGCTGGCGGTGCTTGGAGAGAACTGGTGTCCCCATCCCTGAGGACACAGAGACTGGTGATGGCAGTGTGCACCGCCCTCGGGCCGCGCCGCTCTCGTCCCTCTCTCGCCAGCCTCTCAGAGCAGACCCCAGTGGAGCAGCGTCCTTCCCTGGTCTCCTCTGTCAGGCGCAGCTGCTGGCTGTGCCCCCACACCGGGGCCACGCCTCCCACGTCTGGGCCAGTCACGCTGCCTCGCTGCCCCACCCGGGGTACGTCTGTGGTTCGAGTGACCCCCGTGGTCAGTTCCTGGGAGTCTGACTACAGCTTCCAGGACTGTCCGCAGGGCCGCAAAAACCATCAGGCTCGCTCACGCGATTCAATTCGCGCAGGCTCCTCCTCGCTCGGGAGTCCGCTCACCATGGTGGGGCCCAATGTCCCAGTCATGCGCGGAGGTTGCCACCCTACTGGCGAAGGGTGCGATCGAGCCTGTCCTCCAGCCGAAATGAAGTCCGGGCCTCGGCCTTTCATTGTACCCTAGAGAACCGGTGGGTTATGGCCAATCCTGGATCTGCCGTCCTGAGCCGATCCTTACAGGCTTCCGTTCAGGATGTTGGCAGCGACGCCTTCTCGAATGCGTTCGTCCAGTTGATTGGTTGCAGCGATTGACCTGAAGAATGCCTACTTCTTTGTCTCCTACCTCGGCGCGGACCGTTCCTACAGGTCTGCTTCGAGGGGCGACATTCAGCACGTCCCTCCCATTCGGGCTAGCTCTGTCCCTCGTGACTTCACGAAGTCTGTCGAGGCAGCCCTTGCGCCACTCAGGCAGCACGTTCGCATCCTGAACTGCCTCGGCGACTGGCTCAGACTGAGTCACTCGAGAACAGGGTGCGAACACAGAGTTCTAGTGCTCCAGCACGTAGCCTGTCTGGGCCTTCAGGTCAACTGGGAGAAGAGCAACTCTGCTCCGTGCAGGGATCTCTTTTCCGGTATGGTTTTCAACTCGTCGCCATGTGCGTGCAGCTTACCAGCGAGCACGCGCGGTCAATGCTGACTTGCCTCCGTTAATTGAAGCAAGAGTGCGGTTCCACTGAAGTGTTTCAGAGGCTCCTGGGGCATATGGGCATCTGCAGCCGCGGTGACGCCGCCGGATTGCTTCATATGAGACCGCTTCAGCATTGGGCGATCGGGTCCCGAGATGGGCATGGCAGTCTGGCGCTCCGGGTCCAAGTGACTCAGGCATGCTTACAGGCGCTCACCCGTGGTCGAACCTCAGTTTCTACGGGCGGGGTGCCCTTAGAACGAAGTTTCCAGGCATGTTGTCGTTCGACGGATGCCTCTGCCACGGGTTGGGGTGCCATGTGCAATTGACAAGCAGCCGCGGGCTCCTGGACAGGACCCCACCACCTCCTGCATGTCAATTGCCTTGAGTTGCTGGCAGTGCAGTTCGCCCTGCACCGCTTCCGGCGTTGCTGAAGGGTCAACATGTGCTTGTCGGACAGACAACACGGCCATAGTAGCGTACATCAACCACCAGGGCGGTCTACGCTCCGCCGTATGTCTCAACTCGCCCGCCATCTCGGTTTATGGAGTCAGAAGCGCCTGAGGTCCCTTGCCGTGCTGTCCATATTCTGGGAGTCCTGAACCTCGCAGCCGGACGAGCTCTCGGTTTCAGCCTCTCCCGGGAGAATGGAGACTCCAGCCCCAGTCGGTCCAGCTGATTTGGGAACAGTTTGGGGACGCGCAGGTAGATCTGTTGCCTCCCACGACTCTTCCCACTGCAGCCTGTTCTTTCCCTGTCCGAGGGCACGCTGCACGGATGCACTGGCGCACAGCTGGCCGCGGGGCCTACGCAGGTATCGTTTCCCAGTGAGCCTACTCGCACAACTTTTGTGCAAGATCAGGAGGACAAGGAGCAGGTCCTTGGTCGCCGTACTGGCACGGCCGGACCTGGGTCCCAAACTCGTACTCCTTGCGACAGCCCCTCCTGGCCTATTCCTCTGAGACCTCCTCACTCAGAGACGGGCACCTTTGGCACCTGCGTCCCGATCGGTGGAGCCTCAACGTGTGGCTCCTGGATGAGCGCGGCAGGTTTGAGTGGCCTGCCACCTTCGGTGGTCGCCACCATCACTTCTGCTAGGGCAGAGTCCACTCGGCATGCCTGCGTTGAAGTGGAACCTCTTCGTCACCTGGTGCTCTTCCCAAGAAGACCCTGGAAATGCCCGATCGGGTCCGTGCTCTCGTTCCTCCAAGAAGGGTTGGAGGCGAAGGCTGTCTCCCTCCACCCTCAAAGTTTATGTGGCGCTATATCTGCCCACCACGATCTCTTGGAGAACAGAAAGGTAAGTCAGCACGACCTGATCATCAGGTTCCTGAGGGGGGCGAGGAGACTGAATCCTCCTCGCTCTCCTCTCGTTCCCTCTTGGGACCTCTCAGTAGTTTTAAGATGCTCTGCAGAGGCCTCCCTTTGAGCCTTTGCGGTCGGCTGATATTAAGTTCCTGTCGATGAAGACGGCTCTGCTGACCGCATTGGCCTCCGTCAAGAGGGTCGGGGACTTGCAGGCATTTTCGGTTGACGAAGCGTGCCTGGAGTTCAGGCCGGCTAACTCTCACGTGATCCTGAGACCCCGGCCTGGATATGTGCCCAAGGTTCCCACCACTCCGTTCAGAGACCAGGTGGTGAACCTGCAAGCGCTGCCCGTGGAGGGGGCAGACCCAGCCTTGGCACTGCTCTGTCCAGTACGCGCGCTCCGCGCCTCGTGGACATGGACGCAGTGTTTCAGGACCTCAGACCAGCTCTTTGTCTGTTATGGTGGAGAGCGGAAGGAAGTGCTCTCTCAAAGCAAAGGCTGTCTCACTGGATAGTGGACACCATTGTTTTGGCTTACCAGCAGCAAGGTCGACCATGTCCCCTTGGGGTGCGGGCTCACTCCACTCGGAGTGTCGCCTCCTCTTGGGCTTTAGCGCATGGCGCCTCGCTAACAGACATCTGCAGAGCTGCAGGCTGGGCGACACCTAACACATTCGCCAGATTCTACAATCTCCGAGTGGAGCCAGTGTCCGACTATGTACTCGCCCCGAGGGCCGGTAATGGGCCAGGCTCAGGTGTCTTCGCTTGCTTGCCATTCCACTCCTCGGACTGGATACGTGCGATATTCCTCAGGTGAGCTACCGAGAGCCCTGAGTTCCTCCAGCACTGCTTACGCCGATGCCTGTGTGTCTGCCCTCTAGCGAGCCCAGACCCTCGTGTCCGGCCAGGTGCCCCGTGTGCATGGTTCCCCTCCGGCGACCCCCACACGTGTATTTCACCGTAAGCCTCCGCAGTGAGCGGGTTTCTTCCCTTGGCATGTCCCGGCCATCCCTAGGGTTAAAAATCCACCTTCGGCTGGTACCCTAGAGTTTTCCATATGCAACCCTTGCGGGTCATATGTGTACTCTTAAGTCCTCCCTACGGGTAGGCATCTTGGCATTTCCTCACTGGGATATGCTTCCCAGTGTACCTTGGTATTCCTGTGATAAGTGGGAGTCCTTCGTCCGTACTAGTCTTACGACAGGGAACTCGCACTTACGCAGGGCACTGGAAGACAGCTGAGTGGCGGGATTAGATTGGACCCCCATTCGTTAGTCACTAACGTTACGTCGTAGTGACTGAGCGAAGGAACGTCTCGGTTACGGATGTAACCCTCGTTCCCTGAGGAGGGAACGGAGACGTAACGTCCCGTTGCCACATCAGCTGTGCTACCTGGAACGCAGGAGTTCAGTCTTGGCTCCTCAAGCAGGTAACATAATGCGATGTTGCTACGCACTCCTTATATACTCACACGGTGAGGCGGAGTTACGTATGCAAATTCCGCATGCCCATGGCATTGGCACGCCATTGGGCGTTTTCTCTAAGCTCGAAGATGATAGGCTTCTAAGCGAAACCCCCATTCGTTAGTCACTAACGTTACGTCTCCGTTCCCTCCTCAGGGAACGAGGGTTACATCCGTAATCAGACGCTTGTACATGCTTGATATCCATCCTAAATTTTAAACAGTTAACACCTTCATATTTTTAATTTACATTTATTAATTTGGCAGATGCTTTTATCCAAAGCTAGTTGAGGCTTGAATACACTACACGACTTTTAAAAGCCGAACAGATTTTTAAAAACTAGGCATCATTGCTGACTTTGTAAATTGTTACAACTAGGCATCATTCACCAAACGACTGAGGATCACACACTTCCAGACTTTTAAATACTTCAGAACACAACTAATTTATGTAGAATGGCTCTGACTTTCGGTCTTGTCCAGACTGCAAATGTGGGGGCAAAAATCTGGGCAAAAGTTGTAAAGTGAATTTCAGCCTTTACAAATGGGGAACAACTAAAAATTAAAAGTATAAACTAAAACAGGGCAGAGATGAAATGTAGTTTTCCCCACATTTATCATAATGTTGACTTACCTGTAACTAATGCAACAATATTTACATGTTGACTTGACAGTAAAGCAGGACCATTTGTAATACATTGTTTAAAACCTTTTCAAATACTTTTATTCAGAAAGAACAAATAGATTTGATCCAAAGTGGCAGTAAAGACTTAAAGATGCTGAACTTGATTCACTAAAGAATCCTGGAAAAATATCATGGTTTCTACAAAAATATTAAGCAGCGCAACTGATTTAAACTTTGATAAAAATATGAAATGTTTCTTGAGTAACAAATCAGCATATTAGAATGATTTATGAAGGATCATGTGACACTGAAAAAATATACATTAAAATAGATCAAATGTACAAAAAATGCAGCCTTGGTCGTGAGTATAACAGACTTCTTTTTTTAAAAACATTGAAAAAATAGTTTTGAAGCTCAATTTTTTGAACGGTAGTGTATATTTGTAAAATATCAGGTTCCATTGGGAAAGTTTAACCCAGGTGTTTTGTTCATTGCGGCTTTGACAGTTCTGCGCCTGTGGGTAAAAAGGTGTAGGCTATACCTTTCTAAGATGTACAACTACCTTTAGGAAGTCATGGAGAACTGGAACTGGAGCACTGATCAGGGTGAGAACTAACTGCATCACAATGCTGCTTCTACAAAACGTGGATTGGCCTCTTGTCATGTTTTGACAGGGTTTACAAAGGTCTGTTGTTCTGTAAGAGTATTCTTATAAAGACGGCTCTACTCATGATTGAAGTTGCTTTTTTGCAAAGGTGCAACTGGCATTCGACCAGAACGCCTTAACCTCTTCACACAAGAGTGGACGGATGGACAGATGGACAATAGATAGATTGATTGAGAATTTACAACCCAGAGTAAAGTTGATTCTCTTCTGAGAAACTCTCAATCCCATCTTTCACCTCTGCTAATGCTAAACCATGTGGATCAATCACTCCATCTTCCATCTTCCCCATCGGCTCTGAAAGTGTGACAAAACAAGAAATAACAGAAAACTGGTTTATTGTAGAGATGAGATATTGACAGCAACTACAATGTGAATCAAAAGACAGCTCGACATGTTTGTGAGAAGGTGTAGCAAGTCCAAGTTTGGGCTGCGGAAGAGAACAAAAGATGAGGTGAATTTCACAAAATCAGTCTGGGATATTAACCCATATTTAAAAAAGATTAATTAAGCCTTTTAAAAAGGTGTTTTATTTGTGTTGTTGATATTACCCCAATTCCTAAAATCTCTCTTTCTCTATAATATAAAAGATAACTATAGTTTAAATAAAATTATTTAAATGCTATACATAATGGAAGCATGTTGTATTTATGCTGATTTTTTTATCAAATGAAAGCATTTTTAAATATTTTTATGGCGTAGAATCTGCTTAATTATGATGAAAATAGGGCATTAATATAATATATAATAATAAAATATCTCAATGTTCCTACAACAGACTTGAAACTGTCTTGAAAATCTAGACAAAAGAGTACGTGTAATCAAGCTGAATTGATGAAACATTAATTGTAGTCAGTGGTGAACCAACATATTTTTACTACATGATGGTCATATATACGTGCAATCTAATGCATTTAGACTTTATGGCCTCAGATATACCACATGAAATGGTCTCTCATGTGAATAATGCATGTGAATCATGAATATATGTATATATTGTTTAGCTTATATAGACATGTGTGATATATCTGGACCATGAAGTCTGTGCTTTAGCACTTGTACGAGACGAGTTTCATTGCTTTCCACCCTGCTGTGGTTGTTGATGGTGTTTTGCTCTGAGAATCGTGTGTGTATGTGTGTGTGTGGCAGGCGATGTTTGTCTCTGTAGCGCCTTTATTTCACTCTTTGTCAAACATTTATTCTCATCCGTCTCAATCACTCAACAGGCCTGCAATGAAACACACAAGGCTGACATCTTATTTGTCCCCATTAATCAAATAAATCAGACTTCAGGCCCATGCACTCTATGATTGCACATTATATTTTGAAAGGGACAAATATGAAAACCAATCTGATTTAGAACGTATTGATTATAGTTTTATAGTCTCTCCATATTCAACGAGAAAAGAGAAATCACGGGTGCCGTTAAGCCTATGATGTTCTCGGGCTTTCGGTTCTAATGAAATTTCAGACTCATTTGGAATGAAAGCAAACAAACCGCACTGTTTAATTTCTTGAAAGCGCAGAGCTCTCGGTTGTTTGGATGCACAATAGAGCTATGGCCACATGAACACTGCGGTGACTAAGGTTTGGAGGTCACCAGGATTTTGCCAAATAAGACATGTTCCTGGATCAACACATTTTGTTGATCCTGGAACAACATTCTTGTCTGAAAATGTTGTCCTAACCCTATCCCTCCCCCTATAACTTATCCCTAAAATCAGAGGGCAATGATAGGTGAATAACACTTATGTAGAAGCATCCTAACACTGACATAAGCCTAAACTTGACATAAACTGTAAACCTGTCCCTCAAATCTGACTGGTTGATTGGAATGTTGTCCCAGGATCAACAAAGATGTTGCACTTGGTGAAATTACCTTGACTCCCTTAAATTATAAATGACTTTTCAGGTAACCTAAAACAATGTGCTACATCCAAATTAACTGATTTATTTTAACATCTAAATTAACTGATTTTATTAAAGGTAGAAAAAATCTAAAATGTTAGAAATTCCCTTGCAGTGTATGCAGTATAAAATTTATTTAAAAAACTTTAAAGGTATCCTATATTATGCCTTTTTATGAAATCTTGATTTAGTTTTTGGGGTGATTGAAATACTAGAATATGCTTTCATGCTTGTGAAGGGGGGAGTCTGAAATCCCCTGCCACTTCAATATACCTGTAAATATCTTAATCAGACTAATAATCAAAGCCTTAAATTAATATTTATCCTCCTATTTCTAATGATTAATTCCAGTTGATTTTACTCAACAGAACTACTGATTGTTTGTTCTTCTTTTATGTTTTCTAAAGTTTGTATTTGGTCTTTGAGTGGCGTCTGGCCTATGTGTGATGTGTCACTTAACACGTGATAGCTATATGTGTGTAACAAGCCTCTAACATGCTGGGAGTGCAGTAACAGTGTTTGCTCACTTAGCCCGGCTTCCAGGGATTAAATATGGATTTGTCTTTCATTTTTATTATATTTTATTCATTTTATATTTCCTTTTACTGAAACACTAAAGAATCAAGATGAATATTGCCTGCACTATTGTCTGTACCTCTCACTGAGAGAAAGCACATGCTATCAGCATGTTTTGGTGAAGTGCTTTGTTGATAAGACTCTCCAACCTTCGGAGAGCTGTGATTCTGGGGAGCGTGTGTGTGCGTTGCATGATCTGTGCAGGCCCAATATTGAAGATGGACATTTTCTGCACACAACACCAGACGTGAAGACGCCTTTCTGCAACCTCCGAGGTCAACAATGATCTAAATCTAGTCATGGGGCGACAACTAGTCTACCTAGTTTAGTGATATGCTCTGCTATCTATCCTTGTGTGGAAATTTACCATGACTGTGCATTTTCTCTGAGCCAATCAGAATCATACACCTTGAAGTAATGACATGGCTAGACCTTGAAAACAGTATAACTGTTGGGACAATTGTATGTACGGTACAACGAGACCGGTAGAGGGGAAGCGCTGCCTACTGGGTCAGACTTTCTGGGATGGTCCTTAAATGGTTCAGGTCGTACTTAGAAGGGAGATGTTATTATGTGAGTATAGGTGACCATAAGTCTGACTGGACATCCATGACTTGCAGAGTCCCACAAGGGTCCAACAAGGGTCAATTCTTGCACCACTCCTATTTAACCTGTACATGCTGCCACTGAGCCAAATAATGAGAGAGAACCAAATGGCTTACCACAGCTATGCTGACGACACCCAGATCTACTTAGCACTATCACCTAATGACTATAGCCCCATTGACTCCCTGTGCAAATGCATTGATGAAGTGAACAGATGGATGAGCTAAAACTATCTTTAGTTAAACAAAAACAAATCTGAAATCATTAAATTTGGAAACAAAGATGAAATTCTCAAGGTGAACACATATCTTGAGGCTAAAGGTCTAATAACAAAAAATCAAGTCAGGAATCTTGGTGTGATTTTAGAGTCAGTAGTCATGTCAAAGCAATAACTAAATCAGCTTACTATCATCTGAAAAATATTGCAAGAATCAGATGCTTTGTTTCCAGGCAAGACTTAGAGAAACTCGTTCATGCTTTCATCACCAGCAGGGTGGACTATTGTAATGGTCTGCTCACCGGCCTTCCCAAAAAGACCATTAGACAACTGCAGCTTATACAGAACGCCATGCCAGGATTCTGAGCAGAACCAGGAAATATGACCATATCACGCCAGTCCTCAGGTCTTTACACTTAAAATATTATTACTTGTTTATAAATCACTTAATAGCCTAGGACCTCAATACATTGCAGATATGCTGATTAACTACAAACCCAACAGATCACTCAGATCATCAGGATCAAGTCAGTTAGAAATACCAAGAGTTCACTCAAAGCAAGGAGAGTCTACGTTTAGCTATTATGCCAGCCGCAGCTGGAACCAGCTTCCAGAAGAGATCAGATGTGCTCCAACAGTAGCCACATTCAAATCTAGACTCAAAACACATCTGTTCAGCTGTGCATTTACTGAATGAGCACTGTGCCACTGTACGTCCCACTGATTGCACCTAATCTAATCTATGCATCATCTTTATTTTAAAAAAAAATGTTTTATCTATATATACTGTAATAATTTTATTCTTTTTAATTATCTTTACAATTTCTTCTTATTTAAAAAATTCTATTTACAACTGTTTTAATTATCCTGTTTTTGTTTTTAATTCTGACACGTGTTATTCTTATTTCTTATCACTGTTTTAATTTAATTTTCTATGTAAAGCACTTTGAATTGCCATTGTGTATGAAATGTGCTATATAAATAAACTTGCCTTGCCATGCCTACGAACTCCTTGTGAGATTTGAAGCTGGCTTCTGCTGATGAAACTGCAAACTATTCTTCAGTTAAAATTTTCTTTAATTAATTGCACTCCTGACTCTTTGTCTTCATTCTTCACTACTGGTCTCTGGGTCTAAACTGTTAAACCCCTAACACTTGATTGTTAAAAAACATTATTTTCACATATTTTACATTATTACAGCACCTCTTTTCCCAGTCTGGCTCGAATGCGCCATTTAGTTTCGATGAAGCCCCTCTTTCCAAAATACGAAATGTGCTGTGATTGGTTAGCTGGGCCAGTGAGTTGTGATTGGAACCTCGGTGCGCATATTTGGGAAATGTCACGGCCCCTACCATAACCGCATGCTCTACTACTCAGATGTAAATATTAAGGATGGCATCAATTCAGACTTAAAAATGTTAAAGGATTAGTTCAGTTCAAAATGAAAATTTCCTGATATTTTACTCACCTCCATCTCATCCAAGATGTTCATGTCTGACTTCTTTGACTTCAAAATGTTGAATGTTGAAACGTGATTGCGCAATCACTGGGCGAGCACAGAGCAGCGCAAGATGAACAATTTAGGTTAAAAAGTATATTAATTTAAACCAATCGTTTAGTTATATAAGACCCTATTCCTCGTCTGGTATCGCACAGAGCCTCTGAAGCCCCTCAAAGCCCTTTGAAACTGCATTGATTTGGACATTAAACCTTTTGGTTGCAATGGAAGTCAATGGTGGGGAGAAAAATCCTGGAATGTTTCCCTAAAAAAAATGTATTTTCTTTTCGACTGAATAAAGAAAGACATGAACATCTTGGATGATGTTAGAGTGAGTAAAATATCAGGAAATTTTCATTTTGAAGTGAACTAATCCTCACTCAAAAAAATAATACATAGGTTTTACATTAAGCATTAAAAACACTCTCCATTTTCTTATCTGGTTAAAAATGTATCAAATAGCTCTTTATTTAAACATTTACTCTCCGAATTCAGCCCCTTTGCAAAGGGTGATGGGAAGTGAAAGTCCTGTTTGATTGGGTTACTTGATTGAAACATGTTATTTCAAAATAAAAACATCAAGTTATGTCAAAGAGTAACGGTTTTAAGTCAATATAGCATGAAGCAATTACATTTAAACCAGAAACCTGATATAATGGTGTTAAATCAAGATAAATTGCTTAAATAAAGTGAACAGCATCATAAGTTAATTTTTTTGAGTGCTTTAAAGGTGCCCTAGAATGAAAAATGTAATTAACCATGGCATAGTTGAATAAGAACCGTACATGGACATCACATACTGTGAGTCTCAAACACCATTGCTTCCCCATTCATATGTAAATCTCGTTTGTGGAAAACAACACGGAAAAACAGGCGAATCTCACCATAACACCGACTGTTACGCAACAGTCCAGATCATTAATATGTACAACATTTGCATATGCCAGCACATGTAAGGCCAGGCGGAACTGCAGCCGAATCATCGGGAGTTCTGCAGGTATTGTGAAGAAACAAGCGTTGCATGAGGATAGCGAAAATGGCAGATTATGGAAATAAATGTTCCAGGCTGTGCAAGGGATGTGAAGACGAACAAAACCGTCAACGGGCATGGTTGATGTTTATCTATAACCGGATACTGCAACAATTTCATTCAAAGTTGTTCGTTTGCTCGGCCTATTTCACCACAGACAGTTTTTCTAACCTGGGACAATATCAAGCAGGCTCAGCTCAGCATCTGATACTGAAGAACTATACTCAAACTATATTCCCGCAAGCAGTAAGTAGTGATTTTATCCACTTATTGACTGTCTAAACAATTTCTGGTTAAATTGAAATTTTCTTAGTGAGACAGCATTAACGATAATATCCCCTGTGTTGTCTAGATCCAACGCAAGATGCTAGTACAGTAACAATAGGAAACTCCAAGTAACATAACAGTATGACAAATGTCAAATTTCAAAGGTTAATATTATTTCCTGCCAGTGTTGTCATAAAAATCTACAAAATACAACCGTAAATACATATGGAAATCCTTTATTTCATCAACAACACATAACTCAGGAGCTAACAACATTAGTTTAGATGCTTAGCTCACTCGATCCTTCTAGCTAACGTCACCTTCTCCACCACTTAAGTTGAAACAGTCATTTGACAAGGCATCTAGTCATTTTGTTAAAAAAACTAAACTTTACTGTACAAAAAACATATTTATGCACTACCCAGTTCGCTGTTTAGAGTCCGTGATCACTGTTTAGAGTTTGTGACTCAAAGAGAAAAAGCTATCATTGTAAAATCATAAGGTGATGCATTACAATGATTAAAATGTTTTTACAATGCTAAAAACAAAGTTGCGACTGATGACGTTATGAGTTAATGTGTAAAGTTAATGTTATATGCTAGTTCACATGTAGGCTGAAGTTACAGTACTGACGTTACGTTTTGCAGGTTCTTACTGAAAATAAAGACTAAACTTACCACTCAAAATCGTCCATTTCCAATCTCAAAACTATTGGTTGTTCCTCAAAATCTTCATCTTCGTCAGAAACAGGATCAAACATAAGGTTCAATGCATAATCTCTCCATTGCCATGACGTAGATGTGTTTGCTGTCACTGAAGCTACTGATATTAGCCATTTGAAACAGCCAATCAGAGCAGAACTGCACATTAATATTCATGACTCTTCCAAATAAGGCAAAACAGACCATTTCATTCTAGGGACAATTTCTAGGGTTGTAAATGGACCTGTGAAACCGTGTCTGGACAATTTTTGCCCTTAAATAAGTCACATACCTCTATGTAGATATCAGAGAACAATTTAAAATATTATTCCAACTCATTCTAGGGCACCTTTAACAAACAAGAGGATCGTGTAGAACAGATTTCATGCACAGACTATACAAACAAGGATTTCACAGGACTTTTTAGAGTTCGTTTTTTGTGTAGTCTCGTGTAACGGGACCTTCAGACTGATGGCAGAAGGTCTGAACTTTTTTGCAGCTTTCATTGGCCAAGGACTGGCCAATGAATTAAGGCCAAGTAAATTTCAACCAATCATATGACGGCTTTGAAACTCCTCAAGTGTTTCCATATAAGTGTCCCATATGCATCAGTCGTTCAGCCAGTGTTCTGTGGGCGTGACGTCTGAAGCTGAGACTAGTTTTTTTGTACTTTTCTTACACATTTTAGAATATAAATAGAATAGAAAACATAACTACAAATATGACATACTTACAAGTTGTGATCCACAAACAACAGACTGACCCACCAGTGGCAACATCGAAATTAATAATAAATGTTTTTTGAACATCCAATCAGCCTATCAGAATGATTTCTGAAGGATCATGTGATGCTGAAGACTGGAGTAATGATGCTGAAAATGTAGCTTTAAATCACAGGAATGAAGTACATTTTAAAATATTTTCAATTAAATTATAATAATATTTCCCAATATTACTGCATACTTATATTTATAATATTTTGCATGGTGACAGTACTTTCAGTAATTGAGCTTTCTTCAGGATTATCGGTAGGATAGTTCCTAACATTTGTTTGGTCACAACAACATCCATGTCTTTAGAAGTACCAAAAAATCTATGGTCATCACAATCATACATTTCAGGAATGACACACAGACACACAGAATGATACTAAAAGGGATTCACTCCTCTTTAGTTTGGTTCACATTCTATGTGGATTACATCTGGCATGGTTGGCATTCAGTGGTGAAACTTCCTGTGTGGAATATTTACTCTGTCTCTGCTTCCTGAGTCCATTTACCAATTGCTCCATCTCTACACATCTGTCTCTATCTCCGTCCCTTCCCCCATCCTTTCTCTCTTCCCACTTCCATTTAACTCTCTATTCCATCTCGAGAGGAGATGGTAGATGGTCTCTTCATTATGTGGAACACAGACAGCGTGATTGTGTGTGTGTGGAATGAGTGAGAGCCAGTCGAGTACATGCAATGTTTTATATCCTGTCAATGGCATTCCTAGTTGCTGTCCCATGGTCATGATTTACCATGTTTTAGCCAACTCCTCACTGCAGAGCTATTTCCCGCCCCTCTATGCCGGCTTCCAATTCATCTCTATTTCTCTTTCTCACTCTGTCTGTCATATTTTGGAGCTAGAGAGTTATTCATAGCGCTTTCAGAAAAGCATTCCTGGGTCATTCCTGCTATTTGGTAAAAGAAAAAAAAATATGCTTGTATTTTATGTATGTATTTCTATTGACTTCTGGGACATTTTAAATAAATGTATTATTTAGTAGTAAGAAAATAAATGAATGTCAAACCAGACGGAAATAACGAGCTAAAGTTAGCCTTTGATAAATTGTTTAACAAAGATGTCGACTTGATTTTGCTATCTCATAAATATTCTTTCTTTGGAAATGTTGATATCATACAGATTTTTCAATCTGAATGGTATGTGAAAAACCAACTAAGGGGGGAAAAACACTTCAGAATGAATCAAATTCATTGCTACTGTGTTATTTGTGTTGTTTTTACACCAAAATGATGTCACTTCATGGAGGATGATATCACTACGGCACCGTTAAACAAATACTAATGGGATGGAAACATTTTATAGGACAAATCAATAAAATGATTACCATTTAATCAAATCATTTTGTAAGTTAATGTATAAAAAAGCGTGTTTAGGTAAGATAAAGTTTAAAATAAAAAACATTTACATTGTGAGATAAGAAAGCCGCAATTATGAGAAAAAGTTGCAATTGTGAGAAATGAAGTTACATTGTAAAATATAAAGTCATGAGCGTCATTAAATTAAGTAACTGTGGGCAATTGAGAAATTAAGACATAAACTCACAATTATTTTCACATTAGCAATTGTGATAATGTTTATATCATTCATTTTTAACTCTTCCATACAAGCCTCCATAGCATCTAAAAAAAAAAAAAAAAAAAGAATTCTGTAATGCATTTGGCAGGCACTTTTATCCAAAGCGAATTACACTGCATTCAATGTATCAAAAATGATAATGGAATAAACTTGTCCCATGAAGCATGACGTTATTAAATCAGAAACAGTACAATATAAAAGTAGGCTCATATTTAATGATTTATTACCATAAGAACAATATTGCAATTCATTAAAAATGTAAGTTTATTGCAAAATCTTCAAATGCATTACTGTCAAAAGTTTAGTGCCAGTAGGATTTTTTTCAGTGTTTTGCGTTGAAAATATAGTAAAAACATCAATATTGCGAACTATTATTACAATTTAAAATATCTGTTTTCTATTTGAACAGACTTATATGTCTATTAATGATGTCAAAGCTGAATTTCCAGCATCATTACTCCAGCCTTCAGTGTCACATGATCCTTCAGAAATCATTATAATATGCAGATTTGTTGCTCAAGAAACCGTTTATCCAAAGTGACTTTGCATTTTGAAAATAAATGAAATTATATGATTTTCATCTTTAAAAATTTGGAATATTTTATCTGATCTATTAAGACAAATTTACTGATGTTATGAAAATGTGCTGATGAAGTGCTGGAGATGTGTTTATGTGCATGGGCAAAAACTGAGAGCGGGAAGGAAAAGAAACAGACAAATAAAGTCTGTCTGTGAAATTGATGACCTCATGTATCTGTGGCACACACGCCTCTGTAGCATCTCACAACCTCAGGGCCATCGCACACAATCAAATTCTGCCGCTCACTGATGTGTTACATCTGGACTTATAACACTGCTCTGCCTTTCTTTCATACACACACACAAATGCTTGTATGCTGTCTGTTCAAACAGTCAAAATAAATACAGATGACATGAAAGAATCAAAAAGACAAGTAAAAACAACACGTGTGTGTGTGTGTGTGTGTGTGTGTGTGTGTGTGTGTGTGTGTGTGTGTGTGTGTGTGTGTGTGTGTGTGTGTGTGTGAGTGGGCATGTTTTTGTGAAATATCAGGACACAAATGTGTATAATGACATGGGTATGACATAGGTATTACAAAAAGAGGGTGAAATATGAGGACGTTCCCCATGTCCTCTCTTTTCAAAATGCTTATAAATCACACAAGATGAGGTTTTTTCACAGAAAGTAAACTGTGCAATCTCCTGTGATGGGTAGGTTTAGGGGCAGGGGCAGTGTAGGGGGATAGAAAATATGGTTTGTACAGTATAAAATGCATTACGCCTATGGAATGTCCCCACATTTCACAAAAACAAACATGTGTGTGTGTGTGTGTGTGTGTGTGTGTGTGTGTGTGTGTGTGTGTGTGTGTGTGTGTGTGTGTGTGTGTGTGTGTGTATAGTTTACAATATTATTTACCTTGTAATGTAGCTGCAGCTCATGTTTCCAATCACTCACTCAGCAGTGACTCTTAAAATAACAAAATTTTCACCTTGATGAGGGAGGCGTTAGTTTTTCATACAGATTCGCTGAAAAGCCATTTTTTTAAAGAGCTTCAGTTCAGAGGGAATGAAACATGCAAAAGATCCTGCTGAAGCTGATATGAATACATATATTTTATAATGTATGGTTTGTGTGTGTGTGTGTACATGTTTTTCTATCCCAGTGGGGACTTCAACTTAAATGCACACAGAGTCATGGGGACTCGTGTTACTGTGGGGACCTAAATTAAGGTCCCTATGGGGAAACAAGCTTATAAATCATACAGAATAGGCATAGGGGGATAGAATATACAGTTTGTACCGTATAAAAAAAACATTATACTATGGAGAGTCCCCACAAAGACATGTCTCTCTATGTGTGTGTGTGTGTGTGTGTGTGTGTGTGTGTGTGTGTGTGCACTTCTGGGAAGGCTTCCACAAGGTTTAGGAGTGTGTATGTTGTTGACCATTCTTCTAGAAGCGCATTTGTGAGGACAGGCACTGATGTTGGACGAGAAGGCCTGGCTCACAGTCTCTGCTCTAATTCATCCCAAAGGTGTTCTATCGGGTTGAGGTCAGGACTCTGTGCAGGCCAGTCAAGTTCCTCCATGCCTTTATGGACCTTGCTTTGTGCACTGGTGCGCAGTCATGATGGAACAGGAAGGGCCATCCCCAAACGGTTCCCACAAAGTTAGGAGCAAGAAATTGTCCTAAATGTATTGATATGCTGAAGCATTAAAGGGGTGTCACACTCAGTTTCAATCAATCTCAGGTCAATCTTGAGTACCTTGAGTATTGCATCCTTCATATCTCCGAAAAGTCTTTAGTTTTATGATATTTATAAAAGAAAGATACCCTTTACCCAGAGGTGTCGCAATAAGGCAGGCAGCGCAGGCAATTACCTGGATCCCCGCATTTTGAGGGCCCCCACGAGGCCTGATCATTTAAACAATCAGAAATGTTAATATAAATATGCAGCAACATCTCTGCACCCCCCTTAGTGAAATGCTATACTCAAGTCTCTTTTTGAGTCTCTATACTCGAAAAAAAAACTTTCCGAAACTTGTGAGAAACTGGAAGCACAATTTTTGGCACAAAAATACTCAATCAACCGTTATTTTTTGAAACTTTGTCGATGTTTAGCATGGGAATACAAGTCTCTAACAGTGTAAAAAGCTCAGTATGCATGCATTTTCACCCGCCGTTTAAGAGTTCCTTTCACAAGAACTAAGGGGCCAAGCCCAAAAAAAATGCCCTGAAAAAATCCACACCATAATTCCCCCTCCACTAAACATTAGTTTGCACAATGCAGTCAGGTAAGCATCCGCCAAACACAGACTCGTCCATCAGATTGCCAGACAGAGAAGCGTGATTCGTCACTCCAGAGAACACGTCTCCACTGCTCCAGAGTCCAGTGGCGGCGTGCTTCCCACCACTGCATCCGGTGTTTTGCATTGCATTTGGTGATGTAAGGCTTGGATGCAGTTGCTCAGCCATGGAAATCCATTCCATGAAGCTCTCTGTTCTTGAGCTAATCTGAAGGACACATGAAGGTCCGTAGCTATTGACTCTACAGAAAGTTAGTGACTTCTGTGCACTGTGCGCCTCAGCATGCGCTGACCCCGCTGTGATTTTACGTGGCCTACCACTTCGTGACTGAGTTGCTGTTGTTCCCAGTTGCTTCCACATTTGTTCCACAAGTGCATCAATATGTAAATATATTTGTAGTATACTTAGCATAAAACAAATGTATTTCAAATACATTTTAGTATATTTATTTTTCACTTTTATTTCTCTTACATCTTAGTTGCTAAAAAGAACCAAACAATAATTTGATGTCAGAGTAAAAATAATAATGAAAGCAAACGGAAGCGAGATACACACTTTGTGAAGTCCTTCTCGTTCAAAACATGGACTGAAAACTGAGACTTAGGCATTTGATTAAAAAATTAGATATATAGGGGTAAACGTACCTATAAAGCTCATCAAAGTCTATATTGAGACATTTTAGTGCACAGGGTATTGGTTTTAGTTCAAGAAGTTATGTTAAAATAAAATATAAATGTCTCACACAATAATATTTAATTTTATTTTAAATGACAAAGGCATTTCAATTAAGATGTACATCATTAAATGCATAATTAAAAGTCTGGCTGTGCTTAATGGGTACATGTTTGTAAAGGACATTGTTAATTGCCCCTTGGGGACAAATAAAGTGTTGAATTGAATTGAATTGAATTGAAACTGAAGGACAATATTGCTAAGGTCATTATTATTACAGCTATTATTGAAAATATCTATGAAATTATTATTTTTCTTATTGATGTCACAGTGAAGCTGTGATTTTCATAATGGTGCACCCTTTAAGCTCACCATACTTTTCATTTCTGTCACTGGAAATTCAACAACAAGGAACAAAAAAAGGGTATAAAATTGCTAAAAAAATAGTCAAATGAATGTACAGTATGACAAAGGCTTTCATCAAAAACAATTTAATCATTTTGTTCAAGGTGCAAGGTATGAAAAAACTACATTGCATTTGGATTTTTTTTGACCATGCATGCAGTGTTGGAGATTTCTACACTTTCCAGTTGAGATGCAGATGATAATGTAAGCAGTTTAGAAGCTTCAATAAATAAAAGTCTGTTTCCATTCATGTGCAATGTGGCCGCATAAATATGTATGTGTGGCCTTAAGACAAGCTTACACAGAATTGGCCAAACCTGTCCTGCACTTCACTGTATGTTGGGAACTCAGCTCTGCAGGTTTAGATTCTGAGCAGTCCGTAGGCTCTGTGTGAACGCTTTACACAAGAATAAAGGCGAGAGAGCTCTTTGAGTGGGCCTAGGCCTGCCCGCCTGTGTCTGGGGAAGGCCCCGGAGGACTAGTAGGCGCGTGGCTAGCTTTATGCAGTATTCATGGGATGTAAAGAATGGCCCGTCTTAGAGAGAGAGAGAAAAAAAGAAACAGAAAGAGAGGCAGAGTAAGAGTAAGAGAGAAAAATGGAGCCATTATTCCAGGTCTCCAACGGGAGCTGCTTGTTTTTGCAGCACAAGCAGGGGAGCCTGAATCTTAGCATGAACAGAGGAAGCTAAGTGTGTGTGTACGTCCAGATGTGTATACACAAGGGCTCATTATACTGGGAACTGCAGCATTTACATTATTTGTAATACAGGAGTGTGTGTGAGCGAATACTCACATGATCCTCCGTGCTAAACTTCAGATGGAGCTGCTGAATATACAACACAGAGACACACAGACAAACAGTTTTAATCAGAAATCCACAGGTATGAGGGAAACTGAATGCATCGTCTACTAAAAATTACAGTGAGGCCAGACTGGTCAAAAATCACTGCAAATAAGAATCATTTATGGGCAAAAGGTAGTTGGTTTGATATATATTTAGTATATTACATCTGCATGTGTGTGTGTGTGTGTGTGTGGACAGTAATCCCTACGGTATGGGGACAAAATGTCCCCGCGAAGATGGCAATATCCAAAATCCTTGTCCTTATGGGGACATTTTTTGGTCCCCATGAGGAAAACATCTTATAAATCACACTAAGTGATGTTTTTTGAAAAAGTAAAAATGCAGCATGTCTCCTGTGATGGGTAGGTTTAGGGGCAGGGGCAGTGTAGGGGGATAGAAAATACAGTTTATACGGTATAAAAACCATTACGCCTATGGAATGTCCCCATAAAACATGGGAACACAACATGTGTGTTTGTGTGTGTGTGTGTGTGTGTGTGTGTGTGTGTGTGTGTGTGTGTGTGTGGACTGGTAATCCCTACGGTATGGGGACAAAATGTCCCCACAAAGATGGCAATATCCAAATTTTTGTCCTTGTGGGGACATTTTTGGTCCCCATGAGGAAAACATCTTATAAATCACACTAAGTGATTTTTTTTGAAAAAGTAAAAATGCAGCATGTCTCCTGTGATGGGTAGGTTTAGGGGCAGGGCAGTGTAGGGGATAGAAAATACGGTTTGTACAGTATAAAATGCATTACGCCTATGGAATGTCCCCATAAAACATGGAAACACAACATGTGTGTGTGTGTGTGTGTGTGTGGACTGGTAATCCCTACGGTATGGGGACAAAATGTCCCCACAAAGATGGCAATATCCAAATTTTTGTCCTTGTGGGGACATTTTTTGGTCCCCATGAGGAAAACATCTTATAAATCACACTAAGTGATGTTTTTGAAAAGTAAAAATGCAGCATGTCTCCTGTGATGGGTAGGTTTAGGGGCAGGGGCAGTGTAGGGGGATAGAAAATACGGTTTGTACAGTATAAAATGCATTACGCCTATGGAATGTCCCCATAAAACATGGAAAAACAACATGTGTGTGTGTGTGTGTGTGTGTGTGTGTGTGTGTGTGTGTGTGTGTGTGTGTGTGTGTGTGTGTGTGTGTGTGTGTGTGTGTTGTATATAAAAGTAAAAACTACATGAAAATTATTTTATAGTATTTTGGGAGAATGTCATGTGGTATTTTAACTCCTTAAACCACAAGCAATGTAATTTCAAATGTGTATTGTTTCATTTTTAGTATTTTAAAACTAATTTGTGTGTGTGTGTGTCCTGGTAAACCCTACATTATGGGGACAAAATGTCTCCACAAAGATAGCAATACTCAAAATACTTGTCCTTGTTTCATTTATTGTCCCGAAGAGGAAAACAGCTTATAAACATAGATTACATTTTTGGTTGTGTGTGTGTGTGTGTGTGTGTGTGTGTGTGTGTGTGTGTGTGTGTGTGTTGATTCGTTACTGTTGTATTTGGTAATGGAGTCGGTTATAGTTCATTATAGTGTTACCAGATCTTAAAATCTTATGATCACAGTCTTACTGGGCTTGTTGCAAAAAGCGCAGGAGTCAAGATATGTGCACATACACACCTTATTTTTTTCTTTTGCGATATTGACCGCATGAACAATGGGTTGATTGTAGGGTCAGGCAGGGGGTGTGAGGGTGACCCCTCTTCCTGGACACCTTTGCCACAAATCACAGCAGGAAACTGAAAGTATGAGGGGCAAAATAATATGATCATGTTCATTAAAAAGAGAATGGGCTAGGGCTTAAATAGATAGTGAATATAGATACATACACAACATATGATTACAAAGACAAAAAACACATGGAGGGAAAGTAGGTTATGTCCAAGGAAGTAATACCTGGAGAGAGATATCCGTTAGCACTCCCATTCATCTCAATGACAGCTGCCTGGTTGGCGCAGGATCCATCTGAAGATTGAAGATTTGAAGAAAATAATTTTTATCCAGTCATCTGAACTGTATTTGCCATGTGACTAATAAATCTGGAGTCCTATGAACATTACACCTTTAAACAAAAGTATCAAAGTACGCCAGTATCAAAAGGAAAGGCCATGGAAAAGTTCATGTTACATTTGTAGGAGCATAAAAATAAAAATAAAATAAAATAATAAAATAAATGCAGATGGTGTAGTTACAACATCTACCAGCAGGGGCAAACAGGGACAAGCTAACCAGCCAAACCTTTGGTTATGTTGAACATAGTCTTATGACTATAATCCAGTTTACAGCTTATTCTGGCTGAGATTCACCCAGTTACAAAGGAAAGGTTATAGTGCTTTGTGTGTGTGTGTGTGTGTGTGTGTGTGTGTGTGTGTGTGTGTGTGTGTGTGTGTGTGTGTGTGTGTGTGTGTGTGTGTGTGTGTGTGTGTGTGTGTGTGTGTGTGTGTGTGTGTGTGTGGACTGGTAATCCCTACGTTATGGGGACAAAATGTCCCCACAAAGATGGCAATATCCAAAATCCTTGTCTTTGTGGGGACATTTTTTGGTCCCCATGAGGAAAACATCTTATAAATCACACTAAGTGATGTTTTTTGAAAAAGTAAAAATGCAGCATGTCTCCTGTGATGGGTAGGTTTAGGGGCAGGGGCAGTGTAGGGGGATAGGAAATACGGTTTGTACAGTATAAAATGCATTACGCCTATGGAATGTCCCCACAAAACATGGAAACACAACGTGTGTGTGTGTGTGTGTGTGTGTGTGTGTGTGTGTGTGTGTGTGTGTGTGTATTGTTTAAAAAGTAGGCTAATTCAAAAAAACTGCACAGTGTCATGGCCCTTATCTGAAATAAAATAAAGTCATAAAATTCACACATGATGTCCTATCTTTTACTGCAGTGTAGGTTTAGCCTGTAGTATGTGAATTGATAACAGTTATGTGTAGATACCTTCTTTTTTTTTTACTGTGTACTATCTGGGATATAGGAACAAAGACATATTTCCTTTGCAATAAACAAATATTGTTTTTAAAAAACAAAACAAAAAAACTATTCAATTTAATATTTAGGTTACTATGTTAGTTGCACTCACGGTGCATGATTTGTGGGCTAAAACTGGAATTAGATGAAAATAAATATTCTATATAGGTCATACAGCTCTGGGAGTAGGGCAAGCTCCCAGACGGCCTTATGGGACATGGTATATGCTCGGACAATTATCCGATTCTTTATTAGGTTATGAATTAGTATGTGCTATTAAGAGTTCAGATAAGTAACTTTAACTAAATCTAACTATAGTTGTGTTGTGTTTGAGCTGTCTAACGCCAACACTGCCTTTGCTCTGAATCATTCTCAGATGGCTAATTAAAATGCTGAAATGTCAGTGTGTTTACTGTATGGTCTCCACAACCTGAAATCTTAGCTAAAAAAAGCTTAATGTGTGAAAAATATCTGACCTTTTCAATGACTGTTAGCCTACTGTCATCTTCATTTATATAGCGCTTTTGACAGTATATTGCTTCAAAGTAGCTTGCAGTGATAATAGGAAGTGAATGGAAGAGAGATTGTTCTGGCTGTACAGCAGCTCTAGAAAAAAGTTACTGTCCAGCTAAAATAAGTTTTTGATTGATTCATTTCAGTTGTAAAAAATCATTAGTTATTTACTTTGGGGCCACTTACATGACACCATTTTCAACTAAAATAGAAAACTTTTTAATGCGTTCATTTGCATTGCGACAGTGTTTGGTGGCTTGAGAACGCAAACTTTGAAATAGGTTTTGAAATTGTTTTTTTAAATGATAGACTGACATCAGTATAGATGCCATTCTTCTTAATGACACATCAGATGTTATGGGAAGTGTTCCCGGTTCCAGCTGACCTAGTTAATGCAGCCTGGAGTTTGTTTATTAAGCAAGCAGGGCAACCACCCAGTAGAGCATTACAATAATCTATCCTTGAGGTCATGAACTCATGTATTAACTGTTCTGCATTTGTCACTGAGAGCATTCGTCGTAATTTAGATATATTTTTAAGATGGAAGAATGAGGTTTTACAGATGCTAGAAATGTGGCTTTCAAATGAAGGATTGGTATCAAAGAGCACACCCAGGTTCCTAAAGACAAGGACTTGACAGAGCAGCCATCGAGTGTTAGACAGTATTCTAGGTTATTGATATCACTTAAGTAACATGTAATATGAGAGCTGTAGATAAAGGAAGTCCTGCCTTTCAGTTAAAAGAGCCAATCAAATAAATAAATAAATACTGTGTGTAAAAGTCAGGAAGTTCTTTTCTGATCATTGTGATAAATGATGCCTCTCTGCATATTTATCACAATGATTACTAATTAATAATTTGTATGTATGAATAAAAAATTATATTTCACAAGAACAGCAGCACTATTTTCTGGTTTGTTATTGTACTATTTCTTAGTTTCACTCACAACTTAATATCTATATATTCTGCATTTATTCTGAATAGGACGATATCATGATTAAGTTGTTTACATAGGTTTTTTTTTTTTTTTACATAACTGTTTCATTCAAATTCCCCATTTATACTCATGCTACGATCTGATTAATGACTGCATATAAAGAATGCAAAGCACGTGCCGTAAAGTGCTTTGACTGCCATATGCTGCCAGTTCCTCACAAACTAAATAGAGAGTTATAGCCCGATTAAACTGTCTACATGTCTTAAATAATATAACAAAATTCGACAAATGTTCCACATGCCTTACTTACAGCAATTTTCTTATTCCAAATATTGTCTGTGATCATATTACTGCCGTCTATGTAAACACAGCCACCGTCTGATCTTTAATCACATAATTGACACCACGTGTGGCAGAACTCAGGTGTAGTATCGCGGCACCTCACCGGACCAGGTATAAATCATCCGTGATTACTGTATAGCGAGCGCTCGGCCTCACCAGCCAAGTAGCCTCTGGCTCTATGTATGGAGATCTATTTATAACCTCCTGTGTCACTGCCACTGCTCTTTGCTGTTTTGCAATGCGCTGCAAATCTCCTTCGTCTCTGTTCTTGCTCTGTTCACCAACCCATCCGTCCTCTGCCATCGCTTACCACCCATCCCCATTCATCCAGCCTCTCGTATGTGTGAGCCAAAACAGCACTGCTGTCACTCCGACTGTAAAACCCAAGGCCAGAACAAAAGGAAATATACAGGTGCATGGAGTTGGGAACATCTGACATATGAAGTGTTTTAGTTGATGTTGCAGAAAGTGCTTGTGGACTGAATCATGTTCATATATTGTACAATATATAACCATGAGCAGTAGCCTACATATCTGATGATAATGTAGCTACTGCTTATACGATCTGTAATTCTAAAAAGAATAAAACAGGTGCAGATTTTCTATTTTTTATTAATGTAAAATAAATGGCCTATTGTAAGTTTCTAATTTAAATTTTCTGATTTTAGGCTATAACCTATGTTTAAATGTTTTGCCACTTGTGTGAGCTAAATCTAGGCTATATAAACTAGGCTATATAAACATAAATTATTTAATTGAATAAAACTTTGTTTAAATGAAGTACATTAAAACCTGACATCTATGAAAGTGTAAACAAAGAGACGAATTCTGACGAGCCATGTTCAGTAATAACTTTTGGATTTTAAATAAAAAATAATGAATAAATGCTGTGTTTGTGGTATACAACAGCAGATCAGTTGCGCACTGCAAACGCAGCATATGTGAAAGCACAACAGGGCGTGCGGCTCCTGCACCGCATAGGCCTACGCACTGCAGACAGAGTATGTGTGAAACGGGCGTTAGCGCTATGAGCACAGTAACGGTAACATGACATGACAGGAAAGCGGTTTTCTGAGGTGAGAGATTTTTTATTTGAAAACAAGCTATGAAAATGACGATGTTGCTTGGACTCCAAGGTAGCATTTAGCCTACCTGGCTAAATGGAAACTGGCTCTCTTTGTCCTTCCAAGAAGCTTGAGCGATAACTCAAGTCACGTGACATGTACTTGGAAGACAAAAGTTAGTGTATATTTAATAAATAATATTATTATACTAATATGTAGTAAAAATACAGTTCTTATTAGTTGTTAAAAGTGTACTAATTACTATTTAATCAAATGTCAAGGAATACTTTTTTTTTTTTGGCATAAGGTGAAGAGCTTGGCGAGGCAGCAGCTAGGGGGCAGGGCACGTTTGGTTCATTATGAGAGTATCGCGGTTCGTACAGTGGCTAGTGTATCGCGTTTTTTCGGTTCAGTTTAAATATCGTTACACCCCTACTGGTTACCTTACTGCTCATAAAACATGCACTACTAGACTTAAGCGATATAACCAGTTTAGATGGAAAGGATTTCAAGCTGACTAGCTAAAGATGTTACTGTAGCTTTACCCGTATTCTTTCCCCGCAAATGTTCCGTTATTTGTGAAAAAACGCTTCCCTGACAAACACAGAATTTTCCACGTTTCTGGATTTTCACTGTTAGACGCTAGGGGGCGCTAATACGCATCTTCTGAATGAGTACTGAATCTTCAGATCAAAACTGAGGAAGAGGCAAAAAAGCAGATGCATATGTAAAATAATCATCAACATTACACATCATATAAATCAAAACTGCCTAATGTTACTGAATGAAGTGTGGACCCAGACAAAGCTTTAGGACTGTGCGAGCATTAGGGGTGTTGATGGACTCTGTTAAATCCATCTGTGTTTGATCATCGCTCTGAATCTGATCTGGATGTAGACTTCGACAAAAAATTGATTTTCTCAGCTTTTTGTTCAAAATGTAGCTTTTTTAAACTAAACTTACCCATATTTAAGTGTTATATAATTAAGCAACCCTTAACAATAAATAATGCTTTACAGTAAACTCTGTTAGAGAGCTACATATGGTAGTTTATCTGCTACCTATCCTAACTGCACAAGTGTGAAAATAAAATGCTGCAACTAGCAGATCCTTATTGTATTGCAACAATGAACATCTTTAGATGATTACCAAAAATCAATTTGCATGTAAGAAGACATCTACCAAGAACGTATTTGTAAATTTCATAAATCAGAAGACAGAACGTTTTATGTTATAAAATGCACTAAAGATGATGCTTAACACAGCACATTCCTCCAAAGACTGCATTAATAACACATTTAATAAAGGTTTGGTGTACTTTCATTTTGCGAAATAAAAAGATGAATAAAATCTTTCCGTTGTCTTTTTTGCAGAGGAGGTCACAGGACTTTTTGTGTGTCAGGGAAAGAGAAAGAAGAAGAAAAACTCACAAGGGAAAATTACCTGCCTTAATGCTAGTGGCAGCCTGTAATTTATGAGAATTTTTCATGAAAGCTCTGAGGTTAAGTAGGCAGGCAGGCCTTTTCAGCTCTGGTATTGACGTGTTTCTCCGCTCACAATGAGTGACTAAAATGGCTGATATTTTATGGACAGTCCACGCTGTTTCTTCAGAACATCTGCACATACATCTCCCTTAAAGCCTTTTAAAATACCTCAAGTCTCAAAAGCAATATTCAAGACTGCAGGGGAAAAGAGAAAAGGCCAGAGACAGAAGAGAGAACAGAAAACTGGGGGTAATTTATTGAGTGCTCTTAGACTGAAAGGCAAGTTTTGTCTTACATCTAAAATTAGACTACAGGAAAACGTGGTGAGGTAAGGGGTTGAGATGACATCAGTAGAGGTCAGCGGGTGTGAGGAGGACCTGAAAGGGTCCATGTTTAATCTGAGCCTGAAACACAAAGGTCAAACTCTGAGGTCCCATATGACATTAGAAACCAGTGAAAGATCTCCTGTTGGCCTATTTAAATAAACAGGGTGTTTTTTTCACCAATTAAAAAAAAAAAAATGTATTCCACCACTAACAATCCATCTCTATAAAATCTTCACACCAAAATATCAGACTATGATCTGCCATTTATTTGCAACAGGGCTTTAGTTTGGCCAGGGATTCTGTAAAACGATTATTATGAGGTAAATATACATTTACAATTGAGATCAAAAGCAAGTTAATGATTATGATAGAGACAGACAGACAGATAGATAGATAGATTTCCGCTTTTTTTTTCTTTAAGTTTCCTTTCACTCGCTTCCGACTCGCATCTCTTTTGTTTGTGACTCTGTGCATATCTCTGCTCTGTTTACCCTGTCAGGGTCTTGAAGAGATTGACAGTTCTGACACAGCCAATCAGCTGCTCAGCTGCAAGGTCACTTGTCAGGCGCAGGCCCTGATTGGCTGCAGGTAAGAAGAGTCTTTTTTTGAAAGGTGACAGTTTCACATCACCAAGGGCAACTAAGTGCTATAACAGGTAATTAAATGTTTTTCAATTATTCATGAGGTCTAGAGGTGTGAGTATGTGCATTTGTGTTTGTAAAGCTATGTGCCTGAGGGTGAGCTGTACACACTTATTTTGCATGCGTTGCTTGTGTAAGGGGCATGAACTGGAGTGTCAGCGACAAGAAACAGCTAGAAGATGCCCAAAAGACAGACAGGACTAAAGGGACCTGATCGCACATAAATAAATATATTAACTCACAAATAAAAATGCATAAACAAATGCATGAATAAAGACACATAATTTATAAATACAAAATGCTAAATAATCAAATGCATAAACAAACAAAATAAATGCTTAAATTAATGAATGCATAAACAGAAGCACAAATACATTCCTAAATAGATACTCAAATTCATAATAAACAAATGCATAAACAAACAAAATAAATGCTTAAATAAATATACATATTAATAAATGCTTAATGCATAACTAAACAAATGAACAAAATAAAAGGAATAAAAAATACACAAACCAATAAATAATAAAAAAAACAATGTACAAAATGAAAATCAATTCAACAAATGCATTAACAAACAAACAAATGCATGCTTAAAGGTGCACAGTGTAAATTTTTGCAGAATCTAGTGGTGAGATTGTGAATTGCAGTCACCCACCGCTCACCCCTCCCTTTTGAAGCACATAGAGAAGCTACGGTGGCCGACACAGGACATAAATGCCGTTGTTAGAGAAAGCAGAGTGACTAGCGCTCTGTAAGTTTGTCCGTTTAGGGCTACTGTAGAAACATGACTGTGCAAAATGGTGACTTCGCTGTGAGGGGACCCGCAGTGTGTTTAGATAGAAATGGCTCATTCTAAGGTAATAAAAACATAACGGTCCATTCTTTAAACTCCACTGAAAACAGTTATGTATATTATATTACATTTTTGTCAATAGATCCTCATGAATACTACACACTGCACCTTTAAATAAATAAATAAATGCATAAACAAATAAATAAATAAACAAGTACTTAAACATAAACAAATAAACGCTCAAATAAATACACCAATTCATAGTAAATAAATGCTTAAATAAGTACATACATGTGTTAATAAATGCATAAATGCCTGAACAAAAACAAACAAATAAATAAATTTAAACTCGTCAGCAGTGGTCAAACAACTGGCGCACATGCTAGAAACATCAAACTGCATTCCAGATCCCATTCCCTTCTGTTCGAAAATGATCGAGACAAGCATTTCAAGTGCATTGGACACATTTTCCCACTAAACAACTGGGATGTAAAGTTGCTGGTTTGAGCCCTGTATGAACCATTGTACTCTTGAGTAAGGTACTTAACCTCTGGTTGCTCTGAGTGGATTACCTTGGTAAGTGTACAGTAATGTGTGCAGTGGAAAAAGAGTCTGCTAAATCATTGGTTACCTACAAGATATTTCTTAAGCGTTCATTCACTTCTTTATCAATCATTTTTAGCACTCATCGTTTCAGTGAAGCTGAATCAATGAGACAGACAACAACAAGTTTAATCCTGTTCCTGCGGCCTGTTGTCTGACAACAGAAAGGATCAATGAACCTGAGGTAGTGTTTGGGTTGGTCGTGGCATGCAGAAGGTTATGTTGGACCCATGATCAGATGTGTTTGGTCTGAGGCTTGTATGTGGTCGGGAGAGTAAGTCGAGCCACGGCAGGAGGGAGCATCTGTGCACATAATCCACCCCCTCCCTGGCATCCACCACAATTATTTTCAAAACCAGTTAGCCAAGGACAATGACCACCTATATTAGACCCACTTCAATACAAGCAGTTGCTTTGAATATTGTGTGACCTCAAGGTGATACTCTACCAAACCAAGGAAGGACTGTTCATATAAAATCCCAGCATACCAAAAAGAGCAGTCAGACACACTGAGCTACATGTGTACTGAACTGTAATAAGAGACTGATTTGGGACTTTTTTATGGGACAGCTGAAACCAACTAAAAGTTACTGGAAATATGAAATTATGAAAACAATGCCTTTAGGGCAGCAGTGGCTCAGTGGTTCATGTAGATTGTCTGCAAACCGGAAGGTTGGTGGTTCGATCCCGGTTCCACCTGACCAAGTGTCGAGGTGTCCATGAGCAAGACACCTAACCCCAGGTGCTCCCGACGAGCTGGATGGCACCTTGCATGGCTGACACCGCCGGTGTATGAATGAGAGAGTGAATGGGTGAATGTGAGGCAACATGTAAAGCGCTTTGGATGGCCATGGGTCTGTTAAAAGCGCTATATAAATGCAGTCCATTTACCATTTACCATTTAGACATAAACTGTAAAAAAAAAAAAAAACGTCCATGCTAATCTTTTTTATATATACACTCACCTAAAGGATTATTAGGAAGACTATAATACTGTGTTTGACCCCCTTTCGCCTTCAGACTTAATTCTACGTGGCATTGATTAAGGTGCTGAAAGCATTCTTTAGAAATGTTGGCCCATATTGATAGGATAGCATCTTGCAGTTGATGGAGATTTGTGGGATGCACATCCAGGGCACGAAGCTCCCGTTCCACCACATCCCAAAGATGCTCTATTGGGTTGAGATCTGGTGACTGTTGGGGCCATTGCCATGTTCAAGAAACCAATTTGAAATTATTCAAGCTTTGTGACGGTGCATTATCCTGCTGGAAGTAGCCATCAGAGGATGGGTACATGGTGGTCATAAAGGGATGGACATTAGGGGTGTCGTTAAACGATATATCGCGATATAAAATGTGACGATATGATTCGCGATATATATATATATATGGCAAAAAACACTGCACAACGAGAAGAGGTGACCGGACCCTGAGGAAAATTGTGGAGAAGGACCGATTCCAGACCATGGGGGACCTGCGGAAGCAGTGGACTGAGTCTGGAGTAGAAACATTCAGAGCCACCGTGCACAGGCGCATGCAGGAAATGGGCTACAGGTGCCGCATTCCCCAGGTCAAGCCACTTTTGAACCAGAAACAGCGGCAGAAGCGCCTGACCTGGGCTACAGAGAAGCAGCACTGGACTGTCGGTCAAATTGTGCATGTCATTCGGAAATCAAGGTGCCAGAGTCTGGAGGAAGACTGGGGAGAAGGAAATGCCAAAATGCCTGAAGTCCAGTGTCAAGTACCCACAGTCAGTGATGGTCTGGGGTGCCATGTCAGCTGCTGGTGTTGGTCCATTGTGTTTTATCAAGGGCAGGGTCAATGCAGCTAGCTATCAGGAGATTTTGGAGCACTTCATGCTTCCATCTGCTAAAAAGCTTTATGGAGATGAAGATTTCGTTTTTCAGCACGACCTGGCACCTGCTCACAGTTCCGAAACCACTGGTAAATGGTTTACTGACCATGGTATTACTGTGCTTAATTGGCCTGCCAACTCTCCTGACCTGAACCCCATAGAGAATCTGTGGGATATTGTGAAGAGAAAGTTGTGAGATGCAAGACCCAACACTCTGGATGAGCTTAAGGCCGCTATCGAAGCATCCTGGGCCTCGATAACACCTCAGCAGTGCCACAGGCTGATTGCCTCCATGCCACGCCGCATGGACGCAGTCATTTCTGCAAAAGAATTCCCCACCAAGTATTGAGTGCATAACTGAACATAATTATTTGAAGGTTGACTTTTTTTGTATTAAAAACACTTTTCTTTTATTGGTCGAATGAAATATGCTAATTGTTTTAGATAGGAATTTGGGGTTTTCATGAGCTGTATGCCAAAATCATCAGTATTAAAACAATAGAAGACCTGAAATATTTCAATTGGTGTGCAATGAATCTAAAATATATGAAAGTTTAATTTTTATCATTACATTATTGAAAATAATGAACTTTTATCACAATATGCTAATTTTTTGAGAAGGACCTGTATGTTAACTGTAAAAAAAGAACAAACGCATGCACAAACCTCCAAAAATACTGTAAATGTTAGTGTATATAAAATCTTCTGTGATACTTTATAATAAGATCACAATACTCACTGCACTTTTTTGGGCTTCAAATTTTGGGCTGCCATTCACTGCCATTATAATGCTTGCATTAGCCTGGACATTTTTTAATATACACCTAGGATGGCTTGAGGGTGAGTAAATTATGGGATATTTTTTGGGTGAACTATCCCTTTAATAAATATCAAACCAATGCAGATAGATAGATCTGGCTGCTTAAAGTTTAAAATAAACTTCATCTGGAGGAAGATGGCAGGGCACTGCATGCGATTTGTTTTGGCCTCCTAAGATGGGTGGCAGAAGTAGATTTTGAAGCAATATTGCTCACTTTCCTTTGCTGAACATGCTGAAAAAATCCAATGTTGCTTGGCAAAAAAAAAAATATTGAGCAGACTAAACTTGATGCATTTTAAAACAAATTGAAGCATGTAACCCACTATGAATGTAAAGTACACTTGTGAGCACACATTCAGTTTTAACGTACTGTACCGGTTAAGAAAGCATACTTTCTTTTTACAGAGGACAAGGTTAAACCTTAAAAGGTTTGCACAAAAATGAATACAATAACTTGAACTCATGAACGGAAGAAACTAAAAGCTTTTTTTTCCCCAGCGTTGACCTCTAGACTTAGCCATGCAATGACTGTAGATAACGACCTCAAAGGGAAATGATGGAGTACATCACATGTGTTTTGTCCACACAAGTATTTTGACCACGGCGACCCTAAAAAGGCTTAACCCCTGACCTCTGACATTGGAAAAGCACTTATTGCCTTCTGATAATCAAAATGCATTGTTGTTGAGTGGCGCGGGGATTCAATGGCCATGAGGTAAGAGGCCTGAAATACATCTCAAGAAAAACTGCAACCTGGGAAATTGCACTCTTAGAGGTGAGGTCACTTTCGAGAGGGGCACAGGTGCAGAGCAACAGCACTAAAGCCTTCAGCTCTTCATCGGAGCACCAAACTGCCTGCCAAGAAAAACCTTGAGGACAAAATGGCAGGATAATATGGGTCTACAAAATGGCTTCTGGGATACGGCAGTAATATACGGCAATAATGAATTCTCCTGCACTTTTTAGTTTGTTAAAGAGACATGTTTGAGAACAGGTTTTGTTATATTGATAAAATAGAGTTATTATTAAAGGTGCATTATGTAAAATTTTGTCAGTAAAATATCCAAAAATCAGCAGGCCAGTTTTATATATTTTGTTCAATTGAGTACTTACAATATACCAAATGTTCGCAACTATTTGTAAATCATGAGAAAATGTATATTTTAACCAATGAACCGGGACGTGCGAGGGAGTCGCCTGTCAATTGCGTCATATCTGCGTTACTCTCGCTTTCCGTTTTTTTTGTTGTTGCAGAAACGCTTTACTCTTACTGGAGTGTGAACAAGTGTCGTCAGTAACGTCATAACATCATTTTCAACACACTCAAATTTATCTAATATGATAAACAAAGCTGCGTTACCTCATACTCATGACCGGAAAAGTGGAAATGACGCCGGCGACTGTGGCATAATAAAAATCCCACTGCTCGCGAGGAGTGCGTTGCGTGCTTTCATCTTATTAACAATCACGCCATCGGCCTTGCTCAGCTCCCAAAAAACTCAGTCCTGCTCTGCTTCATACTACAGTAACGTTAATAATCGCATCCACAAACTTGATTTCTGCCCGAGCCCTATCCAGATGACGGGTGAGGTGAAGACTACATGTCCCAAGATTCTGCGCTCAAACCTGGCGTCATCAAACTATGCCTTTGTTTTGAATAGGCGACCTCTAGTTGACGGAAAAGTTATATAGTGCACCTTTAGCATACAAAATGGCTTTTGGGATATGAACTATAGATGTCTATACTATACTACGATTAACAATATTGAATATTGTATTATATAATATAATAATTCATAGGTTTTGTTTTTCTTGTCCCAATTATTACACACATTTTAAATGCATTTCGCATTTCTGAAAATTTTTTCTCAGAATTGCGTGATATAAACTCGCAATCAGTCTTTTTTCCGTAGAATTGGACTTGATGACTCGAGTTATCCCACAACTCTGAAAAAATACGTCAGAATTGCGAGTTTATATCATATAATTCTGAGAAAAATTATCTTTTAAATTGTTTTATTCTGTGGCAGAAAAAATCGTACATAAACAAACAAAAATAAATACAAATATAAAAATAATATATGGCCTTTAATAAATACATACATAAACAGAAATTATTAGACAATTCATTCTTTTATATTTGGTGATATGAATTGGCTGAGAGTCTAGATGGGGGTCCCTGGACCTGAAAGGGTAGAAGACCTTGCATTAAAAATAAAATGGTCTGCTTCATGAGATCAGAACACTAATATTAGTATATATGCCATAGCATCTTGTTGTAAAATATTAATGTTATTAAATATTGTAATAGCATAAGAACCATGCAAATGGTATTTATCTGTGTAACCGGTCCTACTTGACCCACTCTGAGCAGGATTCAAACCGGGGTCTCTGGCGTGGGAGGCGGGCGAGCTAACAAGGACATTAAAGACCACAGTCTCTAGCGTCAGTCGCTATAGCGCGCCTCTTGAAGCCAGGGGAGTGAGGTTTACATGCACAGCTCTTACTGAATTATGTGACATCTAGATATGACTCAGGTCAGTCCTTTAAAGTATAAAGCTAGAGGAAGTCACTTAATACAATATTTGTATTTGTTAATTATTCAAAGCAGAGAGTTGGTAAACTAACGATGTGTGGTCTTACATTCCCACCATCGTTAATGGAACAATATGAAGTGTCGAAGGGGGGAGAGAGAGAGAGAGAGAGAGAGAGAGAGAGAGAGAGAGAGAGAGAGCGAGAGAGAGAGCTAGAGAGAGAGCGAGAGAGAGAGCGAGAGAGAGAGCGAGAGAGAGAGCGAGAGAGAGAGAGAGAGAGAGAGAGAGAGAGAGAGAGAGAGAGAGAGAGAGAGAGAGAGAGAGAGAGAGAGAGAGAGAGAGAGAGAGACAAACTCTCGGAGTGGCAAACAGGCCAGCGTGGTGCAATCCTCCTGACATTTTTCATTGTGTGTAATTGCCATTCATTCACTAATGGAGTGCATTGTGTCAGTAATGACAGGAAATGTCAAGTCCCCAACCAGAGTAGGGGTTCGTCACAATTGTTTGCCTTTTCACATGAAAATACACATGCGTTTCCCCCTGGAAAGGGGAAGAAAGAAAGGTATGCCCGTGTTGTCACTGGAGATCCTTTCTGCCATTTTCGAGATTGTGTTAAGCCTTATTACTTTGCATTCATCATATTTAATTATGCTGTGGTATGCAAAGTCTTAGTACAACCCATCATTTTCTCCACCGTCTCAGTGAAAGGTGAAGGACATCATTTGAGAGTAAAATGTCATTTGTGAAGTTTGCATTTGTGTTTTGAAACCTTTGAAACCTCTCAAAATAATGGAACAATAAAAGCTATAATTTTGTTTATAAAAATTGAAAAATGAGAAAATTATTTTAAAGCTGAATACAATCAGACAAAAGATGCATATTTATATATAATAATTTATTATTTCACTTTAATGCTAAAACACTGTTAGACAATTACTATATAAATAAGAAAAATAAATAAATTTCATCGCTGTTGAGTAGGGATCTATCCATATTTCATCATTTTAATAATTTTTTCATGAATCATTCCTATTGGTCACCATTTACATCTGTCTGTGGGTTTTGCAAATATGCAACAAATGAAACGTATTAAAAGAGCTTATGACGAAACCTCGTAACTCCATTGGATCCTCAAACTGTCAGTCAAACCTCATAACCCCACCCCTCTCTATTGCGAATGAAGTCCTGCACACATTTTGGACTGGAAGGGTAAATAATAAAGAACTGGCTGTGTGAATAAGTACAGCGTTTTCTTTACTCAAGAAACACTATACAAAAAGACTTTCTTTTTTTGAGGAGCGGAGAACAGTGTCATATAGTTTAACATTTATCATTGGGTCATAGCCAATACTGCCTTAGCCTCTGCGTTGCACAATAACTACAATAGTTACAATATCTACAATAAACTATAACTTGCAAATTGATGAAAATGTAATGCGATGCCCTTACTGACTCAATTGTGGCAATTCTAATAATGGACCAAAAACGTATGTCTCACAATCGCTAGGCAAAACTATTTTATGAGGAATGAGGTATATGTCATAATATGAGGTCAATCCAGCCCTACAGCCACTATCAATTAAACATCTTAAAGGGTTAGTTCACCCAAAAAGGAAAATTCTGTCATTAATGACTCACCCTAATGTCGTTCCAAACCCGTAAGACCGTAAGATATTTTAGATTTAGTAGAGCTTTCTGTCCCTCCATTGAAAGTGTCTGCACACTCTACAGTCCGTGTCCAGAAAGGTAAGAAGAAAGGTATGATAAACATCATCAAAGTAGTCCATGTGACATCAGTGGGTTAGTTAGACTCATTTGAAGAGCATTGTCTTCTCTTCCGTGTTTGTTTGAATCCGCGTTCACGAGTCCACAGTGTGACGTTAGTCTGACGTAAGACGCTGCTGACGTGTTATCTGGTGCGCCAGAGCTTTGTTTGTAGTCTGAGGGAGACGCACGCTTTAAACAAGCTATTCTACATTATTGCTATATTTTTTAAAATGGTGTGTAAGTGTGCATGTTGCGGATGTCCTAATTGCCAAAAAAGAACATGACGACGTAACAGTAAATTCCCAAGGCCGACAGATGAAAGGATTACCTTTTATTCTTTCCCTGTAAACATCAGCAGCGTCTTTCTTCAGCAGCATCACTGTGGATTAGTGAACGCGGATTCAAACAAACACGGAAGAGAAGACAATGCTCTTCAAGTGAGTCTAACTAACCCACTGATGGACTACTTTGATAATGTTTTTCATACCTTTCTTCTTACCTTTCTGGACACGGACTGTATACTGTGCATACACTTTCAATGGAGGGACAGAAAGCTCTCGGACTAAATCTAAAATATCTTAAACTGTGTTCGGAGATGAACGGAGGTCTTACATTTTTGGAACGACATTAAGGCGAATTATTATGCAGATAGTACAATTTGTGCTAATTTTGTATTGAGATACAAAAATGCTAAACTGAAGAATTTTCACTGGTGGTCTTTTACTTTTGAAACTATAAACCTATTCCCATATGATAAATTATCCATTAATTATCTACAAACCAACAAATCCGAAACATACAATACATTGTTTTATCAGAAATACAACACAATCCGGTAAAACCACAATGATTTATCAGAATGATTTCTAATACTTAATTTTAGAACCACATACCTCAGAGGTATTTGCTGGCTTGATGACAGAACCCTGGCCCATTGGCCCTGAACCAAATTGGTTTGTCCTCTTTTCTGATGCATTATGGGGAAGAAGGAAGTGAAAACAAGGGGACAGAGAGGTACCAAGGTCCACATTGTGCTCCAGATTGTATTGCGAATGAGACCCCAGCAACATGCACTTCAGCCCTGACTACAAACAGAAAATCAATACAGTGCAATTAAGCACAAAGCAAAGCTCAGAGCAGAAGCAGAGAGATTTATTTATTAAATTCAAACTCCTACAGCTACTGAAGTTAATTTGGCCTGGGGCTTTAATAGCGCTCTCATAGCCCCTCGGTCAAGGTACTGAGAATACTGTGGCTGAATACTGAAACATGGGCACACAAATGAAGGTCAGAAATACAAAAAAGGTGTACACATTCCTCAAAACCAAACAGGGGTCAGGTGCAGGACAAAGGAGACAAACAGAAGCACACTGTCAGCACACTGATATGACTACTTCAGAAAAGTATTTATTGCAACGTTTCGAGCATCAGATATTCATCAAGCAACCATATGAAGGGAAAAGATGGGGGACAAGCTAATTGGTTTCTGCTGTATCAGTAGCCAATAAGCTTGCATGCTCAAACTTCGCTTGGTCAGTCAATAAGGTCCTTAAGCAAATCAATGTCAATAAGGCCACAGGTCCAGACAGCATCTCTGCTTTTCTATTAAGAACATTTGCAGATGAACTGACACCTGCATGGTGTGCTATTTTCCAGAGGTCCCTTAACTCTCCCACTGTGCACACAATGGAAAAAAGGCAATCATTATAACGGTCCCTAAGAAATCCTGCCCAATGGAGAATAATGATTTTAGACCTATTTCTTTAAATCTCATTATGAGCAAACTACAGATGGATGTAGGCCCACAGTTAAATCCCTATCAGTTTGCATACAAACACTAGAGAGGCACTGATGATGCAAACCAACAGTCTAGTGCACCTACTGACTAAACATCTTGAGAATCCTAGGGCCTATACTAGACTATTGTTTGTGGATTTCACTTTAGCCTTTAACACTCTGCAGCCTCATGTTCTCTTGGAAACACTGCAGTGGATGAGTGTCAACCCTTTCATTAGTGGTTCCACTCATTTCTGACCTGAATGTTTGACCATCAGAACTGGCGCCCCTCAGGGGTGTTCCCTTTCCTGTTCACACTGTACACTAATGAATGTACATGCAGTACCGCTAACAACTACGTGATTAAATTCTCTGACGACACAGCTATCCTGGGTCTCATATCAGATACATCTGATTTAGTGGCATATAAACATCCAGTAGTGTGACAAACACTCTCTTACAATCAACACTAAGAAAACAGTGGAGATGGTGTTTGACCCTAAATCCATTGGCGACCACTCAACAGTGGTCATCAATGACCAGAATATAGCCCAGGTTGACTCTTACACATATCTCATACACATTGACAGTAAACTGACATGGAGTGTTCAGGTAGAAAGCATCTGTATTAGGGTCCAATAGCGACTACATTTTCTTCATAGACTGAGGGTCTTTCTTTGGTGTTAACCAGAAAGTGTTGCTTCTCTTCTACCATGCTGTAATTGAGAGCGTTCTGCGGTATGGCATTGCAGCTTGGTTTGGCAACCTCAGTGTACAGCTGAAAACCCAGATTACACAGCTAACAAAGAGAGCCATAAAAATCATGGGAGTCAAGCAGCATCCCACACTCCAGGCTGTCTTTGACGGAACAATCAGGCCCCAAAAAAATGATCAGACCCCACCCACGTCCTTCACCCTGAGTAGGCCTACCAGCTTCTTCCCTCAGGAAGATGCTTTAGAATCCCCAAGTGCAGGCTCAAAAGCTTTAAGAACTCCTTTGTCCATCAAAAACCTAAATGATAAGTCAGCCAAAGGTTTACCCCGTAACACTGTTTTTAACTGTAACCACACATGTTTTTTGTTTTGTTTTGTTTTTTATCACTTGAATTTTGAATTGTATCATTATGATGAATATAGATGTGTAGTATGAAGGTTGGTTGATGGTAGTCTGTGTATGTATTACAGTGTCTGCTGTTTACTTTTATTTAAACAGCAGACACTGTATGTGTACAAGACAAATTTCCTTCAGGACAATAAAAGTGCAGTGCAGTTTCAGAACCCTCCACCTTCCCCAGCTCCACCTGTATAAATCTGCTATGTGTAATTACCATGTCAAACTAATTTAGTAATGACAAAGCCAAATTTCAGGGTCACATAATCCTTTAAAAATCATTCTGATATGCTTCAAGAAACATTTCTTATTGTTATCAATGTTGAAATCAATTGTGCTGCTTAATATTTTTGTTGAAACTGTGATACATCTTTTTCAGTATTCTTTGATAAAGTTAAAATATTACTTTTTTTGTTATTTTGTTGTAGACATTGTAAATGTCTTTACTGTCACTTTTGATCAACTGAATGTACTCTTGCCAAATTATTACTGACCACAACATTTAAATGTTAGAGTACATTGAATGGTACCTTTAAGGGCCAGTTTTACTAAACAGTGCAAAATAGCATGAGAGCACAATTCCAAAAAAGCACCAATGGGAGTGGAAAGCTCAGCAGGTGATCTACTGATGACATGCAAATAAAAGAACACAGACGTAGCCAGATCATTTCCATAATGAGCAACGTAATCTACCAGTTAACGTCTGGTTTAAGACGTGCTTTTGGGTGGTACATAATGGCGCAGATACCAGTAAATTGCCTAGCGCAAACCTTAGTAAATCACCTTGCATGATTCATTTAAATGCTCTCCTCCCTACAAAATTTGCATCTGAAAGGGAAACTCCTTCAAATGCATATGGAATAAGGTCAGCTGCAAAAATAACAGTCCACGCATTTTAGCACAAATTTTTCAATGAGTGTCTTTAGTAAATAAATAGTTTTTTAATGCAAAAAGAGGGTTTGAGCTGTTAGTAAATCTGGCCCCAAGTGTAAAGTGGTTGAAGAGAAGCTAGTCATTTACATTTTAATCATTGAGAAAACACTCAAGCGACTTACAAATCAGTAACATTGCAAGCAATTCATCATTAATGAGTCAACAATATTGCATTAGTCAGCAACGCTGAGTTACAAGAGTAAACTAGTCATGACCCATACACAGTGCTCTAAGGCTCAGTCAAACAAACATTACAAATAAAAATTTTCAACAATTTCCAGTGGACAAACAACTCCTATTTAAGAGACAAACAAGGCCAAGTGACCACATCCTTCAAGTCTGCCATTTTGGCCATTGTCCCAAATAGAGTTATGGGTAAACATTATAACATATTTTGAACCGTTTTTTTGCAGAAAAGTTTTCACACTCTCACTGGAGTGTGAACAAGTGTCACAGCAGCCGCAGAGCGAACGCACAGAGTAACGTCATAACATCATTTTAAACACACTTAAATGTATCTAATATAATAAACAGAGCTGCGCCACCTCATACTCATGACCTGAAAAGCGGAGATTGTGCCGGCTGTATCCCGTCATTATAAAAGTCCCGTTGCTCGCAGGCGTGTGTTTTGCTTAACAATCGGCTCCAGCGGCCTTACTCAGCTCCCACAGCACTCGGTCCTGCTCTGCTACATACTACAGTAATGTTAATAATCGCATCCATGAACATGATTTATGCCCGAGTCCTGTCCCGATTTCTTTTCCACCGGCTGTGAGGTGAAGACCACATGTCCCAAGATTCTGCGCTCAAACTTGCCGTCATCAAACTACGCCTTTGTTTTGAACAGGCGCCCTCTAGCGGACGGAAAAGTTGCATAGTGTACCTTTAAAGGTACAATATGTGAGATTTTTATAAAAATATCCCAAAACCACATACCCGCGTTACCCTTAGTTTTATTTTGTAGAAACCATGGAAACACCAAAGACGCTTTAATATATTACGTGTTTTAAAATGACTTATTAATTATTAATTACTGTTTAAATCACATTTTCTTGATTTGCCATGAATACCATGTTTTACCATGGCTAATATTGATCTAGCACTAAATTAGTTTGACATGGTAATTACACATAGCAGATTAATACAGGTGGAGCTGGGGAAGGTGGAGGGTTCTGAAAGTGCACTGCACTTATATTGTCCTGAAGGAAATTTGTCTTGGACACATACAGTGTCTGCTGTTTAAATAAAAGTAAGATCTAGCTTTTGTATAACAAAACAATCAACACACTCAAATGTATCTAATATGATAAAACAGCACTGCATTTCCCAACATACGCATGACCGAAAGAGCAGCGGCATAATAAAAGCTCCACTGCGACCTCTAG
The DNA here is from genome assembly GCA_023029165.1 of Gobiocypris rarus. Taxonomy (NCBI): domain Eukaryota; kingdom Metazoa; phylum Chordata; class Actinopteri; order Cypriniformes; family Gobionidae; genus Gobiocypris; species Gobiocypris rarus. The sequence goes on along the minus strand of CM040912.1, from coordinate 46,175,872 downwards.
CAGTGAACATTACATATGGTGCCTTTAAGAAGAAAGGTAATTTCTTTAAAGTCACCACAAAATCAAAAATGTTAAATAAATATTTCAGTATTGATTATAATTGATTTATTTGTGCATAATACTTTTTTTTTATTTTTTTATGTGCCCTTGCAATCTTTAAATTTTCATAATAACTTCCCCAGCAACATATCTTTTCTTCTCTGATGTTTACTATCGTGAGGGCCGGACAACCTGTCAATCACATGGCATCGACCAATAACATACCACAACCATCTAATCAAGTCCTGATGGACAAAATTAAGTACTGAGATACATTTTTATTAAGCTGGTATGTTTCATGCCGACTTTAAGGAAACTCCACAACATCCAACATTACCCAGTAGCACTACCCACTAGCTTCAACACCTGTATGGAACATTTGCCAGACCAATCCTGCTCTCACAGACACATACTGAACCTGACATAAGCCTTTTCATTTTCCAACAGGTACTGAAGAATTGAAAAGGCTCATTTTGTTGTCAAGAGTTGATTGACGTACGTTTTCCAATGCGATTCTAATGGGTCTGTGCGTTTCCATTTGACAGTGGTGCGTAATGAATGACCTTGCACGCTCACCAACACTCACACACAACCTCAGCAAACACCCCAAGGAAATTAGAGGCCTTGTGTCGTTGTTTTCGTGAACCTTGTTTCTTTTCTCCCTCTACATCTTGTCTTGCGCTCAGCCTCTCTCCCTTCTTCCACAGCCGGCTGTGAAGAATTTGATACAGGTCCGGGTGTGGAAGCAAGGGGCGAGTAAATGAAATATTGATCCGCTGCTCCGTGGCCTTGCCTTCACCTTGTCCCAGCGCTGTGAGTTACCGACTTTTTCCGTTCTGCTTGTAATAGGAATTATTACAGAGGGCCTGGGCGAGTAATTACTGGGCATGGCGAAGGGGAGGGACCCTGTCATATATTTCTGTAAAGAAGTTATTTACCGTGCCTTCTCCAACACCAACCTGGCCCTTTTCCCTGTCGCTCTCCATCCGACCCCTGTCTTTCTTAACCTTGATTCAATTCTGTTAACTATCATTAATCATCAGAGCTGTCTGGTCAAGTTTATCAAAAGCAAAACAGGAGTGTGAAAGGGTTGAGCAGGAGGGTTTGACATTGGTTCTAAATTTAACTGTTGTGGAATTTGAATTGAATTGACCCAAACAGGATGTTAATTGAAATTCATAGAAATAACAACTGCTTTTCATTAGTTCAACAACATAGGCATAACAGATTACTTATATTAAAGCTGTCTACTTTATAAGGCCAGAAATATACTGACTACTAACTCAGTATCGGTTGATGATGCTTGACCTGAAACAAAAAGTTGAGTATGTTAATGTTCGTTATAGCACTCATTGGCAATGCTGAGAATTGCATAGATGAAGTATGTTTTAGGTCCATATTTACTGTGTTCACACAATGTAGTAATTACCATAAATAAAGCTCTCTATGCTTTAGCTCTTGCCGTACTTTGATGTCATACACTGATTGGTCTGCACAGCACCACTTCAAGTCGTGTACCAATAGAGTCGTACAGGAATTATGTAAATTTGTAGGCCAAAATGGTTAAACGAGTTAGCATTTTAGTACTTCCGGTTCCATTGTCCTGAAGTCAAAGGTTTTTTTTTAATGGGTTTTTGGTTAAATGTGAAATAAGGTCTGTGGTGAACACAAGCTCAAAAAACTTTTACGTTTAATTCGGACATAAAATACATCAGTATTACCATACTCGTGACTTTGTGAAGCTGTTTCATGTCTTGAAAAAGGTAGTTGCTAACAAGTGGCTAAATGGGACTACAGAGGCTGTCGGGAACATTAAGCATCATCACACTGAAAAGGTAAACTCAGTCCTCTGAAAAAAAGAATGCAAGAAGCTAGAATAAAACTCTTCTTCTTCCATTTGTTTGTTTAAAAGCAGAGGCTCTGATCTTTCTTTTATAGGCTATTGCATGTTAAGATATTCACACAACAAAATATTCTGGGAGCCATGATAGTTTTGTGAAAATGATCGCTTACTAGCAACTTTTTAAAACTTTTAAACTTCAAAGACTCATGAAAAGAAAATCCTGATTTTATTTAGCAGCACCTTTTTCAACTGTGATAATAATGTTTTTTGATCACCAAATCGAATGATTTCTGAAGGATCATGTGACACTGAAGACTGGAGTAATGATGCTGAAAATCCACAGAAATAAATTATATTTTAAAATATATTAAACATAAAACAGTTATTTTAATATTAAAATATAATATTAAAGATTTTACTGTATTTTTTTTTAACAATCATTGTTATATCTTTTTTTTTTCTATGGAAACGTGCAGTATGTTTTGTTTTTGATAACACGGGTAATTCATACTAAAAAATGTAAGAACAAATAAATTGCAGTTTAATTATCAATTCAGTTCTGAATGTCGCACAACGTGTGAGTGTGGTTCAATTTGATCATGCATCTTTACAGTATGTGGGTGTACACCTGCACCTGCTGCTATATGTATGAAAAAAGACTGGGAAAAAAAGGTCTATGTTGGTGTTGATGTATACTGGCGTCACTTGTAGAAGAAATGGCCGTTTATTTGGCTGATAGATAGAGTGCACCAGTGCCCTTGCTTTGCTTAGCAGGAAGGAAAGGGTGGGTGTTGGATTGGGGTATATGTACTGAAGGTCACTGTTGAGAATAGATCTAAGGTTAGTGGGGGATTCATCTTGGGTACGTACCCCTGAGAGGATGATATGACATCCCAACTTAACCTTTTCCTCTTACTAGGGCCTGTTCCTGTAAAACACCATGTATTTACACTCACTTAAAGGATTATTAGGAACACCGTACTAGTACTGTGTTTGACCCCCTTTCGCCTTCAGAACTGCCTTAATTCTACGTGGCATTGATTCAACAAGGTGCTGAAAGCATTCTTTAGAAATGTTGGCCCATATTGATAGGATAGCATCTTGCAGTTGATGGAGATTTGTGGGATGCACATCCAGGGCACAAAGCTCCCGTTCCACCACATCCCAAAGATGCTCTGTTGGGTTGAGATCTGGTGACTGTGGGGGCCATTTTAGTACAGTGAACTCATTGTCATGTCATTCTCCTCTGACCTCTAGCATCAACAAGGCATTTTCGTCCACAGGGATGCCGCATACTGGATGTTTTTCCCTTTTCTCACCATTCTTTGTAAATCCTAGAAATGGTTGTGTGTGAAAATCCCAGTAACTGAGCAGATTGTGAAATACTCAGACTGGCCCATCTGGCACCAAAAACCATGCCACGCTAAAAAAAATATAATTGCATTAATGAGAAATTGAACAGGTGTTTCTAATAATCCTTTAGGTGAGTGTGTGTAACACATACTAAATGGTGCAACTGGTACATGATGCATTAGATTATTAATGATAATTCAACTCTTCTCCATTCCAATCGAAACAATCTACCCTTGGCTGATTTGGCCTTATGGACTTTACACTAAATCTTTTGGACTTTACAACCACACTGAAAATGTTTGTTATGCCCATTGAACTTGAAAGGAAGTCCAAAAGTTTCAGAAACAGAGAGCTAAAGTACAAGTGCAAGAGAGTGAAAGATGTTTTTTGTAATGCAGCACAAAGACGACAGGACCTGATTTGATTCATTTGGAGAACGAATGAGAGGATAAAAGCAATAGAGATGGAAAATGAGGGGGAGGGAAGAGAGTCAATAAGGTATGAGTGATGAGTGGAGAGGAATCAGGATCAAGGGCAGATGGAGAAACAGACTAATGGATATAAAAGAACGAGAGAGAGAGAGAGAGAGAGAGAGAGAGAGAGAGAGAGAGAGAGAGAGAGAGAGAGAGAGAGAGAGAGAGAGAGAGAGAGAGAGAGCAAGAGAGAGACGGAAATAATGCACAAAACTTTGCTTAATAGACCTACTGAAAATGAAGATTTGAAGACATATTACTTTCAATGGCACTGCTTTTCAATGGCATATTTACAGATGACCTAAAACCATGTATTTCAGTTTTATAATAATAGGTTATTTTATGCAATATTTTTTTGGTTCATGCATGCTTTCTAAATTCATTATATGAACACTTTGCATAGATGTCAGGATTTGACAAAGTGGCTCTTCACCCATTGACATCTATTGAGGATTACCCAGTTTAAGTTTATAATTCAGTAAAGCATGACATGTGGGATCTGAATGCAATGAAACAAAAGTGGAATAACAAGTTATGCAGGAAACCAGGTGATTGTTTACTGGCCCAAGTCAAAAGAGCCCATGACCAAGTCTCTATATCTACAAAAAATGTTTTATCAAAGCAGTGAAAATGGTCAAGTCAGTAAGAAAAGTGACATTACATATCGCATATCACATATCCATCAAACAACAGCATCAATTATCCACCGAATTGTAATGTTTAAAGGGAAAATTCCCCCAAAAATGAAAAATTACCCCATGATTTACTCAGCCTCAAGCAATCCTAGATGTATATGGCTTTCTTCTTTCAGACGAATACAATCAGAGTAATATTAACAAATGTCCTGGCTAACCCAAGCATTAAAATGGCAGTCAAGAGCAGCCCAAAAAAGTGCATCCATCCATTATAAAAGTAATCCACACGGCTCTGAGGTGTTAATAAAGGCCTTCTGAAGCAAAGCGATGTTTTTTTTTAGAAGAAAAATATCCATATTATAAAGTAAAATATCTAGCTTCCGCCAGACCATATGCAACTTATGAGAAAAGTGTAACTGGTGCGACGATGACGTCGGACGTATAGCATAAGTGTTTTGAACTGTGAGAAGCATTACAGAAGTCAGGTAAATCCCAACACATAGACACTCTTTTACCTAGATATTATCACATAGAGACTGTGTCTGTTCCGTGAATTAGTAATTACAAAAAAACATCAAATCCATTCAATGGTAATAATTTAATTGATGTCCAACAAATAAACAATAGATTTAATACGGATAATCAAATGATACAGCTCGGATTGCTAAATATTCGATCCCTTTCCCCAAAAGCGCTCATTGTTAATGATATCATTACAGATAATAATCTAGATGTGCTGTGTTTGACAGAAACCTGCTTTATGTAACGTTATGTAGTGCAAATGATAAATCCCGTGTAACATTTGTGTTAGCTACTGTATAGGCCACCAGGGCACAATACAGACTTTATCAAAGAATTTGCTGATTTTCTATCAGAGTTAGTTCTGGCCGTAGATAAATGACTAATTGTTGGTGATTTTAATATCCATGTAGACAACGAAAAAGACACATTGGGATTGGCATTTAAAGAAATTCTAAACTCTATTGGAGTTAGGCAACACGTGTCAGGACCTACTCATCGCCATAATCATACTTTAGACCTAATATTGTCACATGGAATAAATGTTGATACCGTTGAAATTCTGCAGCAGAGCGACGACATTTCAGATCATTACCTAGTATCATGTATACTTAATTTAGCTAAGGCTACAAAGCCGTCCACCTGTTTCAAAAATGGCAGGACTATCACCGCGGCGACTAAAGATTGCTTTTTTAATAATCTTTCTAATCAGTATCATCTCCTCAGCATTCCAGATAGCTTAGAGGAACTCGATGTTGCAACAGAAACTATTGACTCTCTCTTTTCCAGTACTTTAGACACTCCCTGCGCTTAAAGAAGATTAAAGAAAATAATCCAATGCCGTGGTACAACGAGCACACCCGGGCCCTTAAAACAGCAGCCAGAAAAATGGAGCACAGCTGGAAGAAAACAAAACTAGAGGTCTTTCGTAATTCGTGGAAAGAACGTATGATCGCATACAGAAAGGCCGTAAAAACTGCTAGATCTGCTTATAAGAAAACAAACACAAACCTAGGTATTTATTCGATACAGTGGGTTAATTAACCAAGAATAAAGCTTCAACTTCTGATGTTAAACAGCACAGCAGTAATGACTTTATGAACTTCTTTACGTGTAAGATTGACAATATTAGGGAGAAAATTATAACCATGCAGCCATCTACTACAGTATCACATCAGACAGAGCATCGTAGTGTCACTGAGGAAAAATGACACTCATTCACTGCTATAGAAGAGGAAGAATTGGCTAAACTCTTTAGTTCATTTAAAACAACAACATGTATGCTCGACCCTATACCGACTAGGCTATTAAAAGAGATGCTACCAGAGGTCATGGATCTTCTTCTTAATATCATTAATTGATCTTTGTCATTAGGATATGTACCGAAAACTTTTAAGTTGGCTATTATTAAACCACTTATTAAAAAAACGCAACTTGATCCTACAGAATTAGTCAATTACAGGCCAATCTCAAATCTACCCTTTCTTTCAAAAATACTTGAAAAGGCAGTGTCTTCACAATTATGTTCCTTTTTAGAAAGAAATGGTATCTGTGAGGATTTTCAGTCAGGATTTAGACTGTATCATAGTACTGAGACTGCTCTCATCAGAGTTACAAATGATTTACTCTTATCAACCGATCGTGGTTGTATGTCTTTGTTACTGTTACTCGATCTTAGCGCTGCATTCGACACTATCGACCATAACATTCTTTTGAATAGACTCGAAAATTATGTAGGCATTAGTGGACCTGCATTGGCATGGTTTAAATCATACCTATCTGACCGTTATCAGTTTGTAGCAGTAAATGAAGAGACGTCACACCGATCACAAGTTCAGTATGGAGTACCCCAGGGCTCAGTGCTAGGGCTATTGCTCTTCACCCTGTACATGCTACCACTGGTAGATATTATTTAGGAAGCATGGCGTTAGATTTCATTGTTATTGAGACTGAGCTCTACAGGTCCTTCTAAAAAAATTAGCATATTGTGATAAAAGTTCATTATTTTCCATAATTTAACGATACAAATTTAACTTTCATTTATTTTAGATTCATTGCACACCAACTGAAATATTTCAGGTCTTTTATTGTTTTAATACTGATGATTTTGGCATACAGCTCATGAAAACCCAAAAATTAGCATATCATGAAAAGGTTCTCTAAACGAGCTATTAACCTTAATCATCTGAATCAACTAATTAACTCTAAACACCTGCAAAAGATTCCTGAGGCTTTTAAAAACTCCCAGCCTGGTTCATTACTCAAAACCGCAATCATGGGTAAGACTGCCGACCTGACTGCTGTCCAGAAGGCCATCATTGACACCCTGCCGAGAGGGTAAGACACAGAAAGAAATTTCTGAACGAATAGGCTGTTCCCAGAGTGCTGTATCAAGGCACCTCAGTGGGAAGTCTGTGGGAAGGAAAAGTGTGGCAAAAACACTGCACAACGAGAAGAGGTGACTGACCCTGAGGAAGATTGTGGATGTTGTCTGAGGTCTTTCCTGGCTCGTTGAAACACGCCCCATAATCAAAGCTCAATGGAGCGGTACCAGACTCATATTCTGACTAGAATTGAGTATGGCCACGCCAGGCTATGTCTCCGGCGTAATGACTCCGATATTTCAAATTATTTATTTTTAATAATTATTTAATCAATACATTATCCTCAATAAACCCATCTCCGGCGTGTTGCCTCAGATCTTTCGAACATTCAGATCTATTATGACCTCTGACCTTTAAAATTTCCATAATAATAATAATACGCTGTTTGTTAATTGGCCAGAGGAGAAATGGCACCCCGACTGTGCCTGGTTTCTCCCAAGGTTTATTTTTCTCCATTAGGTCTCCTGATGGGGTTTTGTTTCTTGCCACTGTCGCCTGGCTTGGCTTGCTCAGTTGGGGAAAAACAATTTTTCAAATAAATTAAAAAATAAATCTAATTATTAAACTAAATTAACCATATAGACCAAATTACTGATCTAATTACTGATCTAAAGCCCACATTGTTACTGTATGATAATCAAAATATATTCTGTTGCATTATTTTTCTGTTTAACAATGTGAAGCTGCTTTGAAACAATCTGCATTGTTAAAAGCGCTATATAAATAAAGTTGACTTGACTTGACTTTGCTGAATGCAGAAGGCGGTTCGCCGAAAGCTAGATATTTTACTTTATAAAGTTTTAAATATGGATATTTTTCTTACACAAACGGATCGCTTCACGTCAGAAGGCCTTTATTAACACCCTGAAGCCATATGGATTACTTTTATAATGGATGGATGCAATTTTTGAACTTAAAATTTTGGGCTGCCATTATAAAGCCAGGACATGCCAGGACATTTGCTAATATAACTCCGATTGTATTCGTCTGAAATAAGAAAGTCACATACACCTAGGATGGCTTGAGTTTGAGTAAATTATGGGTGAACTATCCCTTGAAGACTAGAGACTGTAGTAGCACTGTGCAATCTGTGATTTGTGGTAGTAGATCCACATATTGTTAATTAATGTATATATAAATTGTTCTTTTGAGTCTGAATGCATCATGTAATGCATCGTTCACAGAATCAGTCTGAACCAACAGCTGACTTTCTGAATATAGAACTGTGAACTGAGCAAGTGTTTGAAGAGAATCCAGGATTTGGCTTTTACCAGGAACAATCCAGGATTTTAAAAATAAAACATTATAGATTGCAAATCAATTGTATGGCAGTTTACATCAACAGTTAAAACTGAGTTTGTTTTCAGGTCTATTGTGGCTGAATCATCGCTGTAACTAACTCGGACACCTTCAATTACAATAAACACCCTTAATAAAACCAAATTAAAAATTGATAATGAACAGCAATATGTGGCTACATGCATCTTTAATGAAACATTTTACAATATGCAATATGATCAGGATCCACTTAACTTTCCTTTCAAACTAATTCACTGAAATTAACTGTTCAGGGGGAACCAATTAATGGAAATGAGTCAGACTTTAGATTACTAATATTAATTTAACAAGCACAATCACATTAGTTCAGAAGTTACTTTTAAGTTACTTTTATTCAGCAAGCATCAAATTGAACTTTCTATTCATCATACATTCCTGAAAAATATTAAGCACCACAACTGATTTTAACAATGATTTAATCATAATAAATGTTTCTTGAGTAAGAAAACAGCATATTAGAATGATTTCTGAAAAATCATGTGCCACTGAAGACTGGAGTATAATGATGCTGAAAATACAGCTTTGGAATTTAAAAACATTTATTCAAATAGAAAACTTAAATTGTAATAATATTTCAAAATATTGAAGTTTTTAAACAGCATTTTTGATCAAATAAATGCAGCCTTTAGTAAGCATAAGAGACTTAAAAAAGAAAAAAAAATATTACCAAGCCTAAACTTTTGAATGGTGATGCATTATGTTGTTTTTTGTTTTTTTGTCAAAAGGGAGTCATTTCAACATCTTCAATACACAAACATCCAATTCTACCAAGTATGCAAACCTCAAGCCAATACAAGAGCTATTGTGATGATACTATAAATATCTATACACACTGTTCTCAGTTTACAGAATGCACATATTGACAGGGGTCAAGAGAGAGAGAGAGAGAGAGAGAGAGAGAGAGAGAGAGAGAGAGAGAGAGAGAGAGAGAGAGATGGGCTCCACTAAAAGCCTCTGCTTCAATTCAAACGATTTTTTCTCCTCATGAGCCTGTCCAGAACTTGCCCTATTCTAACAAGATCAAGTCCACTGCTCATAGATTCTATTACCCTCTTCTCAATTAAATTACATCTACATTTGTGCAGGTTAAGGACCGACGCGCGCTGCCAAGACTCCAACTTCATTGGACAGAAAGAGATCCTGGCATTCGCCCTCCCTGACACGGGCGCAAGTAAAAACAAGCAAAGAACACGAGAGAGTAGAGGAGAGCGAGAGATAGAGAGAAGGGGAATAGAAAAGAATAGAAAATCAATATAGCAGGAGAGCAGGGATGAAGATTGAAGGGTGGGACAGAAGAAGAGAGAAAGGTTGACTGCAAGACCACCGCGGTCTCAGATGCGACTGACTGGCAACCGCCAAGAGCATATCGATGAAAGTAAGCAGGGAGAGGTTCGGTAGAGGTGACCCAGCGGCAGAGAGCGTCTCTAGGGAAGTGCAGAAGCAGTCTGCCCTGTCAGATGAGTCTGGAAGTAGAGGTTATTGAGGCCTGTCTCCCCTTCGTAATTCCCACTGCTCCATTCATGTGCATCTCTGTGCTTTCGGAAGCACTGCAGACAGCCCTTCAGGGACCTCTAGAGCCCATCCAGAATTCTTTGATATGGTCAAAAGCTGTGACACTAAAGCAATGAGGTGGAATGTTTGAAGGCCTAAGTCAATGACTGCCAGGATATAGCAGTGTCTTAGGGTGTGTTCCCACTTGGCAGGTTCGGTTTGATTAAAATGAACTCTGGTGCTTTGTTAGTGCGGTTCAGTTGATCAGATGTGACCTCTGCCAGCTGAACCCTGGTGTGCACTAAACAAGCGGGCCGAGACCCCTAAAAAGATGGGTCTCGGTCCACTTCCAAACAAACTCTGGTGCGGTTTGACAGCGATATATATAAATATGAACGCAACACGTTACAAAGACATCAACACAAACTAAAAACATGATGTGAAGTCACCAGATGTGACCTTAAAAAGGACAGAATGTTGAGGCATACCTGTCTTGTCTCGTCATAGGAGCTACGTTGCCCATTAAACTTTGGTACAGGCGTCAAAAATGTTGTCTCCTTGCAGCAGATCTTTGTTTGTGCAATGTAGAAATTTCTGATGCTGTTTTGACTCCTTCACAAAGTTTATAAACACATTTCATGAGTTCTCAGCTGGCCAAAATGGCATCAAATGTACGCACAGGAACTTTATGGAGGTACTCGGTGTGTTTCAACCGCAGGCACCAGGGTCTAAATGAGGTTCTGGGTAAAAATGTTCCCCTCAGAAAGTCCCTGTTCACAAGGTAGTACTTTAAAGTTCAGGAATTTTGGGGGTGGGACATGGGCACTGAACATGCTGATTGGTTGAGTTCACGCAGAATTTTGGTTGGTTGACTCCATGCAGCATTTTATTTCAACCACCAAGTCTGTTGTGGCACATGCAGTAAGAGTTGTTTGCTATTCAAATCAACTATAGCCACGTTTCCACCGCAGGAACATTCCCCAGGAATTAGGGACTTTGGGATGGTAATTGGTGTGTTTCAACCGCAGGGACCAGGGACTAAATGAAGTTCCAGGTAGAAGTGTACCCTTCAAAAAGTCCCTGCTTGCGAGGTAGTACTTTTTCAAAGGTCAGAAACTTTTTGGGGGTGGGGCTTGGGCACTGAGCATGCTGATTGGTTGAGTTCACGCAGCATTTTATTTCAACCACCATTTTTAAAAGTAAGTTGCAGTGCATGCAGTAAGAGTTGTTTACTATTCAAATCAACAATGGAGTTTAAAAGATACGACAGATGGACCAATGACAAGGTTCAGGCTTTATTAAGCTTATATGCGAAGGACGAAATCCAGCAGGAACTGGATAGTCGCATACAGTCCTACATCACTGGACTAATATTCACGGTACTTTAGACTGTGATGGAAATACAGACAGCAACAGTTCTGGGGGGAAAAAAGTTCCAGGGACAAATTGTTCCGGGTAATTTCGGTGGAAACAGGACTTAAGCAAACCAGAACTAAATGTATTATTTTCTTTTTAGGACAGAACCAAGAGAACTCGGAATTCGAAAATGCCATGCAATCTCTGTGGAAGACAAATTAAAGTTTACTTGTGATGACTAAAAAGGCCATTAAATATTTAATGTTTATGGCAGTGTTCTTAGATAGATGTTGACATTCAGTCCTAATATAGACCTATAAACTTCTCTCAAAACTTTGAAACAAGGCTGTGTCAAGCCAACAATCATAGCTTGCATTAACAAACCTTTCTACTTTAATTACAGTTACATCAATTTCTTTGAATTATTTATTTTTAATTCTACTTCCTTAAATTCAATTTGCATCCCGTTTGCAAAAAATATGCAACATTTGCAAAAAAATTATGCATCCTGTGTGCCAACTCAACTAACAAAAGGGAGGAAAACTTAAATTACCATACTGCAGGGAGGAAGATTTTTTTTAAGAAATAAATGTGTCTTTCCAAAGACAGACGGCACCATCTGTTTTCTAGCCATCTTTAGGGCTTTTGGCACTTGAAATAGTTAACCCTGGCTCATTATAAACCCTGGTAGACAGAATCCTGGGTTATCTTGCTTGACGTTTCACACTGCTCACAATTTACCTGGTGTTAACAATTAATCCTGGCTATTCATGCACTGATGTTTCACGCTGTAAATTCCTAAACCATAGGTTAATGTTTTTATTTGCATATTTGCAGTGTCAGTGTCACTGATTGGTCGAATGCAGCAGGCAAACTGTTTACATAAAGACATTACAAGTCTTCAAAATCTACATTGCCTACTATCACGTCTTTTCCTAAATTTACTTTTCGGACTATAGAGGTAAGAATGAAACGCAAATTTCCCTCTCAAATGCTGAAACTACTGTTTATACAACAAGCTGGGCCCCATTTTAACAATCTAAGCACATGGTCTAAAGCAAATCCACTTTTGCTAGTTTAACGACGGGAAACAATGGTTGGCATGCCCGGCGATTGTCTAAAAGGGTTGTCCTCGTCCCTATTCACTTAATGAGTAATGAATGTTTTTTGGGCATAACGTGCAATAAACCAATCAGAGTCTCATCTCCCATTCACTTTAAAAGCCAGTTGCTCTCCCGCCATGGGGAATTCTCTAGCAAGGAAATGGATCTGCTCTTCATTACTGCAAATAGGTAGGCTAATTCTGATACATGCAATGACTATCCATTATGACATGTAGGCATTTTTATACTTATGTACACAATAATAATCTTTTACATTTTGATCCTTTAATTTTTCATATTTAAATTTTTTTGTGTGCTGCTGCGCATCCCTGTGTTGTGTAATGTGTGTAATAAGCAGTGTGTACACATGTTGTGGACCCGCCTAATGCGCTTTTTAAATAACAACAACAAAAAATTGTGGCATTGACTTTAGACCAGATTTTTTTTTGGTGAATGGCACAATCTATTTCAGTTGCCTTAAAATAGCAATGTGCCAACAATGCCCCTGAACACACCTCGTTTTCAGACCAGCACATTGCACAAGATGTATGATAGGGCCTGCCATCTGTCTGTCCAAAGCACGTGAATATGAGGCACACAACTGGGCTGCGTTCAGCCCTGACAAAACGTTTTTTAAACGGAAATGGTGCTGCATTGAACACCCTGTTCTGATGACACAAGAGTTGGCAGAACTATGGCAGCTGAGAAGGCCATTCTTTGTTCTTTTTGAAGAATTTTCGGAGCCAGAAGAAATCGGTATAAATACGTGTTTAATACTGCAAAACACTCTGGATGCAATCACTGCCCTTGCTGTCCAGAATAAAAGTGTCCGCATCCCATTTAATACATTTTTTTATCTCCTGGTAATCAATTCTAATTTAAATAATTTTATTTCTAGTTCGTACTTTTTTAATTTATACCTTGTATTTTCTTTCTCATTTTTATGTAAAGCACTTAAAGGGGTACTTCAGCACTGGAAAGATGAATCTGTACTTAAACTGGGTCATTAATGTAGTAGAAATGTGAAATTATTTTTGAATTTGGTGCCTTTTAGACTGAGAAAACACAGAAAATTTATTTTTGTCTCATGGGGATGAAAGACAACAATTCCCAGAATACACTTTGCTGCTAGGCATGGCTACTGGCCATAAATAAACAATGGAAAACGCTTACTAACGTAACCTCGGTTCCCTGAGAAGAGGAACGAGTATTGCGTTTGCTAACGCCACGGGAATTCCTTTCCTCGAGATATTGAAGCAAAATTTTTATCCTAAAAATTACCATATAACACGCAGTGCAGCTGCACAGCTCTCAGCAGGAAGCTGCTGCGTTGATTGGCTGTGCCGCTGCAACTGCAGCAACCTATGGCGAGACCGCTGGGCGGACGGACCAATCGGGTCCTCTATATTCCCGCCACAAGGGGCAACAGAATTTGCATAGCCAAGGGTACATAACTCCCTGTCTCGCTAGGTTAGTCAGGTTAATCGACTGAAGCGACTCCTGAGAAAGCAAAGCACGGCAAGCAACGCAATACTCGCTCCTCTTCTCAGGGAACCGAGGTTACGTTAGTAACCGGCGCCCTTTCGAGAGTACTCAGACAAGTGCTTGCTAACGCCACGGGAACCAATGCAAAACGCCGTGCTTGCTTAACGGCTCTGAAGCCCGGAGACACCATACCCCAGCCGACCTAAGTGGGCCGTAACATGGTATCATGAAGTCCAATATAAGCCAGACCTGAGTCGGGCCATTTAATGAAGTAACACATAAGATACAATATATATTTATATATATATATATATATCTATATATGAGTAGACCAGACATAGTCAGGTCATGAATAGTGAATGACCAGATAACTGAGTCATATAAGGAGTGCTTATGACTTATACAAATACTTTACCCAGGCCAGAATAATGAGCCTTAATGGGTCAGATGTATTTACACAGCAAGAAGCCCAGCCTGTAGGGCAGGAACCTCTAAATTATAAAACCTGATAAAAGTGGACGGTGAGGCCCAGCCTGCCGCCGCACAGATATCATTCAAAGAAATGCCAGTAGACCAAGCCCACGAAGAGGCCATGCCTCTAGTCGAATGGGCTTTGACGCCAAAGGGCAGCTGAGATTTTTAGACTCATAAGCCAGTGAGATAGCATCCACTATCCAACGTGACAAGGTCTGCGCTGAAACCGCAGACCCGGCGGTGCGGCCGCCAAAGCACACAAAGAGCTGTTCAGTGTGCCTGAAAACAGCAGAACGCTCTATGTAATTCTCAGCGCCTGACAGGACAGAGCAAATTAGCATCCTCTTCATCTAACGATGATGAAAGTGCTGAAAGTGAAATGACCTGTGCTCTGAACGGAGTTGAAAGCACTTTAGGTACGATATCCATGCCTTGGTTTGAGGACGACTTTAGAATCGCTTTGGCCCAAATTCCAGACAAGAGGCGCCACAGAGAGCGCTGCAGATCACCCACCCGCTTAACTGATGCAATCGCCAGCAGAAAAGCGGTCTTTAGTGACAGGAGCTTTAAGCTCACCGAATGCAGAGGCTCGAATTTAGAACCTTTCATGGCATCCAGGACTGTAGACAAGTCCCATATAGGAACTGAAGGGGGCGACGGTGGGTGAAGCCTTCTAGCCCCTTTAAGGAAGCGCACGATAAGAACGTTCTTTCCCAGTGACAGTCCGCTCACTTGAATGTGGTGCGCTGCTATAGCGGCCACATACACTTTGAGCGTGGAGGGGAACGACCCGGCCCAACAGCTCTTGTAAAAAATGAGCACCTCTGACACTTCACAATTGTGTGGGGTCAGGGTCCGTGTTTTACACCAGTCTGAAAAGACTGCCCATTTGCCTGAATAGAGCCGCCTGGTCGTGGGGCTCTAGCTTCAGCAATAGTGTTTAATACATTTTCAGAGAGGTTCTCATGTACCCTGATGGGCCAGACATGAAGCGCCCATAGATCGGGACGGATGCCAGATCTGCCGCTTTCGCCTGCATGAGGAGGTCTCTCTCAGCGGAATCGCCACGGAGCAGTATCTGACATCTGACTTAGCAGTGAGAACCATGGTTGATTTCTCCAAAGCGGGCTATTAAAAGCACAGCGCAGTTGCTCTCCCAGATCCTCTCTATAACCTGAGGTAACATTGAGACTGGGGAAAAGCATAAAGAGGAAGATTGGGCCATTCGTGGGCCAACGATCCTTGTGCTTGGAGAAATATGTTAGGCATTGATCATTGTCTTGTGAGGCGAAAAGATCCACTTTTGCCTCTCCAAACCTGCCCCAAATTGTCTGAATTGTGTGTGGGTGAAGAGACCACTCTGCTGGGGACACTTTGTCCCTGGACAGCATGTCCGACCCAAATTCAGAATGCCTGGCACATGAGTCGCCTCAGCGAACTCAGGTTGCGCCTGCCCATATTAGAGTTTTTCCGCCATTGCGTGCAGATTGAAAGATCTTAGACCGCCCTGGCGATTTATATAAGCTACCACCGACCTGCTGTCCGCTCGACTAGGACGTGGTGGTGCTTTATGCACGGAAGGAAAGCTCTTAACGATAACGTGACCGCTTTCATCTCTAGACAGTTTATGTGAAGGCTCTTTCCGAGTCTGACCAGAGACCGGAGACTGGCCTGCCCTCGTGAAGGGCTCCAACCTAGGTTGGATGCATCTGTCGAGATAACCTTCCACTTCGTAACAGTGCCTAAGCTCACTCCCGCCTGATACCAGACAGGATTTTTCCAAGGAGCCAGAGCCAAAACACAGCTGTGATCTACCTTGATTCGTAATCGCCCGAGAGCCATGCGTGAGCTGAACGCGCGATTCAGCCAGCGCTGTAATGGGCGCATGTGTAACAGACCTAGTCTGAGAACTGGGGCCGCCGAGGCCATGAGACCCAACATCCTCTGAAAGTGTTTGAGAGGGGTGAGTGCACCGGACCTGAGGGAAACCACTGGTTCTGAACAGAGAGCGCTGTGACGTCAGCCGCGCTGCTCATCTGCAGTGAGTCCGATACTGTTCCCAGAAACGAAATGTTCTGTGTGGGAGACAATGAGCTCTTTGCCACGTTGATTCTGAGGCCCAAACATTTCAAATGGTTGAGAAGCCAAGATCTGTGGTTTAATAACTGTATCTCTGACTGAGCTATTATGAGCCAGTCCGAGATAATTGAGAATTCTCATTCCCAAGCCTCAGCGGGTTAGCGCCGCTCCATGCACTTCAGAACGCATGGGGGGCAGAGATAGACCAAAGGGTAGCACCCTGTATTGGTATACTTTCCCTCAAGGCGAATCTCAAGAATGGCCTGTGATGAGGGGCAATCTGTATGTGGAAATAGGCATCCTCTAGATCCACAGTGAAAACCAATCTCCCGGCGAACGTGCGCGAGGATTTGTTTTGTTCTCAACCTTCTGAACGGGCGCTCATAAGGGCTTTGTTCAGGTGTCTGAGGTCTAGGATGGGTCTGAGACCACCGCCCTTTTTGGTACAAGGAAGTAGCGACTGTAAAAGCCCGACTCGCTTCTGTGAGGGTTGCACGGCTTCCACCGCCTTTTATTAACAGTTTTGATATCTCGGTTCAAGCACGTGACTTGTGTCGCTTCTCACCGTTGTCTCTCCACGGCGCGAAAGCGTGGTCTGCAGCAAACTGTAGCGAGTAATCTTGTTTTATTATGTTCAACACCCATTTTGAAATGCCGGGATGGCCTGCCAGGCCTCGCCTTCAAGACAGGGGCTGGATTAATTTGTGGGTCGAGTCGCTGAGTAACAGGGACTCGTGGCCCGATAATGTTGCGTTAGAGTGGCACTTATGAGGTAATTGTTTCCCGCCGCCTGAGTACAGGGGCTGGGGACATAATATAGGTGCTTGTGTACAGGCGAGCGCTTGAGCACGGGCTCGTTGTCTGTGAGGATAGTGTTTCCAGCCACCTGAGTGCAGGGAGCTGGGGAACATGGGGGAGTGATTGAGTGTAGGGGTACATGCTTTATTGCTGGCACACTGCCTACAGAGAAAAACTCTTTCGTGACTCCATGTGGGTCGCCAAAAACGGGCGCTTGTGTACAGGCGAGCGCTTTGCTTGCGGGCTCGTTGACTGTGTATGTGATGTTCCCAGCCACCTGATTGAAGGGAGCTAGGGAACGCTTTTGAAGAGAGCGAGGTGGTAAACCGCCAAGCGGCATTATCAAACCTCTTCGTGCCTCTGGCTAGGACAGCTTCGCGGCTCAGGTTTCGGCACATTGCTGGGTCGGGACCTGACGCCCGGAGGTTTGCTGCGGCTCGAGAGCGGAGCGCTGTCCGGCTTGAAGCCCGCGCGAGGCTGTTGAGCTGGCTGCGCCGCCTTGGTGGGCTGGGCCGGTCTAGCTTTAGCATGGCGGCTAGTAGAGGAGCTGGAACGCTTGGGCAGGAAATGTCGCATTGCCTGTGAAGCCTTTTGTGCCTCAGTGAAGCGCCCGTGAATCCAACCACGGAGGGACCGAATAGTCCTGAAGGCGACATGGGCGCGTCCAGGAAAGCAGTCTTGTCCGAGTCTTTCATCTCGGATAGGTTAAGCCACAAATGGCGCTCCAATACCGCTGTTGGCCATACATCTGCCGATCGCCTGGGCGTTGGCCTTTGTGGCACGCAGGGCCAAGTCAGTGGCGCCGCAGATCCTCAGAACCTCGTTATCCGGGACAGACTCATCCAAGGAACGGAGGAGTTTGGCCTGGAAGTGAGTGAAGCGCTGAAGCCGCCTGGCCGGCGGAGGCGTATGCTCGACCGGCGAGGTTGGAAGTAGTGCGGCAGGCTTTGGAAGGGTGCACAGCCTTAGACTGCCATCCTCTGGCGGAGGGCGGGCAAAGGTGTGCGGCGACGGCTTCCTCGAGGGGAGGAAGGGCTTGATATCCTCTTTTCTGAGCGCCATCGACCACCGAGAGCGCTGAAGAAAAGGAGGACTTGGCGCGAGAAGAAAATGGCGCCTTCCACGACTTGGTTAGTTCCTCGTGGACTTCCGGAAAGAAGGAGCGGGTTTTTGAGCGGTTGGTTGGCGACGGTTCTCAAAAACCACTCCGTATGAGCTCAGCGCCCACCGAGGTTTTGCGCCGCTGGCAGTCCGCGTTGAAGTGGCGTGCTCCGAGACGGTATCCGACCACCCGCTCGGATGCAGCAAGAGAAAGGCTGTCATCCTCCTCTTCCTCCTCCTGTCCGCCGGCGAAACAGCAGCCGCCAAACGAGGGGAGCTGTGCTGTTCCTCGACGAACATGACAGGCGATGGCGAGGCACGCTGGGAAATGACCGCGGTGCTCGCCAGAGCGCTCCGGGGCCTCTGGTCGCGACGCTTTTTCCGTGGCTCGAGAGGCTGAGAGCAAGGGACGGATTCGGTCGAAACTGGCGAGCCGAGCCCGGCGGTCTGCAGCACTAGTTCGCCGTGACCGGGCAGCCGCCTGGTTGAGTGCAGCTGCGCGTGGTCTCGCCCGAGACATGATGCGCAGACGATGTGTCGATCCTCGCCCGCACAAAACCTCTGCACGAGGCACAAGAATGAGACATAGTAATGGTAAAAGGATATATGCCGGATGGCGCAGCTGGAAGGCAGGCTGAAGGCGGAGATTCCGACGCCTCAGGCTGCAGAGTTCCGCTGCGCGTGTCGACGGCAGGCTTCGATCCAGAGCTCAGCGAGGTGAGTCGCTGAAGAAGAATTAATCTGACTAACCTAGCGAGACAGGGAGTTATGTACCCTTGGCTATGCAAATTCTGTTGCCCCTTGTGGCGGGAATATAGAGGGACCCGATTGGTCCGTCCCGCCCAGCGGTCTCGCCATAGGTTGCTGCAGTTGCAGCGGCACAGTTAATCAGCACGCAGCAGCTTCCTGCTGAGAGCTGTGCAGCTGCACTGCGTGTTATATGGTAATTTTTAGGATAAAAATTTTGCTTCAATATCTCGAGGAAAGGAATTCCCCCGTAGCGTTAGCAAACGCAATACACGAGAGTACTCTCGAAAGGGAATCAAGCTCTCATGATAGTGTTTATGCTGCAAAAACGGTAAAAACTATTGGTCTGGGCTACCATAACTGATTACAGGTAACCTGAGAGGATTTTCTGGTTATCATAATCTCATTAAGTTACGGTTAAAGTTGTCCCTGCTTACATACAAACCAAAATAACTAACTGTTCCCACATCATGTAACGTTAGCAATGTTGATCCTGGATGTTGTCATCTGTGATCGTGACAACCGTAACGTGAGGTTTCTCGGCCGCTTGCATTGCGATCTGTAAACCCTTGCTTCCAAATTAATGGCATATTTAAGTCCCACTTGAATGCTCCTGGACGAGAGGTGGTCCTTCTGTGTCACAGGCTTTATTGTGATTTATTGGGGTTTTAGTTTACATTGTTTACATTTCTGTGAGTTTAGATATGCATAAGGTCTGCATTATCTGTCTTACTAAGGAGGGACTTCTATTTGGATGGGTATTAGTCTACGGTGCGATACAGGCAGTGAAATGGAGAGCTCGCACTCGCAGTTTATCGGAGTTGTTTTCAGAAACAAAGTTTACAGTTTATTAGCACCCCTGAAAAGGCATAATGTCGGTAATTTTGTATATTTTTGTTTACTGTTAGTTGAGTGAGTGTTTTTGTATAATTTGCTGTGTTTGTTAATGATAAACAGAAAGAGGGAGTTTGTGAATGAGACTTTAGTGCGCACTTCTTATGATCAACTCTTAGGGTGATTTATTTTTATTTATTTTTTGAGAGAAAAATAATGCAATAAACTTCATAAACCATCAATTAAGTTTCGCCATCAATCGGAGGGGGTCCGCTACATTTTGTGTCCAAAAACAACTTGGGATAAGGTTTTCACACTGACAGCTATCATTGTAAGACAGTTTGTCCAAGTTAGCAACAGTAATTGGTTGCGGGGCTTACCAATAGGTCAATTGGGTGTCTGTTGCTGAGTATTTAGCTGTAACATTCTAACATGCATCTTTTCACACTGTACACATTTTGCTTCTCAGAGTCTCAGGCCCTGTCCCAAATGGCACATTTTATATGCACTTATGGTCTTGTGGACTTAGAATGTCCACCGTGCACGCATGATCGTTTAGCCCACAAGTCTATAGAGGGTGTCCCATTTGCCATTTTATGTTTCAGAAGTGTGCTCGCGAGCGCCCACTTTGTGGTCCATATGTGCCCTCGTTGCAAACTTTTGCAGTTGCTGCACTAAAGTGAGCTCTGCAGCAAATTTCTACCTAACAGTCAAAGCAGCATTGCAGCATAAACTCTTAGGATGGAGTGTTTATGGTGCCACTTGGGACAGGGCCTCACACTGATCTAAAGCAGGACCTTGGTACTTTAATACAGTTGCAAGTAATGAGTACTGAGGTGTTTCTCACTGGGGTAGAGGGAATGGGAGGAGACTTGGCAATTAAATGATAAGAGAGTGACACAACCACTAATCTAGGAATCATTCTGATGTTAATACCTAGATATGGCATGATATAAAAACCTATGATGCGTTCACAAGTAGACGAGGGAGACACATTTCCGTTATACCTTGTCTTTTAATCCTTCTAATTTGATCATTTTCTGTCCTAATTTCTTCTAAAGGAGGGTCTATGGGTGGGTAAATGTATTGGCTTTTTCAGATCTTTTGAGCTAATGGGCGAAATTATCTCACGTAATTTACATATGAACACACCTGGAGAATACAGAAAAACATATAGCGAACATATAGCCCTTCGTGGCCACAAGACCAAGGTGAACGCTGTGAGTGTGTGTTAGACAGGAATGGGAGAGAACATTGTGATTGGTACATTTTTCAAACCAAATTTGGGTCTTCAGTCGACAAAGTTTAAATCCTGTCTGTCTAGCGCGCTTCCCATAATGTTTACGCATTAGGTCAGTATAGGCGGAGTGTAGCCGGTCTTTTGTGGCTGTTCGAACACATTAGCCCATATCAGTGTCTACACTAAAAAAGCAAAAATGCATTTTCGACTACTTCTAGAAGTGGTTGAAAGTGGACAAGCTCAAAATATTTTAGACTCAATTTCCACCTGTAGTGTTGTCCCCTTGTGATTTGATTGACCAAAACGCATCTTAAAACCAGGTGTAAACAGGGCCATAGGTTCCCACTGTATGACATTGCAAATCTAATGCTGTAAAGTTGAATGGATCTTCTGGTAACCGGTCCTACTCACACTGCTCCAAAGGCAATTCGAACCAGTGTCACTGGCATGAAATGCAGGCCAGGGAGTGAGGTTTACATGCACATCCCGTTACACATCCATAACAACTAGCTTTTTCCCTTGCTTGAACACTATCAGTGCTATTTTAAAGACTGATCTGTGTATGCTGGTTTTATCACAACCTGCTTTTGGAGGGAAATTGAGACGCTGCTGAAAACATTTCAGGAGTTTCATGACCTAAATTTTCCATCCTGCAAACCTACTTCCAAAGCAGCACTAATGAATATTTCTCTTTGAGTGAGCGAATAGAAAACATAATCCCACTCTCATTTCCACAGAAAGTTATTGCACTCAAGACCATAGGAGTCATTTTATCCATTTTTTTAACTTGTACGCTTCAATTAGGATGTATCAATCACCCTTCAGCCACCATACTACGACGCCAGCCTAATAACAGAAGTAAAATACTAGAAGTCAACTGATTATCAATTTTACATGTTAACTGCATGCTTTTTTTATTAATCAGCATGTTAACTGTATGACAGATTGTAAAAGACAGAGACGGTCCACTCGTACATATTTGTTGTGTATTTCACAGTAATTAACTTCAGATGTTGATCTATACACTTTTATTGCAACATTCTAGCATTTACTTCTTTGTGTCATTTATGTCCTACTAGGCAACAGTTACATTAGTGACACCTACTGTTCATATATGTATTTCAAAACTAAAGGGTGAACAAGTGTTTTCTCTATCTCTCTTTCTTTTTTTCATGAAACATGAAATCTAAATATGATGACAAAAATGTCTCAAATATTTCTAGACTATGATCAATATTCAATACCTTGTATCTTTCCCCCTTTTGTTAAAAAAACGATTATGTCCCTTTATTTAATATAGTCCTTGACCCACACAAGGGCATGACACACTCTACGAGGATGAGAAGTAGGAGGAGAGATTGACATTTGAGATGTCTGGGGTGCTTGAAAAGACCTAAAGGAGTATTCTGCTAGAGAAGGTTTACCAGAAGTTATAACCCCTTTTCAATGCAGGTCTTTACCTGTTGAAGGATAGGACAGACATCACCAGTAGGCCTCAGCTCCTCTACAGTAACAGCTGCAAATTCAGGAGACAGTGGAGCCACCATCTCAGGCTCTTGGTATTGGCTGCATTAATTTGATGGAAGCGGAAGTCTGGACAAACAATCAGCTGTGACATTGTCTCGGCCAGGTTTGTATTACACGCTGTAATTAAAACAAGAGACGGATAAAAGCAGGATAAAATAAGGCAAGGGCTGGGTAAGCAGTAATACAATTTTTCACACGGCTGTGGTAACATTGATTTCAATCTTTTCCCATTGAGGCAGAAAACAGCTGTACTTGCACACTGTAGCTTGAATGATCTTTAACTGGATCTAGTGTCAGAACAACTCACCTTTAGCGATTTTGTGGTTGTATTCTAGTTTTAACTATCTTTTTATTTAGCAAATATTGAATACTAGTTACAAAAGTCAATAAATTAGCAAAAATACTAAATCATTTGACCTCTAGTGTGTACCATGACCGTCAAGCTTGCTGGAATCCCCCAAGGCTCAGACTCAGGTGCTCTTCATTTTCCAGTGGTGCTGCAGGCCTTCTTCTGCTTTATCAGCTGGATCAAAGGGGCCTGGTAGAGAAGATTACCAGCAAAAGGGGCTCTCTTGCCAGGCCCAGGGACAGCTGGCAGATAGGGGTCCTGCAGTCGTCTCTGGAGTGATGGCAGAAATTGGGAATAGGATGGACACAGGTGATGAAATGGTGTCCACAAGGCTGTTACTGACAATCTGCTCACAAATGAAACACATCTGAAAACCCTGAGGGCAGAAAAGCAAGGATGCAATGAAACCACATCATGCATTTGATGATGTTCAATATTATGTTTAGGCCAACTTGATATGGGTAGATATATTTGTAGCACGCCTGTTCAAAATGACACTCTGGACAATTTCAGACTAACAGTGGTGTTTGTGTGAACAGTGCTGTGCCGTTGAGACAGCTTTTATTTTTGGGTGAACTATCCCTTTTTTAAGCTATTCAGTGCCTTTCCACCCATATTAAGCAATTATAAACCATAACTTATGAACTGTACAAAATAAAAGGTAACCGGTAAACATGCTACACTTTTATTAAATACTAAAGTAAAAAAAAACTAATCTAAAATGTAGATGCCATATCAGAAATAAATGAGCAGCCCAACCATACATAACATGATTCAATCAATCAAAACTTATTTGTATTATTTGTAATCACAACTTTTTTTCTTTTGTCAAATCAACTTAGATCATTAATGTGGTTCAGATAACATAATGTTTTGAGTTTCTGTTGATCTCTTTCTTTGTATTAACTCAACATTTTAAGGCAACCAGGTTACTTTTTGTAAAGTTAAACCAACAATAATTTTTATGACAATACATTTTCTGGAGAAGTGTTCAGTCTTCATGCAGCACACAAACATTTTTAAATATTAAAAATAAAAGGATTCCTCGCTGGAGAAGCATTTAGTCTTTCCACTCGCAAATTCCGCCATGTAAAAAGCGAGACCAAGCTCAATTTAAAATTGAACATTGGTCTGGGGAGTCTGCTATGTTTTTTTTACTGCACAAGAGGCGTGATAAATGAGCATTATTCGAATGACTCTGTATGCAATTGGATAGTCCTTCAACCAATCACACCACAAGACGCGTGATCAACAGGCAACGACCCATCGCTTCAATATCTGTCATCATGGTAAACCCGCCAAAAGCGAGCCAAGTGGATAAGCCAGTCTGTGATTGGTTCCAGCAAAAGTGTAACAGAAGCAGTAGAAATGAATGTACGGGTTTCCAGACTGGGTTGCAGGGCGAAATCAAATCGTTGGCAGATCAGGCTGGGTTTACCCAGTCTACGAATCCGCCATGGTGCAAGCGCAACTGGCTTTTAAAGGGAATGGGAGATGAGACTCATAAAACAGACCCATGACTCATTAAGAGACTAGGTACAACCCTTTTAGACCATGAGATGTTGTAATCTCCAGTAATTATCTCAGAAAACAAGTAATAATTTTCTTCTTTTTTTAATTCAAATTTGAATCCAGATATACTGCAGACTGCATTCCAAGCAGAAGTAGTATGGTAGTATATCATTTCAAACTAACCCAACATCCTGTACTTCAGGCAGCATTCAGAGTGTAAGCAGTCACACATGGCACCTCATCACCTCCAGCTGTCTCCTTGACACTCTTTCCTTGGGCAGGAGACAATTTAAAGCAAATCGATAGCTTTTCTCCCCTGTAGCATTGGAGGCAGGTTAGCGATTTCCTTGCCTCTCCCTGTCTCACCTCATTGGCATTTTCTATTTCCATTCCATTTTAAGCTAAATGCCGTTTGGCCTGTATTAAGCCCTGAACACAGCCGTCACTAATTCAGCACACAGAGAAAGCTGGCGCTGGGTTGAGTGGGCTTACTGCTTGCACAAATGGATTAAATACCATTCCACCATGAGCTTACCTGTTGGGCAGCATTTTAAGTCCTCAGAGCCTGTTCTGCATCCCTAAAGCAGGTTTGTTGAGGATTATTTAACATAAACATTTAAGAAGAATAGAGAATTTAAGCCCCAAAATTGGAGATTTGCAATTGGAGTTTTGTGACTTCTCATACATCTGTTAGCTTTGATCTATGGTGGGATTCAAAAGTCTGAAACCACTAATAAAAATGTTTAATTTTTTTTTAAAATATAATTAAAACATTTCCCACCATAATTTATATAAAAAGAATAGTTCACCCTAAAATCTAAATTCTGTCATCATTTACTCACCCTCACCCTCAAACCTGCATGAATTTCTTTGTTCTGTAGAACACAAAAGAAGATATTTTGAAGAATGTAACCAAACAGTTGATGGACCCCATGGACATACATAGTATTTTTTGAAGTCAATGGGGCCCATCAACTGTTTAGTGTTCTGCAGAACAAAGAAATTCATTCAGATTTGAGGGTGAGGGTGAGTAAATTATGACATCATTTTCATTTTTGGGTGAACTATCACTTTGATCAACATTTTTTAAATTGAAAACGTACATACATTTGAGATGTCTTGTAGTTTCAACAAAGTCATTCAGCTTTTATTTATTGAGTGAACTGTATACATTTTAAGCTATTTAGTGCCTTTTAGCCATATTAAGAAATTATGAAAATGTATATTAATGAACCATAAAAAATAAAAGGTAACATTCAAAACTAAACATGCTACTATTAAATACTTTCATTTTTATGTCACTAGCAGAAATAACTGTATCTGGAAGTCTATTTGTTTGCACAACACAACCAGACATAGCATAATTCAATTAATGGCACACTGAAAAATGTGTAAACCAAGTGCAATGCAAAGCTTCCGATGCATTGGTGTAAAGCATGCTGACACTGGACTCTAGAGCAATGGAGACATGTTCTCTGGAGTGACGAATCACGCTTCTCTGTCTGGCAATCCCATGGACGAGTCTGGGTTTGGCAGTTGGCAGGCGAGTGTAAAGTTTGGTGGAGGGTGGATTATGGTTGGGGTAGTTTTTCAGGGGTTGGGCTTGTCCCCTTAGTTCTAGTGAAAGGAACTCTTAATGCTTCAGCATACCAGGACATTTTGGACAATTTCATGCTCCCAAATTTGTGGGAACAGTTTGGGGATGGCCTCCAACATGACTGCTCACCAGTGCACAATTTAAGGTCTATAAAGACATGGATGAGTGAGTTTGGTCTGGAGCAGGGGTCTCAAACTCGCGGGGTTGATATTTTCTGGCAGCCTACTTGACATCAAAGTTTAGTATTAGAGCGGCCCGCACATTGTTGTTGCATGTGCCGCGCTTGCCTCACTTTGTGTGTGTGTGTGAGAGAGAGAGAGAGAGAGAGAGAGAGAGAGAGAGAGAGAGAGAGAGAGAGAGAGAGAGAGAGTTAGCTTGGCGCTCCCTTATGCAGTAAAATTGGTTGAAACTGCATGATTGACAGGAACAGAATTTAAGGCTGATCAGACAGTCAAAACAAATGTGGTCTACCAGCGGTCAGATGGCCAATAAAATCAAAGTAGTCTTCACAGTCTTCACACACACAGACAAGCACATCAATCTATTGTTTAATGCCATTGCGAAGAGAGAGTACAGGTTCTGGTCATATAATTAGAATATCATCAAAAAGTTGATTTATTTCACTAATTCCATTCAAAATGTGAAACTTGTATATTAGATTCATTCATTACACACAGACTGATATATTTCAAATGTTTGTTTCTTTTAATTTTAATGATTATAACTGACAACTAAGGAAAATCCTAAATTCAGTATCTAAGAAAATTTGAATATTGTGAAAAGGTTCAATATTGAAGACACCTAGTGCCACACTCTAATCAGCTAATTAACTCAAAACGCATGCAAAGGCCTTTAAACGGTCTCTCAGTCTAGTTCTGTAGGCTACACAGTCATGGGAAAGACTGCTGACTTGTCCAGTTGTCCTAAAGACGACCATTGATACCTTGCACAAGGAGGGCAAGACACAAAAGACATTGCAAAAGAGGCTGGGTGTTCACAGAACTCTGTGTCCAAGAACATTAATAGAGAGGCAAAGGGAAGGAAAAGATGTGGTAGAAAAAAGTGTACAAGCAATAGGGATAACCGCACCGTGGAGAGGATTGTGAAACAGTTTGTGAGGATTGTGAAGCGGTTCCAAAGATTTCCTTTGGAAATCAGTGTCCCAGAGTCTGGAGGAAGAGAGGACAGGCACACAATCCATGTTGCTTGAGGTGCAGTGTAAAGTTTCCACAGTCAGTGATGGTTTGGGGTGCCATGTCATCTGCTGGTGTTGGTCCACTGTGTTTTCTGAGGTCCAAGGTCAACGCAGCCGTATACCAGGAAGTTTTAAAGCACTTCATGTTTCCTGCTGCTGACCAACTTTATGGAGATGCGGATTTCATTCTCAATTAGGACTTGGCACCTGCACACAGTGCCAAAGCAACCGGTACCTGGTTTCACTTTTTGAATGGAATTAGAGAAATAAATCAACTTTTTGATGATATTCTAATTATATGAGCAGCACCTGTATATTCTTTCCAGTGAAATCAAAAAACAAAATGCACACACACAAATGCACACAAACTGCAACGTGTCCAGGCTCTTAATATACAACCAATGATGAACATCTTTGATTTTAATGAAGAAGAAAAAAAACTAGAGAGCAGATTAGAACTCGGAACCTTTGAGACGGTTTACAAAAATTCTACCACCGGGGAACTCAAATTTTAATAGTGGATCTACGTATTTAATCACTCATGCAAAGAATCTTGTGACTACTAATATATTTGACGCAAATTAAAGCAAATAGTTCCAAATAGATTATTTCCCAGTTAGAATTAGACCTGGAATTTCGTTCACTGTTCTGTTTGATCTGGTTATGGCCTTGCTTTGAATAAGTCTATTATTTTAAATAAAATTAAAATCATTCATTATTTAATTATTACATAATGATTTATTTTTCTATAGGCTATATTTAAAAAAATTTGAGTAGGCAAGAGAAGCCTATGTTCATGAAGAACCGTTCATGTTCAGACGAAACATTTATGTTGAAGAATTGTTAATAATAAAGATTGAGAAGATTGGATCAGTTGTTCTCCTTTTTTTTTCTTTTCTTTTTTTTTTTTTTTGTGGAATACTTGATGTGGCCCATCCTGACCCAGAGTCTACCTCCACCGGCCCCCAGGTAAATTGAGTTTGAGACCCCTGGTCTGGAGGAACTTGACTGACCTGCACAGAGTCCTGACCTCAACCTGATAGAACACCTTTGGGATGAATTAAAGCAGAGACTGTGAGCCAGGCCTTCTCGTCAAAAATCAGTGCCTGACAACACAAATGTGCTTCTAGAGGAATGGTCAAGAATTCCTATAACACACTCCTAAACCTTGTGGAAAGCCTTCACATAAGAGTGAACAGCTGCAAAGTTTGGGACAACTCTATATTAAACGGTTTACGAATGGGATGTCATTAAAGTTCATGTGCATGTAAAGGCAGGTGTCCCAAAACTTTTGTCAATATAGTGTATTTTGTGTTTGTCAAGAGTTGATTCCAAATGAATTGATACTTTCTAAGAGCAAGATATATATTTTTTCTTTGTGTTAGCAGACACAAGACTCTTTTTCCATCTTGTTTGTCTTGTTTTATCAGTCTCAAAACTCAAGAGTAGTCGGGGGAATGTTTTATTGACAAGCAACAGAATTACATGCAGAGCGAGGCGAGCACTCTAAACATCAAGGATGGTGGTATAGCAGTTAACACTCACAAACATTTCATATTTAGCCCCACATTGACAGACCATGAACTGGGAAAGTTGAAATTACTGTATGCCCGTGAATAAAGCACTTGACCCCAAGGCTGTATCAATTGAGGCGTTGATGTCTTTGCAATTCAAGAACTGAAGGTCACATCGAATTAAACATTTTTGTTAAAAGACAGTAAGAAGTTACAATGTAGCATCTTCACTGAACTGAATAACTGTTTGTCACATTAGGCTTTATTGCTGCCTTGTTACAATAAAAGCACATGAATAAATGTTTAGAATAGAATTTATAGAAGTAATTAAAACATTTCTCCTATGGGAAGTATTACAATAAATGAATCTTAGGGGAGGTATTACAAATATTTTAATGATGTTCAAATGTATTCAGATTGGTAGAATAAAAGCCTATTCACACCAAACACAAAGAAATCCAGTGCCACAAATATTCAGTGCTGACAAGATTTTGAATAGAAACTATGCATTCTTATGGAGCTATTCACACCAGGAACAAAAACTGGCATAACGTTTGTTTACTCTATGAATGTGATTTTTTTTCTTTGTTTGACAAAGTTTATTTTCCTAGTTTCTTCTAAGTTTTTTTCTTTCTAATCAGTTGTGTACATTAGGGTTTTATGTTACATCTAATGTTGTTAAATTAACGCAAAAAGCTTTTGTCAGACTTAACCCAGATTGGATTCAGAACAATGATCAAAACATAGCTAGATGGAGTAGATCGAGCCCATCAACACCCCTAAAGCTTCACAGCTCGTCCTATAGCTCGTCCTGGGTTGACATTTCATTCAGTAACATTAGGCAGTTTTGCTGCTTAATGTCATTATTTTATGCATATGATTATCGCTTGTTTCTGCATCTTCTTTTCATGTGCTTTGATCAGGAGATTGTGTATTATTAGAGCCTAGAAATCTAGACGCACCCTAGCGGCATAATTTATTTTGCCGCGAGTGTAGTCTAGCAACTCTTGATAGACCTGAGAGCTGGAAAAACCAAACTCTGGTCAGGCCAATCACAGCGTGTGTAGAGTTGGTGGGTGGGCTTAACATAATGACGGTACGTCACGGCAGAGTTGCGGAGGTTCTGCGTGCTACTCGTCAACAAAGAAGCTGACGAACAGCGGTCTTTTGAATCGGCTTTGGCATCTTGATGTGGGTCTGGCTTGTCAGGCTAGTATTATTATGTATTTGATCAGGAGATTATGTATTATCTGTAAAAGCTTGTCTTTGGTGGTGAAGCTTTATGATGAGAACTCATCAATGGTGGTGAAAGAGTTAAGTTACAGTAACACAGTGACTCAGATATTCACTGTCTGAAGCGTCCATATGACACAGTCTCAGGATCTAAACTGCTTGCCTCCACTTATTATTCAACTGGGTGTCTACAAGCAACTATAACAAAACCTCAAGGCGAAGAACTTGCAATGACTCCAAAAGGTAGAAAATATTTCCTCAGTGTTACATTGGCAGGCATTTTTGATTTACAGAAAATCATGAAAGCTTGTGAGGTATAAACCAAAAAAAAATTGTATAAAGGTTTACTGGAACACATTTGTACTCCCTGACAAAGTCATGAGCCATTGCTTAGACTTTGACAGGGTGAAAAGAAATAACCACCGATGTGTGCTTGCCAACTGAAAACTTGGCGCAGAAACTCAAATCCTCAAAGTAGTTTCATCATCAAATGTTATATGAAAATTCCACTGTGACAAAAGTAACATTAATCTTACCCCAAATCAGAAAAAGTTGGGACAGTATGGAAAACGAAAAAAAAAAAAAGAAGTGATTTCTAAATTTACTTTGACTTGTATTTCATTGCAGACAATATGAACAAAAAAATGTCATGTTTTGTCTGGTCAACTTCATGTCATTTGTAAATATGCATCCTTTCCTGTCATTCAGACCTGCAACATATTTAAAAAAAAGTTGGGACAGTAAAGCATTTACCACTTCGTAATGTTGCCATTCCTTTTCACAAAACTTAAAAGACGTTTAGGGACTGAAGACACCAAGTGATGAAGTGTTTCAGGTGTAATTTTGTCCCATTCTTCCTGCAAACAAGTCTTAAGGTGGGCAACAGTACGGGGTCTTCGTTGACGCATTTTGCACTTCAAAATGCGCCACACATTCTCTATTGGAGACAGGTCGGGACTGCAGGCAGGTCAGTCAAGTACCCGTACCCTCTTCCTCCGCAGCCAGGACTTTGTAATGTGTGCAGAATGTGGTTTTGCATTGAAAAGATATTCTTCTTGAAGGCAGCATATTATGCTCCAAAATCTCTATGTACTTTTCAGTATTAATGGTGCCTTCACAGAAGTGAAGGCACCATTAACCCCATACCATGACAGACCCTGGCTTTTGGACTTGTTGCTGGTAACAGTCTGGATGATCCTTTTCTTCTTTGGTCCGGAGCACACGGCGTCCATTCCTCCCAAAAAATACCTGAAATACTGATTCATTCCTCCAGATTCCTTGAATCTTTTAATTATGTTATGCACTGTTGAATGTGAAATATCCAAATCTCTTCCTATCTTTCTTTGAGGAACATTGTTTTTAAACATTTCTATAATTTTCTCATGTATTTGTTGTCAAACTGGCGATCCTCGGCTCATCTTTGCTCCTAAAGGATTAGACCTTTCTTGGATGCTGCTTTTCTACCAAATCGTAATTATAATCACCTGTTGACATCACCTGTTTCAAATCACATCATTATTTAACCATTTTACCTCATTACTAGCCCTAAATTACTCCTGTCCCAACTTTTTTTTAAATATGTTGCAGGTCTGAATGACAGGAAAGGATGCATATTTACAAATGACATGAAGTTGACCAGACAAAACATGAAATATTTTGTGTTCATATTGTCTGCAATGAAATACAAGTCAAAGTAAATTTAGAAATCACTACTTTCTTTTTTTATTTGCGTTTTCCATACTGTCCCAACTTTTTCTGATTTGGGGTTATAAATCTTAAAGCTGAGAAACAAATACTGGTTGTTTATATACATAGTTTTGCATAAGCTTTCCGTTATGTGTTGTTTACTCAAAGGGGCAGCAATGTACCTCATCTGAATGCATGCAATAAATTCCTGGATGCCATGCAAATGTTATTATGCATGAATACTTCATGAATGCTACATCTGGGGCTGTCATGTTTCTGCTCTCTACATGCATATGCTGATAAGTGATTCAGCTTAAAAATGTCTCTAATGCAACAGATGCAACACAGCAATACATTTTATCACAAGGCCAACAGTGGCGTGATGTGGAAAAAACTGTGGTAGGAGATGAAGGAGTCAAGGATGAGTGAATAATTGCATCTTTTATCTGAGATACAACTTTGATATTGCAGTCAAAGGTGCAGATATGTCATGGCCTGCGTCCTCACATAGCACACTATATAGTTCAGTATAACTCATGCAGTTTTATCCTTAGATGGGATGCACATAGCCCGTTCACTGGCCAACTGATGCCTATTTCACACAAAAATAAGATATCTCATTTAAATATAAGTCAAAATAAGTCATTTTGCAAGTAAGTCAGAAAAACCAGGTCAACTTTCCATCTAAGTAAATTCATTGGTAACAGTTTATAATAAAGTTCTTTACATAAGTTAATATAGTAGATATCATGAAAATGCAATATTTAACTTTTATCAGGCATAACATTGTGACCTCTGACAGGAGAAGTGAATAACACTGATTATCTGTTCATCACAGCACCTGTTAGTGGTTAGGCAGCAAATGAACATTTTGTCCTCCAAGTTGATGTGTTAGAAGCAGAAAAATGGGCAATAATGAATGTGTTTTGGCAGTTTTTATGGTGAGTTCATATTTCAGGAGATAGCCTTCTAAATTCATCTAAGTGGATGATCAGCATTGAGGGGAAAGTGACACACATTGCATTGATGAGCAGATAGATTTCTCTGTGGCATTCTCATTTTTAGCATCTTCTATGTTTTTAACATTGAATACCAAGTCAGAGTCAGCCAGCGCCACATTAGAACTCATTGAAAGGTACATGTTAAAACATTGTGCAATAATGTAACATGAGTTTGCCACAGATGTGCATTTTATTTCTATTTATATTATTTTGTATATGTTGTTTTTCTGAACTGTTCGATTTGTTACTCCATTTCTAAAACAGTTGTTGTCTGATTCACTCAACAGGTTTTTAGTGAGGATTAATCCTGAGGGGACAAAGTGTGTTGATGACCAAAGCTGGAACTAGCCGTAAAACTAGCCGTGTCATCTGTTAAAAGAAAGATTCAAAACATAAATCCAAAAGCACATACACTTTTGCAGAGGCTCACTGAATTTGAGTGGAAAACATGCAACTAACTGAAATAATTTTTGTTAATGTTTTACTTGTACGGATATAAGAAGGTAATT
Organism: Gobiocypris rarus; assembly: GCA_023029165.1. NCBI lineage: Eukaryota > Metazoa > Chordata > Actinopteri > Cypriniformes > Gobionidae > Gobiocypris > Gobiocypris rarus. The sequence continues at coordinate 46,142,457 of CM040912.1, read as the reverse complement.
TAATTTATGTTAACATAAATAACCTGAGGGTCATTGATGGCTGAGATGTAGATTTGGGTGTTGTATCCAAGTTAACATTTTTTGGTTGGAGGGCAGGATTTTACATGTCTTGGAAATATTTGTGTGTTTTCAAATTATGTTTGTTGATATTATTGTTATGAAGGAGAAATTATTTTGTTTCTTTTTTTTTCTTTTTTTTTAAATGTAATTCTGTTATGTTGGGCAATAGATAAACAGTCAATTTGTGTAAAGATTTAAAAGTTCTTTCTATTTTTTTTAAATTAAGTAACATGAATAAATGCTTCATAAGTTTAAGAGTACCACAATGAGTACTGCATTATAAATTATTTAAATGTATATGCAGTATACTATTACTGTACAGTAATTAACTGAAACCACTGCTGCCATTTATTAATTTTACGGTATTTTGATTTACGGTATAAAACTTGCAACACTGTTGCCAGTTAGTCACTGTAACAGATTCTTTAAAGTAACTAGCTGGCGTTAAAGGAAAGGTTTAACAGTGTGAGTTCTCTCCCGCGAAAATAGGCAAACACACTTCATGAACTCACAGGCGCAGGCTGCGTGACATGTATGAGACAGCCTGACACCTAATTGCCTAACACAGCTGTCAATCAAACTCATCAATCACTATTCAAAAACCATAGACTGTAAAATATGAAAAAAATAAAACACTGACATTTTTTTTTGTATTTAAGATGTTATAATAATTTTGTAATTACGTTAAAATAATTTAAACAACTGTTATTTAACAAATATTATATTTGTATAATAAACTGGGGGGGCCTACTCACTATAGTGGGTGGGTGTGCCTGTCAGGCCCGCCCGCTGGCTAAGCCCCTGTCCAAAACTGCAGCTCTTGTGGGGTGTTCCCGGTCTCCAGTGGTCAGTATCTATCAAAAGTGGTCCAAGTAAAGAACAGTGGTGAACCGGTGACAGTGTCATGGGTGGCCAGGGCTCATTGATACACGTGGGGAGCGAAGGCTGGCACTTGTGGTTCGATCAAACAGATTGCTCAAGAACTTAAAGCGGTCACCGGTGCCCATTTTCCACAAGTTGGTATGATTCTTCAGGGTCTTCATGTAAAGTCTCTAACATTAAAATTTCTCAATGTTTGTTTAAAATAACACACTTTTTACCTCCTCAAAAACAGCTCCGTTCACAGTGACCCGTTTCGGTGCATGTCTCTTTAAATGAAAATGAGTTACTGCTTACCCCACCCCTCTTTTCTGTGGGAGGTGAAGTGTTGCCTTGGTTGATAGTGTACAACTGGCTGAGGGTGGAAATATGCTAATATGGCACAGTCCGTCAGTGGCTGTGGGCGGAGCATGAACAATATGATATCATATTGCTCAGAAAACTAAAACAGCTTGATTATTGAGCGTGTTTAGGCTTTTTGATGATTACAAAAAATGCAAACACCATATAAAAGTGAATTTTTGCATCCGATGATCCCTTTAATGCTGGTTCTGATATGTTTCAGTTGTTACAAAAGATTTATATTCCAATTAAAGGCTTTTCTTTTGAATTTTCTATTCATTAAACAAATCCTGAAATTATATATTTTTGCCATCAAAAGGTACAAAATTCATTTTAAAAATTACAAAATTCATTTTAAATTATGATAATATTTCCCTTTATTACACTAAATCACCTCATTTCTGAGGAGAGGTTGTCAAGATTTGGACAGGATTGACAGTTTGAAAGCCCTTGATTTAGCTATGATGTGCTTTTGGTTGTTTTTAAGTGCTTTTTCCAAGTGCATGACATGGAAACAACTCTTTTCAGTTATCATCAACCCTTTGCCTCCCAATAAAAAAAGCCATTTCCCCAAACACTTAATTTAAGTATAATTAAATTGCATTTACATGAATAAATAATTTAACCCATGCCAAATGTCACTATGAATATTTCAGAAATCGTTGTAACCCCATCACATGCTTGACTCGGGTGTCCTTGGTCTACAACGCTGGGCCGTGACTCACCGTCTTTATGTGGATGATTGCTTTTATTAACCCGCAAATTAAGAAAATCCCATTCACATCAAATGTGGAATTTAAAAGGGGAAATAATATTAAAAAAACAGACTTAAACATTTCCTGACTCAGCTTATAGGTCATTGCTTTTTTTTCCCAAGTGCATTTTGATATCGCTCAAAGGAGTGTCAAGAAGATGTCTATTCTGTACTTCTTCAAAAGACTATTGTCCTGACTAAAGAAACAGAAGAGTAGCTGTTCCCCTATACAGCATTCACTGTCTCATGGACAGGCATACATGAGGGTGCAAAGATTTTTCCTCAAAACCAAGAGCCTTCACTCATTCAGTTTCGTTCATTCAAATCAAGGTTTTCGGAGTTAAAGACTTTCTTTTCAATACCAACATCAGTTAGCTTCAGTACAGCCTGTTAACCTTCGATTTGAAAGAGATTCATTTGTTTCAAAATACATTTCATAGGGGCCGTTTACACAACACCGTTTTCAACCAAATACAGAAAAATGTATGCATTTTGGCTGTTTATTTACACGACAACTGCGTTTTGAAGGCCTGGAAATGCAAACTTATTAAAACGGGATTCAAAGTGCAAATGTACCCTTAGAAGCGTCTTTTCCAGGTTTTTAGACATATTTTAAGGTTGCAAACAAAACTTGATTATGAATATTGAATATAAATTGCAGTGTTTTTTTTTTTAACTGTAACATTTATTTTTACCCAACAGCTATAACAAAAATATGGTTTCTTAAATATATCCCTTCTGACAACTTCCCATGTGACAACTAGCCCCGGTCTCCCCAATAATGTGCAATTTAAATTCTCCTTATGTAGAATCTCATCAAATTTCAGTTTATTACCAATATCTTTTCTATTGTGTCTGGAGGCTGTGTATTTGTGTGCAAGTATGTCCCTATATGTGTACAAAATGATTTATACTGATAATTTCATTCCAATAAACCCCATTCCTCTCTGAATACACAGTGGATTGCTCTTGAAAGCATGGCCGAGAAAAACTGTCTTATTAGTGCAGTTCATTAAAATCATTAATAGTCATGAAATGAGAGTGACTAGAGTCCAAAAGGCTTAATGCCCTATCCATATTAATTAGGCACCAGCAAATCCAAACTGAAAAAGAAAAGGATAGAGAGAACGGATTTTGGGGGGGATGGGGAAAAAAGAAGGAGAGATGCTGCACTGACAGCACAAGGATAACGCTGCGCTAACAACCTCCCTTGCTGGACGTCACCCCGCCTCCCCCCACTCCGATTAAAATTCAGTTTAATTAAAATTGATTATATTAAGGGACTCATGTGCTTAATTAACTGCAGTCCATTCTGCTACAACTGACAGAGGCATTGTAGTACACCTGACCGTGAAAGGTGAGGGCATTAGGAGGAGTGCAGGTGAGGTATAGGGATTTGAGTTAGCGTCTTACTGTAGAAGTATTTTGACTTCTTTGTGTATATTTACTTAGTGCAAGACCCCAAGTGACATTTGACTCCTGTACATGTATGACGATTCGAAAACATCCTAAACAAACCCTAACAATTAACATTAAATGCACATAGTTTTCATCCTGGGCCACATATACACTGCAGTTAAAGGCGTCATGAAGCTGGCTTTTATGTCTGTTGTCTGAGGTCAACTTATTACATTCGTGTGGTTTTTACATTCAAAAACATCATAATGAATAAGTAATAGGCTATTTTCTGACCTGGTTTTGAGTCTCTCTGAAAAACGCTCGGTTTTAATGGGTGTGCCGCACTGAAGACTTGCCCATGGCTTGGATTGGATAAGATTTGCATATTTAATGAGCTTCAGCTCCCCTCAGTACATGTGGGAATCATCTGGGGAAATGGCGAGGACTCGTGAAATATCTTTATCAAACAAACGCAATGATTTATCTCTCATCCACCCGCGATTGATTGGAATGTTATTTTTGTATTACTTGGCTCGCCTGATCGGTGAATATAACCGCGGACACACACACACGTGCGCAAGAAAGGAACGTTATTTCACTATTTAGCCCGTCTGAAAAACACATAGCCCTGTGACGTTGGGCTTTACCCTGGCCCATAATGTTACAAGTCAGAGTCTGATCACAAGTGAACCAATAACACCTTCTCCACCCTGTGGCAGCGTTCTAAGGTATATGTAATCAATGGATTTTAAACGATCTGTTAACGATGCAATACTAACACATAAAAAAAAAAACATGTTTTAGCCAACTCACATACAGTATTGTTCAAAATAATAGCAGTACAATGTGACTAACCAGAATAATCAAGTTTTTTAGTATATTTTTATTGATACGTGGCAAACAAGTTACCAGTAGGTTCAGTAGATTCTCAGAAAACAAACAAGACCCAGCATTCATGATATGCACGCTCTTAAGGCTGTGCAATTGGGGTATTAGTTGAAAGGGTGTGTTCAAAAATAGCAGTGTCTACCTTTGACTGTACAAACTCAACTATTTTGTACAAACATTTTTTTTCTGGGATTTAGCAATCCTGTGAATCACTAAACTAATATTTAGTTGTATGACCACAGTTTTTTAAAACAGCTTGACATCTGTGTGGCATGGAGTCAACCAACTTGTGGCACCTCTCAGCTGTTATTCCACTCCATGATTCTTTAACAACATTCCACAATTCATTCACATTTCTTGGTTTTGCTTCAGAAACAGCATTTTTGATATCATCCCACAAGTTCTCAATTGGATTAAGGTCTGGAGATTGGGCTGGCCACTCCATAACATTAATTTTGTTGGTTTGGAACCAAGACTTTGCCCGTTTACTAGTGTGTTTTGGGTCATTGTCTTGTTGAAACAACCATTTCAAGGGCATGTCCTCTTCAGCATAGGGCAACATGACCTCTTTAAGTATTTTAACATATGCAAACTGATCCATGATCCCTGGTATGCGATAAATAGGCCCAACACCATAGTAGGAGAAACATGCCCATATCATGATGCTTGCACCTCCATGCTTCACTGTCTTCACTGTGTACTGTGGCTTGAATTCAGAGTTTGGGGGTCGTCTCACAAACTGCCTGTGGCCCTTGGACCCAAAAAGAACAATTTACTCTCATCAGTCCACAAAATGTTCCTCCATTTCTCTTTAGGCCAGTTGATGTGTTCTTTGGCAAATTGTAACCTCTTCTGCACATGCCTTTTTTTAACAGAGGGACTTTATGGGGATTCTTGAAAATAGATTAGCTTCACACAGACGTCTTCTAACTGTCACAGTACTTACAGGTAACTCCAGACTGTCTTTGATCATCCTGGAGGTGATCATTGGCTGATCCTTTGCCATTCTGGTTATTCTTCTATCCATTTTGATGGTTGTCTTCCGTTTTCTTCCACGTCTCTCTGGTTTTGCTCTCCATTTTAAGGCATTGGAGATCATTTTAGCTGAACAGCCTATCATTTTTTGCACCTCTTTATAGGTTTTCCCCTCTCCAATCAACTTTTTAATCAAAGTACGCTGTTCTTCTGAACAATGTCTTGAACGACCCATTTTTCTCAGCTTTCAAATGCATGTTCAGTAAGTGTTGGCTTCATCCTTAAATAGGGGCCACCTGATTCACACCTGTTTCTTCACAAAATTGATGACCTCAGTGATTGAATGCCACACTGCTATTTTTTTGAACACACCCCTTTCAACTAATTCAACTAATTGCCCAATTGCACAGCCTTAAGAGTGTGCATATCATGAATGCTGGGTCTCATTTGTTTTCTGAGAATCTACTGAACCTACTGGTAACTTGTTTGCCACGTAGCAATAAAAAAATATACTAAAAACCTTGATTATTCTGGTTAGTCACATTGTACTGTTATTATTTTGAACAATACTGTAAGTGTGTGTTCAAAAGGAAGCTTATGCAGCGACTGTGTTCTTCCATAACCAGGCACAGCGCAATGTATTACTCTCTTCGCCGTGTTTATAGCTTGGTAGCATGATCCTTAGCTCCACAAGTCGGTGGGTGGGGGTACAGAAGCAGGCGTACATATTTATCTGTAGAGGCGGCGTTTCCCCCTCCTATGACGTCATATTTGAGAGCTGTTGTTTGCTGGGCCTGGTGTCAATAATAGCTTTTCTTTGACTAACAAGGAAGTGATATTGTACCTCAGGATATTCTTATAAATCACGATGAACTTTTATATATCTAGGCTCAAGGGAAATTGATTTCTCAGTTCATCACCACTTTAATATTACTCTACTGCGATCTTAACCCTTAAGCGCATACCATGGGTCTTTAGTAACCCAGGATTTCATTCACTACCCTCCTCCTTATTAATTTCATTGATTTAAAGTATGATATCAACCTTCAATCAATTCCTCAATCAATTAATTATAAACAAAATAACAAAAATAATAAAATTTTGAAAGAATGCCTGTTTTTAATATATTTTTTAATAAAAATCCTTTAGGGTTGCTAAGGGTGTGTAACAGTGTAAATATTTTTTTTTTTCTGCACAACAATAATTTATATTTGATGACTGAATAAGTGCAATTCACCTCTTTTCCAGAAGGTGGCAATGTCTGATACACAATCATGAAGTGACATTTCACTCATAGTTACCGCAGGCAGAAAACAAAAGAATAGGAAGTATCATCAGCAATACTTGAAATGGCTCAGCGTTTTACTGCAGAGCAAGTACTGAATGCAATCAAATATTAGTGTAACTGTCCCTTAATGGTGAATCTGGTCAGCGATCAAAAATATTGATTTTGAAGAAGTTGAAAATTATAGTTTTGAGAATAGGTTTGAGATTGCGGATATGAGGCAGATGTACTGGGAATGTACTGGGAAATGAGCTCTGAGGACAGTGATGATGGTATAAAACATCTGCTCAAACTGTATCCTTCCAAGCTCCAAAAGGTAACAAAATATGCTTTATTTTATTCTTCTGTAATTGTTACTCTAATATCAGGAGAGTTTTATATTATCGCGACAGGTAGAGATCCATCCAATTTCTGGTCGCTAAAGACCCGAATATGTAATAATGATGGGTAAAACATTCATGCATTCAATGGTTAATCCTGTTCTTTTTCACACAGGGTTTGGTCAAATACATATTTGAAACACATTCTACAACCAGATTTACTCTCGAAAAATACAGGTAGTCACACTCACTTTCAATCCAACATTAAATCCACATCGTGTGTACAAATCATACATTAGAGGGAAGGAAAGAGGAACAATTCTAGGCTAATTCACAAATTTCCCTGTGTCCAAATGTGCATAATTCCTAGTATACTATAATGTAATAAAGCAAATAAATAGTTTGTCTAAATATATGGAGTATTCCTGCAACAGTAGTGCTAAAAAAAAAAAAGAGTGCTACTTCTTACGCAACTGGTCTTTTTTATTTTTGAAAACCCAAACAAACATAACCAGTGACTGGCAATATTTTAAGTAAATTTATGCAAAAATAAAAAAGCCAGAAGGCTCTTCTAAGTGGAAATGGCAACAAAGCAGAGATAATGTGGTGATTAGAAACAGCAGCTTTATGAGAACAAACAAAACACAGCACCTCTGTTAATGGTGGTTTACTTACAGTCGCCAGAGATAGTACTCTATGTCACTGGTCGCAAGTCACTTTGGTCACTGCATTGGTTAAACTATTGGAATTCATGTTTATCATTTACAGCAGCAGTTGCTATGGTTATCACTGAATTGGCATTGCATTTCTGGACTGATTTGTTCCATAGGGCAGAATTCACTCTTGCATTTAAAACACCCTTTCCAGTATAGGCCATTTTGAATTTAATGCTGTATAAAAAGTGGCCATTATCACACAACATTAATAATGCACCAAAATCTAGACCATGTTTTTTTTTTATTAAAATTAATTAAATAAATAATTCTACACAAATTGTATTTATTTACTGCATCTCATGTGACCAATAGCCAACATCAGAAACTTGTTCACATGCAAATGTGTTGTTTAATTATTTAAATATTAACTTAAAATCTCAGAGGGGGTTTTCAAGTAAATACATATTTTAAGTCAAAAGGGTTCCACTGACAATAAAGTTTGTAAATCTCTGCTCTAGGCCAATGATCCCTTGTCAGCTCACTAAAAATCTCAACTCAACAGCTTTGCATAGTTTTCACTGTATACTACTTACAAAAATGTTATATAGGCCATATTTGAAACAGAACATTGTATGCAACAGTAAACATTTAAAATAAATAATATGCCACCTAAAAAAGTTAGGTCACAAATGACAAGTCTTTGCCAGGTCTTTGTCTTTGTTTGGTCACTGACACTGAAGAGGCTTATCTGCTCTTAAAGGCCCAATGAAGTGCCTTGAAACAGCGTTATTCAGTGTGTTGACGTAATTTCCACTGAAACAGGTGATTTCACCTAAGCAATAATCTGCTGACTGTCTTCTTTCAAATGAGACCAAACTTATGCCTATACTCCAAAGCATTCTTGAATTGCAACCATTTAAGTTTGGATAGTGCATTTCATGTATATTTTCAAAAATGGGGGTGACTGTTAACAGGTTAACCCTTAAGCGCATACCATGGGTCTTTAGTAACCCAGGATGTCATTCACTACCCTCCTCCTTATTAATTTCATTAATTTAAAGTATGAAATCAACCTTCATCAATTCCTCAATCAATTAATTATAAACAATATAACAAAAATCATAAAATTTTGAAAGAATGCCTGGGACAGGGTGGGACATATCGATCAGCTCCTCCCCTTTTAAAAAATAGCCAATAGCGTTTCGTTTATATCAAAGTTTGGCCAGAGCTGTTGTGTGCGGTAAAGCTAATCCACATCTAATCCACATCTCCATATCTCTTTAAAATAGCATTCTGTGCAGAATTCAAATCGGTCCGATACGTTTTCTGGTCTGTGCTGACTCTCAAATATGATGCGCGCTGTGCTATTGTGTCTCTGGACCGGACTGTGTGCGCACTGCAGAGGTTTGTGTCACACTAACATGATACCAGACTTCATTCACCCCAATGGAAAGCATATTTACACTGTCTGAATCATTCAATACCCCCTATATAGTGCATTATGTAAAAAAAAAAAAAAAGTAAATGCCAAAAGCCAAAAAACTGATTTCATGGGGACTTTAACAATGCCATCCTCATACACAGACTCAAAAATAAATGTTCCAGAGAACAAAAATTAGATGCCAAAACATTTCTTCGAGGGAAGGGTCGATGGACGAGTAAATATATGAGCTTTTTCAGATCTTTTAATCTAATGGCTGAAATAAGATGGTTGAAAGTGGACAAGCTCAAAATGTTTTACACCCCTTTTACTTTACACCTGTATTTAACATTGTCCACTTGTGATCCAATCGACCGATGACTAGTAGAAGGAAAAATAAGGTTAGTATGGTAGTACACCATTTCAAACAAAACCCACAACTCCAGAGTCTTCATTAAGAATCTTCAATAAGATCCAGTAAGAAAAATCGACCCCTACAGGATTTTACATGAACAACATCCGCTCGCTTTCTCCACTAACCTCATCTTTTTTCCTCCCTTGGCGGAGTGAGAACTTATGGGTTCTGGCCAGCAAGATGACAGCAGTACAAACGCTGGATAGATAAGGCTGCGACCCAAGGGCCGGCCGGAGGATGAGATGAATACATTACTCAGACAGCGACGGGGGACCTGGGTCAGTGCAGTTCAAGATCCAGGGCGCCCTTAACTAAATCTGCTGCATCTGTAACAAGGAGGGCCGAGGGAGAAGAGGGCACGGAGCATGTAGAGACGGAGAGAGCGAGAGAGAAACAGAGAGGGCGGGGGTTTGTCCTCCAGAGCCCCCTATGGCATCTTGCCACACTCGAGCAAGGTCTGCAAAATTGGCCGACATCCCAAATGCAAGGCCTCTCTACCACAAGGCCCCACTCTATCAAGTCTGTGAGTTGAGATGATGTGTGTGAGTGTGTGTGCCAGCCAATGGCATCATTTATCCAGCAGGGCAGACAAAAACAAGCTGCTGCCAGTATTGATGGGCCCTCCTCAGGGCCCTCTGCGGATTGGGGTCGCCAGGTCAGCGCTCGCCAGCAATCTGGAGGTAAATGGAAACTGGGGGCTGTTAGATGTATGACCGGCCACCGTAGAACAAAGCCCAGGTGTGTGTGTGTGTGTGTGTGTACGAATAAAAGCAAGTGGCTCCCTTTCTACTATATTGTACCTCTCTTCCTCTAACCATGATAACCGGATTAAGTTCTTGTTTATGGCCAGGATTTTGACCTCCCTTATATTCTCATAACTTCATCGCACTGACTTCTCAGTGTCGCCAATTTAGAACAATAGGATTGTGCAGAGAGGCACATGCTTGAAGTACACCTCTCTCATTCGTTCTCTGCTCATCTGAATGGCTGATCAAAGGGAGATGATGGTACTATACTAAAAGGGGTCTTGAAATGAAGGGTCTAAATTAGAGAAAAACAGAAGGAGAATTTGAGGAATTGAGAATTTGAAGAATTTGAGTGATGATTGCCAATGCAAAACTCACTAAGATGCAAGTTTGCTACTGGCCAAGCCAACATACCCAAGTCTTTGATATTCCAGTCACTAGATTTTCACCTTACACCTGACAGACCAGAAAAAAAAACTGACTTAAGACCTTTTTACACCAAGGACGATAACAATAAAAATATAGTTCTAAAAATCGTTCTCAATTTTAAAGAAGAGCATAGTTCACACCACAGCTATAACGATAATGATACAGAGGACTGATATCGTTGGGATCACTTTCAGAGTGTTTTATTTTACTGTTAAATGATAAAACACTGTCAGCCAATCAGAATCCATTTGAATTTAAAAGGCTTGCACATTTAAAATGGCAAAGGACATTAAGTTAATAAGTCAAATTCCCCTTTTAAGGATACTTGAAAGAAAATGGATAGATGGAAAACAATCGGCCATACCCTCTGAATAAATTAAGCTGAAGTTACAGTGGAAAAGACTAAGTGTTGTTTTTATATTGGCTACATCAGCTAAATTCACTAGATTAAAATAGCTAGATTTACTCAAAGCATAGCATGCTGAAGACATCTGGTTAAAGCCATGTAAATGCAACAAGAACAGCAAAAACATGTTCAATGATGTTGGACACACTTTGAAACCACAGCATGCGATCTTGGATTAAATTTACCGTTATCGTTCGTTGGTGTGGAAGCAAATATAGTTATCATTATAGTTATTATTCTTTGTGTGAACGGGCCTTTAGTCTACACTGATAGAGTGTGCGTCTTATTCAGCTCCCTAGTTCCGTAGTCAGGCCACTGATCAGGGAGTCTGCCATTTTAAGGGCTGTCTCAATCGCAAAAACCTTCCAGTTAACTGAAAAGTTCCCTCACTAAAAAGTACCACAATGCACCATGAAAATCAGAGAGCATTGGTGCTCAAATGTTCCCTCAACAGAAGTCCTGAAACGCAGAACATAAATCATGTAAGCCAACAGAATGACATGTGATAGATGTTTTGAATTTTGTTTTTAGCATAAACTGACATCGCTAGATAGATACTGAACATAATCTAGCTAACATTTATACTTAATTTACATAATTTATCAAAGTACTTATCATAATGTACTTTAAATAGCATAATTTACGTTGTACAATGAGGATATTGTCATGTCACCATAAGTGTCCCAGTGTGTAGTGAACCAGGGTCCTTGCTGTCCTTACCTGTGCACAAATTTGAGTACACGATATACTGATTTATGACCAGCTAGGGAGCTGATTGAGACGCACCCTGTGACTCTAGTCACACTTTATCAATGTAGACAAAGGCTACATCCGAAAGCTTAAAAATGCTCACTTTGGAGGATGCATACCAAGGTAGGAAGGCAGCAAGGCATGATACAATATACCTTCATCTGATCGATTTTTGAAGGCAGCATAGATGTTGAGGTTGATGGTCAGTTTGTATGTAAATATACATTTTTGACAAACGTTTCCCACTTCTGATGTAATTTCTAGCGAGAAATTACTATTGTAGTATTTAAATATTCACTTTGTTATCACCAAATCTTGCTCTTATTTTGCACTAGATCATTAAACCATTACGCTCTCTGAAATAAGTTTCGTGAGGTACCTTCTTGCACTAATGTTGCCTACAAAGTCATGACCCGATAAGGCAGCGAGACAACAAGTCAGCTGCCTAAGCTTTCGGACGCAGCCTGTAAGTCTATTTTTTTCATCTGTCAGGTGAAAATTGTGAAGGATATTTCACCGAAACGTTTTAATTTTTTTGTCATTTACTCATCTTGTGTCTTTCCAAAACGGCATGACCGACTTTCTTCTGTGGAACGTAAAAGAATATAGTTTGAGAAATGTCACAGTGTTTTTGTATGAACATTACTTCACTAGTTTATTTCAAATGCACTAACAATGAATAATAATTCTAAAGCAAGTGGCTCCCTGCACCTAGATAACATTTAGGATGGCAAGGAAATAAATTACTCTAATTGCAGAAAAAATGCGTTAAGTACATTTGTTTGTTTTTTTCCCAAGCTGACTTTAATTTTTAACTGACTTGGCTCTTTCCACACCCTCAAAGCACATCTTACACATTTCGGTTTGTCAAATGCTCAGTCAGAGCATTCTCTCTTGTGTAAGCGCTAATACTTATGGTTGTTGGGTTTGGCAAGCGCATCTAATAAAGGAAAGCAAAGGGGAAGAGAGAAAAGGATAGTAAGATGGCAGAAGAGGAGGAAATGCTGCTGATGGGAACCTGAGACCGTGCCCTTCCATTCACTCCGGTATCATTGTAACACATCATCCAATTTTCCGAGAGCTGGAGAGGGGAATGGGCCTGCATTTACATAATGCTGCGTCCTCACTATTTTAATTCACTCCAAGCACAGCCATGTGTGCGAGCTGCTGCCATAGATGTTTGTGCGAGTGTGTATGAGTGTGTAGTTGCAGGGTTCTTCAATTCTAATGGTAGATGAACTCTCAGGTAAGTTAAGCATATAGTGCTCTTCAGTTAAAGTACTGTAGCCTTACAGAGAAGAGCACATGCTGGCAACATATTTTCCACTGCATTATTAAACAGCCAATAGTATCATAGCACTTGATATCCCAACACAAATTAGGTCTGGTCTTCAGATAAAATTCAGATTAATAGGGATTGTCTTCTGAAAATCATTGAAATTACTATGTGGTAGTAAACTATCCAGCATCAACTGTGCTGCCATCAATTTTATCATCATTTACTCACCCTCATGTTGTTCCAAACCTGTATAAGTTTCTTTTTTTTCTGTTGAAAACAAAATATATTTTGAAGAATGTCTGTAACCAAACAGTTGATGTGCCATTGTCTTCCAAAGTATTTTTTTTTTTTGGTCCTACTATGGAAATCAATGGCTACCAACTGTCTGATTAATATATATATATATATATATATATATATATATATATATATATATATATATATATATATATATATATATATATATATATATATATATATATATATATATATATATATATTTGTGGTCAACAGAAGAAAAAAACTCATTCAAATGTTTCAGTTGCTTAATGATTTTTATAACAGCAGCAGTGCAACACTTACTAATAGTGTTTCAAACCTTAAAATTGAATACGTTTTGCGTAACTCTCTTAGATACTTTTTGGGGAATTCCAAATGTTCAAAATGAATTTAAAAAACTATAATTTGAGAGAAACCGATGTTAACATCCCAAAACAGAACTAGTTCACATAAATAAAAGTCAGTTTACTATGGTTTGCAGTTCAGCATAAAACACACTCCAGCGCCATCTGCTGTCAAAAGGGACAAAAGAAAAATAAATGTTTGTACTATAATATTTTTTCAGGTGCTGTTTTATACACTACTAAAACTGCACAGAATTGTATATTCAATATTTTTATTGCTGTTTATCTGTATGTACAGTTAGCTCAACTGAAAGAACGAATGTGCCAGCCAATGGATTTTACAGACTAGGCGCAACCCACACACTCTCTGCCACCCCTAATGTAAAAAAGTCATCACATTTTCTAATGTAAATATGTATGTTTTAAAAAAAAAACATTTGCAGAACACAAACATTCACAGACATGGTACTTGGTACTACTGCTTGAAAACCTTATCTCAAACAAAAGACGTGGCCCTGTTCGTAAAAGCTGCATAATTGTACAGTTTTCATAAAATAAAAAAAAGCCAAGCTACTTAGCAAATATTCCTGCAATATGTGTCTGTTACTCTGTTCTATATACAATAGTATGGACATTATTACAAAAGGATCGGCTCTAAAATCTGATTGGATAAAACACCATGTGGACCTCCATGAAGGTTTCTCATCCATTCAGATTTTAGAGAGATTTTTTCCACATCCATATATGGAAAAACAAAGTTTAGTTTCCATTGTTAGAAATATAGACTCACAATATACAACAGTCAGGCATAATATTATGACCACCTTACTAACATTGTGTTTGTCCTCCTTTTGTTGCCAAGACAGCCCTGACCCATCAAGGCATGGACTCTCCTTTAGCACATCCAGCAGATACTCGATTGGATTGAAATCTGGGGAATTTGGAGGCCAAGTCAACGCCTCAAACTCGTTGTTGTGCTCCTCAAACCAATTCTGAACCCTTTTTGCCTTGTGGAAAGGCGCATTATCCTGCTGAAAGAGGCCACAGTCACCAGGGGATATACCGTTTCCATGAAAGGGTGAAGCCTTTGGTCTACAACCATTCTTAGGTAGGTGGCACATGTCAAAGGAACATCCACATGGTTGGCAGGGCCCAAGGTTTCCCAGCAGAACATTGCCCAAAGCATCACACTGCAATTGAGCAATTTGAGCAACAGTATCTGGTCTGATTGATGACCGGGAACACCATCTCAAGAGCTGCAGTTTTGGAGAAGCTCTGACCCAGTCGTCTAGCATCTCAATTTGCCCCTTGTCAAACTTGCTCAAATCCTTACGCTTGCCCATTTTTCCTGCTTCTAACACATCAACTTTGAGGACAAAATGTTCACTTGCTGCCTAATATATCCCACCCACTAACAGGTGCCGTGATGAAGAGATACTCAGTGTTAATTACTTCACCTTTCAGTGCTCATAATATTATGCCTGATCGGTGTGTATAGAGGGTATGCAAGTGACATCATTGCCAGCCAGAGTGACTGCAGTTACGCCCACTGAGTGGCAAAAAGATTGGGTTTCAACGTGAATGCGCCAAGAAAAAGCTTTGAGATTGACAGTATTAAGCTCCATATTGATTACAAAGTATTATTACTGAACTATAAGGCCCTAAATGGTTTAGCCTCTGTATTTAAATGATTTTCTATTGTCCTACTATCCATCATGCTCTTTAAGATCACAAAACACTGGACTTTTGGTTGTACCTATATCTAAGTCCACTAAAGGAGGGAGAGCAATTTCACATGTGGCTCCTAAACTAGGTTATAATTTGATTTGCGATTATGTTAATGAATATTAAATCACACAACATGTGCTTTTTTACTTTTTTGAACTGAAATGAAATGGAGTGGAAGAGATTGTTGGGGTTGATGTAAAAAGTAATCTCAAACAAATAATTTGATTTAAAATATATATATATATATATTTCCATGTGTTGTAATCCTCACCTGTTAAAACGTTAGTGGTAAATCTATATTACAACAATATGTGTCAATATAATTGTTTATTTGTAACAAAAATAACAATTTAAGACAATTTAAAATGTAGAGTATGTAGTCAGAGACATTGTGCAAGCATATTTGTTTTAAACATTTCTGTATTTTCAAGCAATATTTTTCTATGCTGGTGTCACCATTGCTCTGTGCATGGAGGACCAGATTTCACAAAGCCTGTTCAAGTCAAATCACTGTCAATGTAAATAGCCTTTTAGAGATTCTGGCCTACAAAGAATTCTTGCATGAATAATCCAATCAGGATCGGGATGAATTAATTTAGTGTTTATATTGTGTAACATTCCTTTTCTTGTTCCCTTACTTAAAAAAACAAACAAAAAAATGTCGATATCATATGCATTATAATCAGGGGCGAAGCCAGCCGATTTTGCCGGGGCTTCAGCCTCGGATGTTTTGAGTGTAGCCCCGATTCCCGAACGAGAAAAAAAAAATCCCCCTTTTTTTTTTTTAAAGCCTATGTAAACCCGCGAAATCATAAGTTGTCCTATTTGCGCTTTGGCTTTGCACGTACTGCATAGTGCATACAGCCTGTAAAAATAGACCTTAAAAATAATCTAGCCTAGAGTATAGGCTACATTTCTTTGCTGTCGTTTCTTCCTGTTGAATATGCAGCAGGTAGGGGAGGAGCTAGCAGCAAAGTCAAGTGTCTGAGAGAGTGTTAATAACGACAGACAGCGGGCAGGAAAAATGAAGCAAACGAGACTTTGGGGATTTTTTGGAAAGAAGTCAGTGGGTTAGAATTCAGTTTTTTTTTATCCTTTAAATCTAAAGATCATCATCTGGCTGTCTTCTTTCACTGTATGTCTATTTGTTTAACTAGCTATTAGGGTACTAGCATCACTTGTATGTTACTAGCATCTGATCTGATAGAAGTTAGTAATACTAGCAAGTGATAGAAGATTGCTCAATCCATGCTCAATCAAATATAAAATAATGTGATCATCATCAATTATTAAACAGTGTGTAAATCAAAAGTAAAAAATAAATAAAACGCTTAATATTACCAGATGAAATGAAGGGTAAGTTAACCCACAAATAGCCTAGAAAACTACTGTCTGTGAAGGTTTGGACTTTGGACTCGATCTACTCCATCTGTGTTTTTATTATTATTCTGAATCCGTTCTGAATCTGATCAAGGTGTAGTCTTCAACTTTTTTTTGTTTAAAATGTCGCCTTTCTTTATGAAACTTACCAACAATCAAGAGTTGATAAAAAATGCAACATGAAGCTAATGACATGTTTTTAAAATTAAGGTACAGTTAAAGTTTTTTTTTTTATAAAAAAAATATCTACATTTAAACACTATAGTATACTGTGGAAGTGCAAACATAATACAACAATAGTGAACTATAAGTAAAGGCTATGTTGACTTAAAGAAAACTTGCAAGTATACTTGCAGTATACACTACTAAACTTTTACTGAGACGTTTACTGACGTTTCACTACTAAACGTTTACTGAGAGTACACTTCAGTGTGTACTTTCATAAACAAAAAAGATAATGTTAAAGATGTATTTTGACTGAAAGTTAAGTGTTACTGACTGTAATTTAAAAAAAAAACCTCTTCGAGTGATCCTGTATTTGCATTAAATGTTCTGGGCTAAGCCCCGGATGTCCTTCAATGCTGGAAACGCCCCTGATTATAATAAGCACACAAAAAGAACCCATTTATCAGTGACTTCAGCAGTATAATATTATTATTAAGTATACACAATTATATATTAATGTATTATAGAATAAATTAAGCAAATAAACATTGTGGATTAGTTACAGAGTAGTGCATTGTGTAATCTTTCCATAATACTTTCTCTTGAAGTTTATTCTTTGTCCACAAGATGGAGACAATATACTAAATATTGAAGCTTCAAAAGCATGACTTCTGCACAGATATGGGGCTCCAAACAATCATAATAATGATAATTCATATACATGATTATTTTCAAAGAATCACAGGGAACTTTTAGAATGAGTATTTTAATGCCTTGCTGAGATAGCAGTTACAATTAATATGCTTTGTATAAAGGCATTTGAAACATTAGAGTTGTATTACACACCATAAAACTGTGCACATACACACCCAATACAAGGTCGAAGTCTGATGTTGACATGAGATTCAGTGAAAGTGCAGCTAAAAACAACAACAAAACTACAACCACACACAAAAAAAGCTCTGCATTCTAATAAATTATGTGAACACAGCTGTTATTCATTCACAGGTAAGGACATTTTTTTAATAATGTTAATTTATATGGTTTAACACATTTTTTTAATTTAACTTATTTTTAACTATAATAAATTTGGCAAAATCTAGTTAAAGCAAATACAATTAAATACTCAACTACTTTATCAAATATATATATGTTTGTTGTTTTTGTGGGGAGAGTCTCTGATCCTAACAATTTGTTTGAATATTACCTGTTAATTTACATATTTACATTGGCTTCAGAATTCAAATAATGCTACCCTAATTACTATCATGTTTTCCATTTAAACAATAAACTTATTTAAAAAGTTGAGTGGGTGAAGTTTCGTTTCACATCAGGTATCCTTTTGAATACTGCTTCCCACTTTCATCTTACAAAATGATCCTTAGCCTAGACTCCAATTCTGTTAAGCTAAACCAACTTTGAAATGCATGAATAGGCTTTCTTTGCCATATTAAACAATTTAACCCTTTCTCAGTATGACATCACACTAAATGTGAAGTGTTGGTAAAATATCCCTTTCATGACACAAGTCTCGGTTTGTGGAATTTACAATGTTTATTTTTAAATAAATATAGTACTGTTTGTAATATTCTAATTACATTAAACAGTTTGTGACAGAGATGTGAAACCAACTGTAAAACGCTCAGCTTATTATATGTTATATAGCGCATGGCACAGCACACTTATTTTGGGGAGTACACCTTAAGTATTTTTGTACAGGCTCAATAGTCCCTTTAAATCTGTTCGCTTCAATGACCGTTTGACCTAGAAGCTTCATAGCCTCTGCTATTTCTTTCTTACACCAATTGCAATAAACCCTTTAGCTTCTGTTTTATTAATTAACACCATCATTTCAATTTGTGCATGTTTCAGGGCCTGAGCCAAGTGGCTCCATCCTGAGCCTACCTCCTCATTCCCCTCCACCAATGTACCATGTGAAAAAGATTACAATGAAATCATAACTGCCTTAAAACAAATAGAATATCAATTCCACAAACAGAGCCTTGTGTCATGAAAGTGTTATGTTTACTAAGATTTCACATTCAGTGTGTCAAAATGAGGGTTGCTTAACTGGTATATATGAGAATAATAAAATGTATTTTAAAAAAATATTTTTTTTCGAATTCTGCTTTGTGCTGTGCAAAGGCAACATGACATCATTTCAAAAGTTGGTTTGGCTTGAGTATGTGATAGAAATGGAGAATATAATGGGCATTTTTGCGAATATCAAATGAAGAGTTCAAAAACTTGCAGCTCGACAATTGAAAGCCGGCTCACACGCACACCGTCATTCATCATAAAATCATGTATCGTTTCGCGTCTTCTGATTCGTTTCTGAGAGGATTTTGCTGGAAAAAGTCGTTTAAAACCTAAAAAAGTGGCATTTAG
This sequence comes from Gobiocypris rarus, assembly GCA_023029165.1. Classification (NCBI taxonomy): domain Eukaryota; kingdom Metazoa; phylum Chordata; class Actinopteri; order Cypriniformes; family Gobionidae; genus Gobiocypris; species Gobiocypris rarus. The sequence goes on along the minus strand of CM040912.1, from coordinate 46,123,171 downwards.
CGGTTTCTGCCAACAGAGCATTTCCCGAATGGGCTGACGCTGGGATTCAGTGGATTCAAGTATTTACTGAACATATAGGCTAGGCTACTATGTGCTTAGAGCATTCGCTCCATATCTCATTTTTGACGGAGGTTGCGTTTAGCGGCGTTTGCAGCTGAACTCTTCAAATATAAAAGTGGACTTTAAAAAACTTCACTTTAACTGGCTGGCACGCAGAAAAATGTCAAGACGAGCGAATCATTTATGTTGTCATAATCCCTTCTCTTTCTCTTCTTTCGTATGGACCTTTATTTTGTAATGTATTCTCTGTTCTCATTATTTCTGTGTTCCTTTCTGTTGTTTAGTTCCTGTTTCCTTGTTTGAGTTTGTGCCCTTGTTTGTTCCCATGGTAACCCTTGTTTGTTACCCTGATCAGTTCACACCTGTTGTTCGTTAACCATAGGGGTGTTCGATTCCAGGTTTTTTGGAGTCAACTCTGATTCCTCGACTCTTTGCTTTACATGAAAACAGGGTCAGATATAAGACAAAATTGAAGTTGTTACACACTTATTTATTTCCCAACGATACAAATCCCTTTATTAAAGCAGCACGCTTTTAGCGTGACCATCCAAATTAGTCAAATTTAGCGATGACTTGATGAGTGGCTATCAACGTTTCTACCTATCTGTTGCTGATAACTAATTTTACAGACTAAAAAGTCAAGAAAAAAGCTGATGTCGAATGACGCCGCTAAATGCACGTTGGTGAGTTAAATATACTAAATACTAATATATAAAATAATGTACACTTATTGATGCATTTCTTCTTGATGTGAGTTTTTATTTTATTTTATTTGTTTTTATGATTTATGGTTAGTTTAATGACTATGAACACAAGGTTAACCATGGAAAACCAAATCTATATTTATTGCACTAATATCATCAATTAAACTAAAGCTAGCATGGAGGAAGACTATGTATAATTACAAACGGAAGTCTGTGACTGTTTTCTATTTCTAAAGTAAGCACTCAAATAAATGTGTGACAACGTTTCTGAGACAGCTCTTTGACGTGATGCATTACGTCAGTGTTTGAATTCCTCATTTAATTTCTTTTACTCCTTTATTATAGTGCATTCAACTGCCATGCACTTTATAGGGATTAGAAAATCGTCAAACAAGTGAGCGATTTCAGACACAGCAACAGAGTCGACTCCGAGAGTCGCTTCCTGTGCTGGAGTAGACCCTGACTCTTTTGGAGTCGACTCCCCATCACTAATTAACCCTCATCGGTGAAGTCTCAAACCCCAGTCATTTTATTCTCTACAGAAAGCAAAAGTAAAATCTGACGAGCTTTCGACGCATATCCTCTCAAGAGACAACGAGAGATAAACCACTTCAAAATATGCTGATAATGGTATATAACAGTCTTAATTTTTTTTCTTAATATATTTCTTGTGGCCCATATAGTGAAAAAATTAGAACAGAACTAGGCCTAGGCTTATTTTCATGTTAAACATTGGTTTTGAAATAAATCTTTTATTTTTATTTTTTATTGATGACTGATATTATTGTAGTGTTCTGACATTACAGACTGTTAATCATTTTAATAGGCCTATAATTAATTGTATAAATGGGCCTAAATGTTTTTAAATAACTTAATTTCAATGAGGAGTTAACTAATTACCTAATATTTTATGCAGTGATGTGTTATGAAATTGTTGCAGAGCAAGTTAATTGTAATATCAATTTATTAATAATAATAATTTAATACATAAATTGGAAATACTTAATCCTCTTGATATCGATGGCTGACGCGTTTGACCATAATTAATTCCTTTTCTTTTTTACATAATTTTAAAATGTATTATTAATCTATATATGTATAGCCTACTCTCGTGACATATTGAGAATCAAGACAGAATGAGAATAAATAAAGGCGTTATGTATTGTAAAGTCAAGTGTGTGTGTGTGTGTGTGTGTGTGTGTGTGTGTGTGTGTGTGTGTGTGTGTGTGTGTGTGTGTGTGTGTGTGTGTGTGTGTGTGTGTGTGTGTGTGGGACAAAATGTCCCCACAAAGATGGCAATATCCAAAATCCTTGTCCTTGTGGGGACATTTTTTTGGTCCCCATGAAGAAAACAGGTCATAAATCACACTAAGGGATGTTTTTTGAAAATGTAAAAATGCAGCAGTCTCCTGTGATGGGTAGGTTTAGGGGCAGGGGCAGTGTAGGGGAATAGAAAATACGGTTTGTACAGTATAAAATGCATTACGCCTATGGGATGTCCCCATAAAACATGGAAACACAACATTTTTCCACACACACACACACACACAAATGACATTACAGATAGTTAAAGGAACTGCGTGTAAGAAATGTATTTAAATTCATCATAAAATGGCCCGGATATGTCACTAGACATTAAGAAATCATACTTATATCACTGACAACAGTAGTCCGGCCAGGATATTGTCATTTTAAAAGTAAAGTTGCAGCCCTCAACTGTTGTTGATGTTGACATGTTGTGTTTTGGCCTGAAGCGCCACCCTCCACTTATCTACCAATCACGAAGTCAGTAGTGTTTCTGCATCCGGGTTGCCAGCTCTGCTCTAGTTACCACAGCTGCCGCTATACACTTTTTGGATATAAAATATCTAATTTTACGAAACCTAAAAGACCTCTCATGAAGCCTAAACATAATTAACAGAAAAAAAAGGAAAAAAAAACTCACTGTGTAGGACTCGTCACTTGCCATTGGAAGCTCCTTGTAGCAGCCAATGTTCCTGCTGGATCCTGCAGCCAATCTGGCAACCTCGAGTCAGGGGGGAGGGGATACACCGCTCTACAGTCATTTGAAAGTGATTGCAGTACCAGTTTTGGCCACAATCCTACATACAGTTCCTTTAATGTTCAAAACCAGACTCAAATGAGTAAACGCTCTCTAAAACAACTAAACTTGGAAAAAGGCCTAAAACTATTGAGGAGCAATATGGAGAAATGAAGCCTCTTAAAGGGGTCATGAATTGAAAAATCAACTTTTCATTCAGCCTTTGATAGCCTATATAAAAGTTCATCGGTATATAAGAATATTCTGTAAGTTTTGGAGCTGAAAACTTCCTTGTTAGTCAAAGAAAAGCTTTGTTGACACCAGACCTAGCAAACGCTCAATCTCAGAATGATAAAGACATTTTGCGAGCCCTGTGGGTGCTTACAGTTGCCATTCTCCACATTGGAAGTTTTCAAAACAATTCCCCACATGTACTGATGGGGGAGCCAAAACTCATTATTATTCAAAACTGTTGTCCAATCATAGCAGAGGGCGTTTGCTTCCAAGTCTTCAGTGCAGCACGCCCATAAAAACCGAGTGTTTCAGGAGAGAGGCTCACAACCAGTGTAGAAAATACCCTATTTCTGTGAAAACCAGGCAAATGTAATAAGTTGACCTCAGAAAACAGTATAATTTTTTTTTAAGACAGTTCATGACACCTTTAAATCTGTGCTGTGTGTAGCCTGAAATAAAATCCTGAAGGTGCTCCTGAAGACCTCCATGGGTGTGTCAGGGCAAACAGTAAGTTCAGGGACAACCTCTGTGCTCGGATCTGGGCAGACAGGAGGTTCAGGAGCGGTCTGTGTCGCCTCGAGAGGAACCTCAGCGATCACTGCAACCTCGAGAGGCGCAGGAGAGATGTGTGTGGCCCAAACACACACTATGGCAACTGGAGCAGAACAACAGGGAAAAAAATGAAAGGAACAGACCTGACAAAGAACATGGGGGAAAACTCTGGGCTTTAAGGTACGTTCGCACTTGTAGTTTGGTTCACTTGGTTCTTTTGGTAGTCCTTGGTAGTCCTGGTCCGCTTGCCGGTCACATTTTTATCACTGAACCTAAAGATACCGAACCTAAAAGGGCGTATGGATACGTTCACAACCTGATTGGTCGGCTTTTATGAAGTATTGCCTATTTTGAGACGGAACTTATCGAACATCCAAAACAGTGCTGTGTGCTGGGGTAAATGCACTCATTGTATGTGCGTAGCTGCATAATGGTATTTTGACCAGTTGAGAACTCGTAAATAGCTTAAAATTTATAAAATAGTCAAAACAGCAGCAGGAATCCTCATTCACACACAGAAACGAAGATCTGCTGTGAGGAGACGCGGTTCTGATGCATGAGCAATTGTTTCGGGTAATTTCGATATTCCTGTTTTTGGTTCGTTTACATGTCTTTGGTCCATGTTGCGTTCATATATCATTCAAACCACACCAGAGTTTGTTTGAAAGTGGACCGAGACCCAACTTTTCAGCGGTGTCGGTCCGCTTGTTTAGTGCGCACCAGGGTTTGCCTGGCAGCGTTCACACTTCAAATGAACTGCACTAACAGAGCAGTCGCACCAGGGTGCGTTTTAATCAAACCAAACATGCCAAGTGTGAACACACCCTTAAATACACAAGATAGCGAGGTGCTGAGTGAAGACACAGGTGAAGGTGATTTGTTTTAATGGCGACTGACAAGGGTAGCTTTAGCCACAAACGGCAGACAAGAAAACAAGGGAAACAGGAACTAAACACGGGAACAATGGGGACAGAAAACAGTTCAACAAAAAGTGAAACCCAGGTTGGGATTGTGACAGTTATAGGAAGGAAACAATACTTTATATCTTTGAAACATAGTTGATCAACATGGCAGTGAATTAAATGTTTTTTGAATAAAGCAGGCATTTCTACTGAATAGCTTTAAAATCCCTGTAAATGATTTTCATTAAAAAACTGGACAGATTTAATTCTGTGAAATGAAATGTTTTCCTAAAAAGGTGTAAAGTAAAGAAGTGTAATGGCAGAATCTTTACCAACATCACCGAAACTAAGAAAGACGAGAAGACCTTTAGGAAAGACAATATCCAAAATAATGTTTGAAGTAAATAAAATAATTAATACCCCTTTTTTCTCTAAAGACAGTGTTTCTTTTGCTTGCATAATATTAATTGTATATTTTAAAATATGTGAAGACTCGACCTTTCATTATTTGTCTTATTTTCAGAGCTGTCATCCTCCAGTGGTCCTCTGGCTGAGGAGCTTCAGGGTTCAGTGTGTCTGGATGTGTTCACTGATCCAGTCAGCACTCCATGTGGACACACTTTCTGTAAGAGCTGCCTGAACCAGTGCTGGGACAACAAACAGGACTGCCACTGTCCAATCTGTAATGAAACATTCAGTAAAAGACCCGACCTCAAGATCAACACAGCACTCAGACAGGTTGCGCAACTCTTTAAAGAAAAGTTCAGTCTGAGAAAAACTGAAGTTCTCTGTGACATCTGTGATGATAGAAAGTTGAAAGCCCTAAAGTCCTCTCTGGTGTGTCAGGCCTCTTACTGTGAAACTCACCTGGAGCTCTATCAGAGAGTCCTGAACTTAAAGAAACACAAACTGATGGACCCTGTGAGGAATATTAAGGACTATATATGCCAGAAACACGAGAGACCTCTAGAGCTGTTCTGTAGAGATGATCAGACATATATATGTGTGTTTTGCACTGATGGAGACCACAAGACTCACAACACTTTTCCTCTAGAGGAGGAGAGTAAAGAGAAGAAGGCACGAATTACTAACAACATCTTACATACTTTAATAACCTAGTTTTAAATTTTCTAACAAGATGTTTTGACATAGAGAATATACATGTAGAGGGATAAAAAATGTCACGTTTTTGTCTGTTTATAGACTAGGTTGATGAAGATACAGAAGGACGTGCAGCATATGATCCAGAATAGAATGGAGAAGACTGAAGATATTAAACACTCAGCAGAACTAAGAAAAGTAAGTAGAAGACGTTCAGTTTTAGTCTGAAAAAGAATGCACTAATTTTGTTTTGATGGTTCTCTCTACAACACTATAACAAATGTTTTATTACTTCTCATTATTTCGAGATGTTAAGTCAATATTTCGAGAAAGTTTCTCATAATTTCAAGATGTTAAGTCAATATTTCGAGAAAGTTTCTCATTATTTCGAGATGTTAAGTCAATATTTCGAGAAAGTTTCTCATTATTTTGAGATATTAAGTCAATATTTCGACAAAGTTTCTCATTATTTAGAGAAAGTTTCTCATTATTTCGAGATGTTAAGTCATTATTTCGAGAAAGTTTCTCATTATTTCGAGATATTAAGTCATTGTTTCGAGAAAGTTTCTCATTATTTTGAGATGTTAAGTCAATATTTCGAGATATTAAGTCAATATTTCAGGAAAAAAGTTTCTCATTATTTCGAGAAAGTTTCTCATTATTTCGAGATGTTAAGTCATTATTTCGAGAAAGTTTCTCATTATTATGACTTAAATAATCATATTTTTTTACTCAACTGTGGCGGAAACGGGCTTCCATAAACCATAGCCGTAGATGGTGCCAACTTCTGTTAATCAAAGCTGATGTGGAAGAACATGTTAACACGATCAACCACACAGCAAACGCTAATACTTTTTCATATAATGTCTACTTTCTTTGTGTAATAGTTCTACCAAATAACATTAGACAGCACTGTTAAACAGATCTTAAGTTAATGAAGAAAGCGCATGTGAGCTCTGTGTTCACACTCGGGCGCTCTCAACGGCGTCAAAATAAATGTCTGCCGCGCCGTCAAAATAAAAGTCACAACAAGCATGGCTTTCGTCTCTTCAGAGTTCCTGGGAACCAACCTGATGCCTAGTTCCTAGAACTATCTCCCTATTATTGGATGCATATTTAAAAATAAATAAATATTTAAAGAAGAAACCAAACCAATGTATAGTTGACATTTTAAGGATTAATACCACAGAAAAGCAATACAAGTTTTTCAGAAAAAGGTTTTTTTTAAGCTTGTTATCGTGTTCTATCATATCACAATATTATCCCAAATGCAATAATTAATCGTTCAGCCCCAAGTCCGCTTGTGGTAAATTCAGTTGATTGAGCCATCTCTGCAGCACTCCACCAATCAGGCCTGTATGGTAGAGTGGCCAGATGAAAGCCACTCCTCCTCAAGGCAAGGCAAGGCAAGTTTATTTATATAGCACATTTCATACACAATGGCAATTCAAAGTGCTTTACATAGAAAATTAAATTAAAACAGTGATAAGAAATAAGACTACAGTCCCTGACAAAAGTCGTGTTGCTTATTTTTTTTGAAACACCTGCTATTAACCTGACTTTTAATTCATCAATTGGTGTTAGAAATAGCTCATATGAAAGGCTAAACCCTCCCAAATGATGTTTAATGCACTGAAATAAATTAGTTTCACTGAAAAAAGATTTATCATTTAATCAAGACAGAAAGGTCAAATTTTGGCAAGACAAAAGTTTTGTCACCTATACAGAAATTGACATTTACTGCAAATACAAAAATATGTCAGCAAATTAAGTAGTGGTGCTGTGAGATCCAAATGTAATATCTTGTATGACTTCCATGAGCTTGAAGGACTGCATCCATGCGGTTTGGCAAGGACTCATACAATTTATTGATGAAGTCATCAGGAATAGCAAAGAAAGCAGTCTTGCATGCCTCCCAGAGTTCATCAATATGCTTTGGTTTCGTCTTCCATGCTTCCTCTTTCATCCTACCCCACATATGCTCAATGATGTTCATGTCTGGTGACTGGGCTGGCCAATCCTGGAGCATCTTGATCTTCTTCTGAACTTTGATGTGGAGATGGAAGAATGCGATGGAGCACCATCCTGCTGCAGAATTTGGCCTCTTTTATGGTTGGGAATATAAGAGGTATAAGATGTCTTGGTATTTTAGACTATTGATGTTGCCTTCCACCCTGAAGATCTCTCGCACACCCCCATACTGGATGTAACCCAAGACCATGATTTTCCCCCTCCAAACTTCACTGTTTTCTGGGTGAATCTCGGATCCATGCAGGCTCCAGTAGGCTACTTCAATATTTGCGCCGACTGTGGTGTAATTCAACAGAAGATTCATCTGAAAAATTATGCCACTTTTCCAGCGTCCATCCTATTAGCAGGCTGTGGGCTTTGGCAAATGCCACACGTTTTTTCAATTGTCTTTTGTTTAGTGCTGGCTTCTGGGCACTGATTCGACCTTGGAGGCCATTTCGAGACAGAATCCGACAAACTGTTCTGGTTAACACAGGGACTTCAGGTGACCAGGTGGCCTTGGATTTTCGAGCCATTAAACGGTCCTCTCCAGCAGTTGTCTTGCAGGGTCTGCCTGACCTGGGTTTGTCATAAACGTCTCCAGTCTCTTCAAATCTTTTTTTTATCCTCTGTACTTGACGCTGAGACACTTTGAAGGTGTCTGCCACATCAGCAGTGGATCTGGTTTTCAGCCTCTTGATAATCCAAACTTTAGTCTCAGGGTGAATCTTAGGCATGTTTGCAGAGGTCTAGTTGCAGTTGATGTGAAGTTCTAGTGCACTGGGGATCGTTTTATACACACCTGAGATCTAATTGATCCATTATTAGTCACGGGTGAAGCTCATATGACAAGGCGACAACACTTATGTCTTTGCAAAAATTCACTCAATGGGCTTTACCAAGCTGTGAATATTACAATATTTTTTGACAGTTTCATTTTGCACTGAAACATTATTACAAAAGCTGTTGGGATTAAAATGAGCCATTTCTTGTAAAAAAAATCTTGATAAGAAATATATTTCAGCTGCACTTCAGTTCAATTTGTACACAAGCGACAAGACTTTTGTCAGGGACTGTACCACGTGTTAGAATAAAAAATAAAAACAGGATAATTAAAACAGTTGTAAATAGAAATATACAGTTGTAAAGATAATTAAAAGAATACAATTATTACAGTATATATAGATATAAAATAAAAAAATAATAAAGATGATGCATAGATTAGATTAGGTGCAATCAGTGGGACGTACAGTGGCACAGTGCTCATTCAGTAAATGCACAGCTGTGTTTTGAGTCTGGATTTGAATGTGGCTACTGTTGGAGCACATCTGATCTCTTCTGGAAGCTGGTTCCAGCTGCGGCTGGCACAATAGCTAAACGTAGACTCTCCTTGCTTTGAGTGAACTCTTGGTATTTCTAACTGACTCGATCCTGATGATCTGAGTGATCTGTTGGGTTTGTAGTTAATCAGCATATCTGCAATGTATTGAGGTCCTAGGCTATTAAGTTGTAGCGGCAAAACAAGCTTCAAATGCCCAGTTTTGTCCCTTGTTTCTTGGCCACTGTGAGAGGTGCTGATGCAATATTTCTGACACGTGCAAGGTATCATGAATAGATCCAAAGAGGCTTGTTGACGTTTGAAAATGATAACTGAAGTTTATTAAATCAAAAATAAAGATGCATTGTAGCATTAAAACAAACAAACAACTCCAAGGCCAACTTCAGGCTTTCTCCATGTGTACGGTCAAAAAACTGTGCTCTTGCACCAGCGCCCCCATCCTGTCAGGGGTGGCATATCCTTTTAAACATTGTTCTCACCTATAGAGGGCACACACTCAAAGAAATAAACAATTAACAACATAACAACAAAAATTATATTTAAATGAACAAATTGATAAAAATAAAATAAACTAATAACTATGGCTCCTACAAAGTGATTTATAAACAAGTAATAATACTTTAAAATTCCATCCTAAATGTAACTGGAAGCCAGTGTAAAGACCTGAGGACTGGTGTGATATGGTCATATTTTCCTCAGTAAAAGGCACATGACAGCCCGCCTGAAGTTTGCCAAGTTGGCATCTTTTTTATCATTATTGTTTTTTATATACATTTGCAAAGATTTCACACAAACTTCTTTCACATTGTCATTATGGGGTATTGTTTGTAGAATTTTGAGGTAAAATAATGATTTGAATCCATTTTGGAAAAAGGCTGTAACAACAAATTGTGGACAAGTGAAGCGCTATTAATACTTTCCGGATGCACTTTATCTGCTTAATAGCTGCTAACGCTTTGTGTTGCTCCTCCAACAGACATTCGACTGATTATAACTAACTTCGCACTTATATAACTGTCAACTTATTCTAACCCTATCCCTATCAGTCTACTAATACTCTTTTAACACTCTAGTAGACATGTAGATGCAACATTACTTATAGTCAACTACATTTTTTGTAAAGTTACATTTGAGTATATTTTTGTACTGAGTATATTTAGTATTCTTTCTACCCTTTGTTTCTCATTGACAACATTTAAATCAAGTTTCAAGTTTGTAATTGAACAATTTGGGTTCTAAATCAAAATTTTGTTTTAATAAAAAGTAAATATAAAGTACATGCATATATATATATATATATATATATATATATATATATATATATATATATATATATATATATATATATATATATATATATATATATATTTCATTTTAGTAGATTTGTTTTTGTTTTAATGACCATTACATTTTCATTTCTTTTGCAAATAAGCAATTTAAGTAAATTAAATGTTAAAATTTGGATATGATTTATGAATAAATTATCCATACAAGATCTTTTTTTCATGATTTACCGATTAAACAAGAATTCTGCTACAGGATTGATCTGTCTGACAGCTGTACTGATATTCTTATTCCAAATGAAAAGAATAAAACATGAAGTAAATGTATACAGTATGTGTTTAACATTTTCAATGAATCTCAAAATTTAACAGCTTATCTTTTGTCTTATCTTCACGGTTAGAAAAGCTGTAGTTTTACCCTTAACCAGTCCTTCTCATCTATGTTAAACCTTGACTTCATACAAGGGCTAAATCAATAAAAATAGACATCATATGCAATAGGCAGTTCTGCAATATCTTGATCACTCTATATAACGTGAGCACTTCACTGCTACATTTTCTTTTGTTCTCAATACAGTATCTAAGTGCAGGTTAAGAGTACCATCTGCTTGAGTCATCTTAGCCTTTGTCATGTCCTCTCTCTCTTCTGGCTATTGACAAACAAAGATGTGGCTGTCCTGCCCCAGGGTCCCGTCCACACACGCGCACATGCCACGCACACACCATAAAGCAGAATATCCTCTGACAGGAGAGGAAGGCTCTGTCTCTGTTGGCAACACAGAAGGTCCAGCCATGCTGACACTGAGTGAGAGAGACAGACAAATCTCTAACAGACTGTTCCTGACAGAAGAATTACTGTTATACAGCTGCGGTAAAATGTGTGTATACTGGAGTTGACCTGTGTTGTGCATAAAAAAAATAAAAAAATGCTAATAAAATGAACATACTAATAATATGAGGTTTTCCTCAGTAATGCTAGAAGAACCATTTTTGGTTCCCCAGAGAATGTATCAGTGAACAGTTCTTTAAAGAGTTGGCAACACTATAAGCCTTTATGTATAATGCATTATAAAAGTATTTTATTATTTACTTGAACACACCTTTAGAACGTATAATGCATTAAAACATTTCAGATTTAACAAGGAATCTGCAAATATTATAATGTATGTTTGCTTTGTTTACAATTATTTATGAAAATATACAGTACTGAACAAATGTTTTGAAACATTAAGTTTATTTTTATGTTTTTGAAAGTAGTCTCTTAATCTAACTGAGGCTGCAAAAAAAAAGTCTGTATTTGTGAGACTGAGGACTGTAATGATGCTGAAAATTTAGCTTTGCATCACAGGAATAAATTACATTTGAAAATATATTACAACAGAAACCAGTTGATTTAAATTGTAACATTTCACATTATTACTGTTTTCTGTATATTTGATCAAATAAATGCAGCCTTGGTGAGCATAAGAAACACCTTAATAAAAAACTTAACATTTCTAAACCTTTGATGGGTACTGTAATGCATTATAATGTAAATTATGAATAATGTTATAATGCATTGTACATTTAGGCTTTTAAGCAAAGTGTTACCAAATTATTTATTTTCAAGAGCTCTGCTGCTTATTTATTTTTATTCTTCCATTGTAAGAAATAACGACGATTAAATTAAATCATAAATGTTTAATTAAAGAATTTAAGTTTCACAGTTAAATAAACAAAAATTAATTATTTTAGAAATGATCTAGAAATAATCTCTGATAGAAGATGCATGTTTTAATGAGACAAAAGGCCAAGCACATGAGAGTGTAAGAGCAATTATGGGATAGCAAAACCAGATTACCTGAACTCTACTGTAGTCAAATCGGTAACACTTTACAATACGGTTGTATTAGTTAACATTAGTTAATGCATTAGTTAACATGAACTAACCATAAACAACACCTCTGTTCAGCATTAGTTCATCTTTGTTAACGTTAATTAATAAAAATACAGCTGTTCATGGCTTGTTCATGTTAGTTCACGGTGCATTAATGTTAACAAGATTTTAATAATGTATTAGTAAATGTTGAAATTAACTTTAACGAAGACAAATAAATACTTTATAAGTGCAGTTCATTATTAGTTCATGTTAACTAATGAAATCTTATAAAGTGTTACAGTCAAATCTAATAGTCTTATCATTTAAATCAGAAAAAATAATGGTTTGCATTTGATAATTATTGTCAAGTATCAAATGAGATAATATTTGTGGAGTTTTGATCGAATAATCATACCACACTTGGATCAAACAGTGTTACTAAAGTGATATGTTAAAGTATCTGTTAATATTAAAGATATTTAAACTATTTAACGTTTCATAATTCTCATCACTCATATAATAATCATCTGATAATGTGCCTTCAAAATTACCTCGAGATAGATGTGATGAAGACAGATCAGATGGTTGACTGAACATAAATAAGGCAAGCTGGTCTTGTCCTAATTTTGTTTTGTTCTTAATTGATGTACATGAGGTCAAAGCCTGGACTGGCATCCAGGTGGACATCCCGAGAAGCTCTGACTTGAGAAAATGCCTGTGACATGTGCTTCATTGGTCTTTGCTGTATTCCATGGCAACACACTGCTGTGTGGATTGGGAAATGCTTTGTGTACATTCTTTCACTTTTGTCTTTGCTCATCACACAACTCTTTATAAGCACACGCCAAAAGCTTAGATGGGACGGTGGCGCCTCCACCCACCTATCATTGATTTGGGCCCCTTGCAGCCAAATGAAACACACAATAATGATCTGATGTATTTGTGGTGTCCACCTGAAGATGAAGATGATTGTGCTTCATCACAGTACTGTGCTTCCTGTAGCCAACATGGCATTAGCAACCCTGAGGTCATGTGTTTGAATCCAAGGAAAATGCATGAACTGATCAAATTGAGTGCAATGTTAAAAAGTGCCAAAAGTGATGACTTAGGGGGATGTTCGTATTTAATGATCCTACAAGCTCAATTAAACCATAAAAATACGAGGAAAATATTTTAATATAAATGAAGAACAAAACCCTAAACTTGGTTAGTTATCTGACTAAATTATGTGGCAAAAAAGGCAAACTACAGCAACAGGTTTATACTGCAAGAAAAAAATGCATAGAAAAGCTCACAGGGAAAAGCAGACATTGACTACAACATAATTATTAATATTTTTTTGGTTCTCTCTTGATTTTGCATATGTCTTTGTATGACAGCCTGGACAAAAATGATAAAAAATGATTTAATTGCGTTCTCACAAACAAGACAATTGACTCAAAGCACAACTACACAATATGCTTAAAAAAATATTTCATACATTTTTTAAATAATAGATGGTATATGCATGTGACATCTCCGTCGGCCGGAGTGACTGTGGTTACACACACTGAGAGGCAAAAAGACTGCAAGGCAGCATTGGATTACAGAGGGAATGCCGCGAAAACCACACAGAACCAGCAACGGTGCCAGAGGCGGGTCATTTTCTCACTCAAACCACTGCCTGCTTCTACTAATAAGCTTTTAGAGAGGAACGCTGCTCATAACTGCTGCTCTAGGATCTGTTTTATAGCAATATTATTAGTAATAATAGCATATTATTTGTGAAAAAGAGTTGGCAAAAGATCCAGTGTGTATCTGTATTTGCGTTCATCAAATTATTCAAATTACAACTGTTTTCGATTCCGTTAGTAATGTAGCCAATCACAGACATGTTTGCTGATTTCTTGAACACAATGGCCAATCACTCACCGGTGTAGTTTTTGTCCAGTGCTGAGTTCTGAACACACACAAATCCTCTCTAACAAAGTGTAGACATTATGTAAATTAGAGATTCATTGTGTCGTCAGCTTCACTGATTAATAATATAACGGGACTTTGTGAGATTGCATTCATTGAATGAGTGACAGCTTTTAGTGATTTTAAAGGGAGTGATCTTTGTGCACTGTCTAGGCAATATAAAAAATAATCATTAATAGGCCTAAGAATTTGAATAAAACTTTTGTTTTCTATTCTTGACAAGTGGCCCGTTACACGCTTCAATACATGGGCTTATCCACATATACATGCAGGATTCACTCTCAAAATTGTGTTGACTGACGGGGATAAATATTTACATATTTATGTATCGAAATCAGTCTCATATAAATGTCAGGAAAACACTTTCCTGGCTGCATGTCAATATCCATGGATCACTGGATCTTTGGTAAGTTGTAAGGAACACTACACTCACCTAAAGGATTATTAGGAACACCATACTAAGACTGTGTTTGACCCCCTTTCGCCTTCAGAACTGCCTTAATTCTATGTGGCATTGATTCAACAAGGTGCTGAAAGCATTCTTTAGAAATATTGGCCCATATTGATAGGATAGCATCTTGCAGTTGATGGAGATTTGTGGGATGCACATCCAGGGCACGAAGCTCCCGTTCCACCACATCCCAAAGATACTCTATTGGGTTGAGATCTGGTGACTGTGGGGGCCATTTTAGTACAGTGAACTCATTGTCATGTTACAGAAACCAATTTGAAATGATTTGAGCTTTGTGACGGTGCATTATCCTGCCTGAAGTAGTCATCAGATGATGGGTACATGGTGGTCATAAAGGGATGGACATGGTCAGAAACAATGCTCAGGTAGGCCGTGGCATTAAAACGGTGCCCAATTGGCACTAAGGGGCTTAAAGTGTGCCAAGAAAACATCCCCCACACCATTACACCACCACCACCAGCCTGCACAGTGGTAACAAGGCATGATGGATCCATGTTCTCATTCTGTTTACGCCAAATTCTGACTCTACCATCTGAATGTCTCAACAGAAATCGAGACTCATCAGACCAGGCAACATTTTTCCAGTCTTCAATTGTCTAATTTTGGTGAGCTTGTGCAAAGTGTAGCCTCTTTTTCCTATTTGTAGTGGAGATGAGTGGTACCGGTGGGGTCTTCTGCTGTTGTAGCCCATCCGCCTCAAGGTTGTGCGTGTTTTGGCTTCACAAATGCTTTGGTGCATACTTCAGTTGTAACGAGTGGTTATTTCAATCAAAGTTGCTCTTCTATCAGCTTGAATCAGTCGGCCCATTCTCCTCTGACCTCTAGCATCAACAAGGCATTTTCGCCCACAGGACTGCCGCATACTGGATGTTTTTCCATTTTCACACCATTCTTTGTAAACCCTAGAAATGGTTTTGCATGAAAATCCCAGTAACTGAGCAGATTGTGAAAGACTCAGACCGGCCCATCTGGAACCAACAACCATGCCATGCTCAAAATTGCTTAAATCACCTTTCTTTCACGTTCTGACATTCAGTTTGGAGTTCAGGAGATTGTCTTGACCAGGACCACACCCCTAAATGCAGTGTGATTGGCTGATAAGATAATTGCATTAATGAGAAATTGAACAGGTGTTCCTAATAATCCTTTAGGTGAGTGTATATCGAGTCCAACCTTCAGTTTAAACTGATAACCGTTTGCTTTACTTACGTTTCCTCTATTAAATCCAGTCACGCAGCAGCTCTCCTGCCACTCAGTCCCGGCTGAGGGGGCATGTTTTGGTGGGAAAGTGATGCAGATGCATCATTTGAATAAAGGGTGAAGTTCAATCTTTTTAGGCCATTTAAATGTGGGGCGATACAAGGCAGGCTTTCCTAAAAAGTTCTTACTCAAGGATGGATCAGTACTAGCTGTTCATGATCCAGCTTATAGATTGATACTGGTCATGTCAGTAATGAAAGGGAGAGCGCACACTTTATTACAGTTCATCTGTATTGTTATTCTGTAGATATAAAGTTTTTCCAGTTTATTAAGGACCTGAAAAGGTCTGTATATATTTGTGTTTTTGTGTAATTCGCTATCCATGTTGATGCTAATGCAAGGGAGAGAAAGAGTTTATGGACAAGACTTTAATGCGAACTTCTTGTACTGTTTTATTCAGCTCTTACAGTGATTTCCTGGAGTGAAAACAGACGTTTCATTTTTTGTGTGAAGTACAATAAAACTCATTAGTAAAGTTTTAGCCATCCTTCAGAAGCGGTTCGCTACAACAGGCTTGTACTAATAGTGGATGAAAGCAAGATGACAAATAAGTTATAACCGGAATTAAACTAAACTGTTCTATCTCCATACACTCCATCTAGTTTCTGTTCTGACATTTTCATTCCATGAGCTCTTGAAGCTCCGTCCTCTTCTTGCATTTAAAGGCATACACACAAAAACAGTACGTTTTTGCTCATCCCCAAAAAGGGGCAATTTTAACATGCTGTAAAAATGATCAGTGGGGTATTTTGAGCTAAAACCTCACATACGCACTCTGGGGACATCAGAGACTTATTTTACATCTTGTAAAAAAGGGCATAATAGGTGCCCTTTAAACAAATGTTTTGTTAAACCCCTAACCTATCGCTTATAATCTGATTGGCTGAAAACAAGGACGTTCATCCAGGAAAATGTCTTTCTTGAGTGGATTACGATGGAGATGCAGATTATGTTCAGACATTTCACACATTTTCTGTGAAATGGATTTGAACATGATTAAATGCATTAAATGACGAGCATGCAACAAGAACTGTGGGCATGTTGAATGTTTCAATTTTGTTATTTCTATATTTAATATAAATCCTATTATCCTTTACAGTGCCATGTTGTGTATTTTTCATCTTTATTTTTCATTATTTTTGTTGAAAATTTTCCAGATCTACTGGTTGGTATATGCTACACCAGATTGCCAAGTACAGCACAATAATGTCATGGATTCATAATCACTGGTGCGTCAATGCGTGTGTTGCTTTTAGACATAATGCAGACACCCTGCATATCCACTATGCACCAGTATATTTGGCACAGCTATGCCAACCCATGCCAGCTGAGGATCCATGGAAACCTTGCGTACCTTAATTGCAATGTAAGTTTCTTTGTCTTCCAGATACATAAAGGTAATGAGATCATGATAAAACATAAAGCATACAATTTTTAATTTTTATTTTTTTACATTTAAGCATTTGGTAGAGACTTTCATCTAAAGCGACTTACATTGCATTCAAGTTAAACATTTTATCAGTTCATGCATTCCCTGGGATTCAAACCCATGACCTTGGTTTTGCTAGCACTATGTTGTATTGTTTGAGATACAGGAATGCTTTTTAATTGGAAGCAGTGTACATTTATCAAACACAGCCAAAACTAAGATTTCTAAAATGCACATGAACATGCACATAATCTTTTCATTTGGCAGTTGCTTTTATACAAAGTGACTTACAAATGGTAGGACTAGTGAAAAATTTGGAAAATCTCTTGCCCTGGTGTGTGACAGCTGGTCTTTGACTGTGCTCTACCTCCTTCTTCCCCCTTGACCCCGCTGGATAACAGGGCCATATTGCACCAGTGGGGTACCGGGGCCATCCCAGGAGCGCAGTGTGGACGGATGCGGAGTCGCCAGTGAGAGCCCACATCAGGCTCGGGCTCTGATGGCGGAGCTGCCTGACACAGATGTGCTCCAGGCTGGGATGGCTTGTCACAGACGGTTAAGGTGACGGCCACTCACACTTCATTATGTCCGTCTCACAGGTCAGTGAGCGACAAGCCAGGTCACTGCGCACCGCTGGGCCGACCCACCCCAGGGTATCGCCCCGCATACATACACCCCAGCTAACTGTAAGACTGTCACCCCCGCCTGTATTAAAACAACATATTGTTACGCTTCTCCTAATATCACTGTCACAAACTGTCTCCAATCATAAAGACCAAAAGATGTCTAAAACACAGTGACACACACAAGTGCACTCAAGACAAATGTATCCCTTTTCAATTTCGTTCTCATTACTGATCTAGAGTTTTCATCCATATACAGATTTTAAAATCATTACCTATAACACCACTAATTAGGCTAGTAAATTAACCTGCATGCCCAATGTTAACAACATTTGGGTGTTTCAACAACATTATGTAGATTTATGTTTCAGGGATTTTTATTTTATGAAGGTCACATGAATTCTTGGATTAATTTCATCAAATATTTTGTTAACTTTTCAATTGTCCCAAATCTTCAATCTTAAACTATGAAAGTAAGATATGACCTATTACTACTGTGATCTAAATTTTGATATTATAATGTGAGAATTACACATTACATCATTTCCACTAGAGCAATGAATTAACTTTAATCAAAAAATGGTGTACTGTGTTACCATCAGTGTCAGAGCTTGAGATGAAAGTCATCTGATTTATAAAAAGCACTTTATTTTATTGTGTTTAGATCAAAGTATTTTAATAGTGTAAGATTGAATGTCTGAATCTGGGATAATATACAGTATATCTATATACAGTAGATATTATTGTTTATTGTCCTAAACTCAGATAAATTATTTTAAAAAGCCTTTTGACAAGTAGGAAAAATTACAAAGGCATGACGTAAAAAAAAACTATATTCTTTTTTGTCAAATTATGCCAACATTATGTATTGCATTATTTAAATATTACATATGATTTGACACACACACACACACACACACATATATATATATTTTTTTAAATTTTATTTTTATACACACATATACTGTATATATATGACACATTTTCATAGCTAGCAATGTAACGTATATAACACACACACACACACACACACACACACACACACACACACACACACACACACACACACACACACACACACACACACACACACACACACACACACACACACATATGTCTGGTTCACTATCTTTGTGGGGACTCTCCATAGGCGTAATGGTTTTTATACCATACAAACTGTACATTCTATCCCCCTACACTGCCCCTGCCCCTAAACCTACCCATCACAGGAAACATTCTGCATTTTTACTTTCTAAAAAAAACTCATCCTGTGTGATTTATAAGCCTTTTGAAAAGTGGGGACCGCTGGCTGGTCCCCACAATGTAATATAAACAAGGACACACACACACACACACACACACACACACACACACACACACACACACCCATCCATTTCACTGGCTGGTCCCCACAATGTAGGTGATATCAGGTTTATATTACATAGTGGGGATCATATAAACACACACACACACACACACACACACACATTGCATTAAATACTGTGTATTTGCAATACATTGTTAGCCATGAAAATAATGATATCAAGATAATGAGTAAATATTTACGGCAGAATATTGAAGTACATTGTCGAACAATGTCAGTATACAAATTAAATAAACTTCTGTGAGTATGAAAAGTGTTGGACAGTTTAGTAACACCAGTACTGAAACGATTCCACTTGAATTTGTTTTATTGGTATTATTAATTACTGAGCAAAATGACCATATGCACTTAACTTTGACATTAATACCCAAAACAACAGAAGTATGCAAGTCTTTTTTTTTTTTTGTCATTTGTCAATGTATTGAGCCTTAATTGTTCAAAGTTTCTGCATTAAACAAGCCTGATATCAATGTCTACTTTTCTTGTCATGTCTTCAGTGCCACCTCTTGATATCTTAATCAATGTCAGTTCATGGTGAGGCTCATTAGAGGAATCTCGTTAATGTTTTTGTTTTCCAATTCAACCCCGTCCTTTGTCTTGGAGCTCATGTATTGTTTGCTCTTATGTAAATGAATTGCTTTTTCACTTTCACGCCACGACACATCACAAGCAGAGCATGTAAATCAGGCCGAGATCCTCTGATTATACGCAACATAATTTGCTTCAGCTGTGCAGAATACATTTCTGATCCGAGAACAGGGTGTGTTAGTCAAGGTGTGCATTCACACAATGCACATTGTTAAGCGATTATTCTGGCTCGTAGTACCACATCTGGAGTAAGAGGTAGGAATCTGGGACTTTGTGTCACATTGCAACTTGAACCTTGTGATTTAACACGAGCTGCTAATGAGTCGTAGAGTGAGTGTTATTGTGAAATTGCATTAAATGCCAGGACATGCAAAAGGATAATTGAGTAATACAGCGGCAAACAGCGGTTGTCCTCCATTTTATTTATTTAATTTTGGGAAATAAACAAGAAATGGAGCACTATATACAACATTTTTAAGCACTGCAGTAAACTATGAACTAGATTTGTATATTTTCTGATGAAAATGTGAGTGCAAAACTTATTGATATGATGCAAGGGCATTGCTAAAAGTGCTAAAGTCTTTTGTGTTTAAGTCAAAAAAGTCCATCATCCATGTCTTATTATTTCCATCAAGAGTTGCAAATTAAATTACACACAAAATTGGAATATTGCCGATAAAGTACAATTTCCATTCCCATCTATTCCCTTACGAAAAAGAAGTTTATTCAAGTGTGCTATTAGTATACTTCTTTTAAACTAAAAAAAAGAAAGTATACTTTCAGTCTACTTTTTATATACTTCTCAGAAATATACTTAAAATTGCACTTAAGTATACTTGACATACCAACAGAAAGGTATTTTTGGATTATACTTACTTAATCTTTTGATCAAGATATACTTAAAAGTATAATTAAGTATTCTCAACTTGTAGTTGTGTTTAATTTGTAGTTGTCTTTTGATTGAGTAGCCTTTCACAGGTTTACATTACATATTTAAATAAAACCGCTCGGTTAGCTACTAATTCTGAGTATCTGAATTCCTCTGTAGGCTAGTCCACTGGTAGTTTACAGAGGAATTTACTTTAAATCTAATTTACTCTTTCCCCACCGCTGACTGAATCTTCCGGCTATCCATGTTTTCACTGTTATAAATTAGGGGGCGCTATTATGCATCTTTCGAAAGAGTAATCTCTGGATCAAAACACAGGAGAATAAGAAGCAGAAACAAGTGATAGAAGGCTGCTTATGCAAATGTAAAATAACGCTATTATCAAACATTAAATAGCATATCAATTCAAAACTCCCTAAAGTTACTGAATGAAATGTTGAGGAAAAAAGAGGAAACTACTGGGGATGTTGATGGACTCTATCTACTCCATCCGTGTTTTCATCATCATTCTGAATCCGATCCGATGTGATTTTCTCAGCTTTTTGTTTAAAAAGTTTATTTTTATTTTTATTTAAACTTACCCAAATTCAATTGTTGATAAAAAAGGATGCATGAAGCTAGAATAAAACGTTTTTATAATCAAAATAGTTAAAGTACAGTTAAAGGTACACTATTAACAAAAAGTTTTGGGATGACTGCCTTTACATGCACATGAACTTTAAGGACATTCTTAATCCATAGAGTTTAATATGGAGTTGGCCCACCCTTTGCAGCTATAACAGCTTCAACTCTTCTGGGAAGGCTTTCCACAAGGTTTAGGAGTGTGTTTGTGGAAATTTCTGATCATTCTTCTAGAAGCACATTTGTGAGGTCAGGCACTGATGTTGGACGAGAAGGCCTGGCTCACGGTCTCCACTCTAATTCATCCCAAAGGCGTTCTATTGGGTTGAGGCCAGGACTCTGTGCAGGCCAGTCAAGTTCCTCCACACCAAACTCACTCATCTATGTCTTTATGGACCTTGCTTTGTGCACTGGTGCGGAGTCATGTTGGAACAGGAAGGGGCCACCCTTAAACTGTTCCCAGAAAGTTGGGAGCATGGAATTGTCCAAAATGTCTTGGTATGCTGAAGCATTAGGAGTTCAAGCCCAACCCCTGAAAAACAACCCCCCACCATAATCCCCCCTCCACCAAACTTTATACTTGGCACAATGCAGTCAGGCCATTACCGTTCTCCTGGCAACCGCCAAACCCAGACTTGTCCATAGGATTGCCAGACAGAGAAGCGTGATTGGTCACTCCAGAGAACACGTCTCCACTGCTCTAGAGTCTTTACACCCCGCCACCACTTTGGAGGTCGTAGCTATTGACTGCAGAATGTTGACGATTTCTACGCACTTTGTACCTCAGCATGCGCTGACCCCGCTCTGTGATTTTTACATGGCCTACCACTTCGTGACTGAGTTGCTGTTGTTCCCTATTGCTTCCACTTTGTTATAATATCACTAACAGTTGACCGTGGAATATTTAATAGTGAGGGAATTTCCCAAATTGACTTATTGCACAGGTGGCAAACTATCTATTATGCTTGAATTCACTGATATGCTCCTGTGAGTGACCCATTCTTTCACAAATGTTTGTAGAAGCGTCTGCACGGTGCTTGATTTTATACATCTGTGGCCATGGAAGAGATGAGAACACCTGAATTCAATGATTTGGAGGGGTGTCCCAATACTTTTGGCAATATAGTGTAGATTCAAGTATATAAATGCGAAAAATAATATATGAATATTAAACAATTAGTATGATGTTATGTTCACTTAAAACGTACAAGTATACTTGCAGTACAAAACTACTAAACTAGTAGTTTACAGAGAGTACACTTCAAAGTGTACTTTCAAAAACTAAAAAAATTACTACAAGTGTTAAAATAGTAAACTACTAATATAAGTTCACTTAGTACAGATGCAGTACAAATGAGAAACGTAGTTGTGAACTAGTTACTGTTACACATATAGTGCACTTAAACGTATACTTTTATACATTAAAAAGTGGGCAAAATTAGTCCCAAGCAGTATTAATAAAGTATACTTATAAGTTTACTACTAGTACATTGATAATTTTAGTATAGTGGTAGTTACTACCATTTAATCCCACATTTTTTCTTGCAACTTGAGTATGTACAATTTATTCCTTAGACCTCCCTAACACACAAACTTTATGCCTTCTTTGATTTTATGTTGGTTAAGTTAGTGAAATATTAGGTTTTATACTCGGTCACAATAGTGACCGGTGGGAAACAGTATAGTCAGAATTCATACAAATTCTTCATTTAGACCTATTTACACATTTAAAGGTTACCTATTATGCAAACATAAACGTATTATTTGAACATAAATGTGTGTTGGCAGTGTGTGTACACAACAACCCTATAATGGTAAAACTCCACCCACTCCTTTTTTTTAATGCCCATTAATCATAAACAGTGTCTCAGAACAAGCTGACATACTAACACAGACCCCTCCCTCAGAGAGCTGAGCTGTTCACACAGTCCGCCATGTTTATCTCCTCACCAGAGCATTAACAGCAGCATTCAAGTAAGAAATGTGTTCTTATTAAAGCTACTAAAGTTCAGTCAGTCAAGAGCAGTGAGTGAATTTCTGTTTATCTTCTGTTGTTTGATAGAGAACTAGTCTAGTTTAATAGACTACTCACGGATGTGCTGACATCCAGCTCTGTGCGCATGCAACAGGACAAGAGCATGTGTGTGTGTTTAAGTTGAGAGCGATAAGGCTTTAAAACGCATGCAGATTATAATATTTCATGATGATGAAGAACTGCAATGTCACATGAGAGATGATCATTTAAACAAACAGATATCATGTTTCAGTTTTCATTCTGTGTTCACTGCTGTGAATGAGCTGTGAATGAGATGTGTAGGCTCCGCACTCTCGGATGGGGAGCAGCAGCTCATTTGCATTAAAGGAGCCACGCACAGAACAACTCATTTTTCTTCAACCCCAAAATTGACATTTTTTAAAATGGTATATTAAATGATCTGTTAGGAATTTTGATCTGAAACTTCACAGGCACACTCCGGGGACACCTGAGACTTATATTACATCTTGTAAAAAGGGGCATCCTAGATCAAATATAAGAATGATATATGATTAGAATTTACTTCTAGACAGACAGACAGAAGTAAAGATAGACAGACAGAAGCATAGACAGACAGAAGTATAGATAGACAGACAGACAGACTGACAGAAATATAGACAGACAGACAGACAGACAGACAGAAGTATAGACAGACAGACAGACAGACAGACAGACAGAAGTATAGATAGACTGACAGACTGACAGAAATATAGACAGACAGGCAGACAGACAGAAGTATAGACAGACAGATAGACAGACAGACAGATGTATAGACAGACAGACAGACAGACAGAAGTATAGACAGATAGACAGACAGACAGAAGTATAGACAGACAGACAGAAGTATAAATAGACAGGCTGACATAAGTTTCGATAGACAAAAGTATAGACGGACGGACGAACGGGCGGACAGATAGATAGATAGATAGATAGATAGATAGATAGATAGATAGATAGATAGATAGATAGATAGATAGATAGATAGATAGATTGCAGTTCAGTCTGTAAGAGAGTTCATATGAATAACACAAAATGACAGAGGGGACATATTCTGTGTTATACCACCGGTCACAATTGTGACCGTCTTCATTTATCTGCAGCCTGACAACAGAATAAATCATGTATTAATATAATTTCAATATGTATGCATATATAACCCTTTTATGATGATGTGCAAAAAAATATGAGCTATTAAAAAATTTACTTAGAAAATGTTTCTGTCATTTCTGAGCTTTCACGTCGTCATTGTGTTAAGATGGCAGTACCAAGAAATAAATGTGTGTGGTCACATGAACAAACTACCAAACAATGTTAGACCTGCCCAGAACTCATGTAGACATCTTAAATTTGTATTATAAATGAACATTTGCTTCATAATAGAAGTTGCTTTTTAATACCACACTAAAATATGTGAGGAAAATTTGTGGTCACAATTGTGACCGGTGGGATATGGGTTAAAGTTCACTCTTCTAGACCCACTAGACCCACATATGGCAGTTACCCAAAGCCAGAGCTAGTTTATAAAGGTATAATTATGGATATTTTTCTTACAAAAAAAGTATCGCTACGCTTCAGAAGGCCTTTATTTAGACCAGGGGTGGGGAACGTTGATCCTGGAGGGTAACTCTCTTGCAGAGTTTAGCCAGAGTTTAGCTTTTCAGGGTTGGAGCTAAAAGAGAGTGGCCCTCCAAGATTAATGTTCCCCACCCCTGATTCAGACCATGGAGTTGTATGGATTACTTTTATTATAAGCTGCGTTTCCACCGCAGGAACTTTCCCAGGAACTAGGAACTTTTGGGTGGTACTCTGTGTGTTTCGACCGCTGGAACCAGGGTCTAAATGAAGTTCCCTCCGAAAGTCCCTGCTTGCGAGGTAGGACTTTTTTCAAAGTTCAGGAACTTTCAGGGGTGGGACTTGGGCGCTGAACATGCTGATTGGTTGAGCTCACGCAACATTTTATTTCAACCGGCATTTTTAAAAGTCTTTTGCAAGGTTTGTTCTGCATTCAGTAAATAAATATCAGTCTTGCTCTTTCTGTCCGATGGCGTGCATTCGTCTGAGCCATTGGTCAAAGTCCATAATGACTGATAACGTATTTGTTGTCATTTTCAGAATACGCTTTAGTATCAGTGCTCATCTCTTTTTCGCTGTTTTGTTAATTACCTCTAGTAAACCAATACATAACCAGAAAAACCAGCACAGCTTGAATCTCCTCCATACTTGTTATTGTTGCAGACAAATGATTACTGTCCGTCGCTGACTGGGAGGAGCAGTCGCGTACAGTCCTACATTACCGGACTAATAATTTGCCTAATCTTCACGCTACTTTAGACCGCAGTGAAAACGCAGACAGTAGGTCTGGGGGGAAAAAAGTTCCTGTAAAAAAAGTTCCTGGTACAAATTGTTCCGGGTCATTTCGGTGGAAACGGGGTATAGATGGATGTGCTTTTTTAGACTTCAAAATCTCTTTTTTAGACGCTCCCATTATAAAGCTTGGAAGAGCCAGGATATTTTTAATATAACTCAGATTGTGTTTGGCTGAAAAAGTAATATACACCTAGAAACTGTCCCTTTAACAGAACCCTTTAAGGTTCTAGAACCTTTTTTATTACAAGAGTGTTTTTGGACTGGTTACTTTGAAATGAAATAACTTACATGTACCTAATTTGTGGAATCATTCTTGTATGTAGAACAAACTGTGCAAGACAAAATACACATGGAAGTTTAAAACTTAGCTCTTCATAAAATGAAATCTTATATCTCTTTTACCTTATATTCCCCTCCATTCTGTCATCTTCCTCCTCCATCTTTCTGTCCTTGTCACTGTTTCAGTAATGGCAGTCACAGTGCTCAGGGGCTCTGGAGGTATTTCGGAAAAATCTGAGAAATCAATCCAACATGAAACTGAAGGAAAACATCTAATGTCATTGAGCAATAACTCTCTCCTGTCAACGACTAACCTCAGAGCGAGAGCCTAGGGTGTGTTTGGCCTGTAGGTCATATCATGAGACTCACATACACATGCACAGCTGCTCTTTTCTTCAGTATTTCCAGGACAACTGAATGTGTGAAGGAGAGGGAGTCTTATTTGATGGATTTTCCATTTGACATTTAAATTACTTTACAAAAGTGTTTAATTTTGTTACATTTTAGATATACAAAGACAGTGCACTCATATTACTTTTGAATGGGAGAAAGTGCAACGCCTAATATAGCGGAATAAGTCCCACCTTCTAAATGAAAGACCCAGTCATTGATTGATAAATTCATCGTGTTACTGCTGTTAGAAATTTTGGTTGCTATAAAAAGTCATTGTCTGCATCCGATACTCTCAAGTAGGTACTTATTGTGAAGTAATTACTTCACGATCACAAAAAGTATGTTCTCTAGTATGAGTGTGTCTAGTATGAATGTAATCCAGACGTACTACAGTTCACCATGTTTTCATTATCATGTGACCTACCAGATTCAGTTACGTCATGCACTTAACTGCCATTCACAAATCCTCTACCGTGGCCTCATGGGATAGTAAATTGTCTATCGTATTCACACTTCAGAATTTTGCCGAAAATAGTAGGTCATCCGGGTACTTGTTGCCTACTCTTTTATGAGTGCAGTGAACTCGGACATACGTTTTTTGTCACATACTGTTTTTTGCCTATATTGTTGGGAAGTATGTGATTTTCGATGCCACTGTTCTGAGTCATGCGCTTAGGACTGCACATGTGCATTGGTGAATCTAAATTTGGTCACATGTGCATTGGTGGATCTAAGGATCTGAAGCTTTTCAACGCTATTTGAGCATAAGAAACATAATTTATGTTTTATGTCAGATTTCATTGATGATTTAAGATTTGAATTCATTAAAATTAACAAATGAGCAAATTTGGAGAATTTTATGTTTCCCCATTCAAAGAGATAAGAGCTGTACTTGCATGACTGAAATTCAAAGATGGCCGCCGAGTAAAATGCCTTTCCTCATCCTCGTTATATATTGCCATCCCAAACAAAATTTGGCCATTTCTGTGGTCTTGGCTACAATGAGAGAGGTTAAAATACGGCAGCTGTCACGATCTTGCAACCAAAGAAAACCTGCAATACATTGTTGACAGTGTCCTATTTGACAGTGTCAGAAATTTAGCATGATAATCTCACAGTGTGTTTGGTGCTACAACCTACGTCTACTGACTAGGCAATAAAAATGCAACATGAAATGGTGTATTGGTCAATGCGATATGGCACTAAAACTTAAAATACATCAAGCTCCATTTACAAAATTGCAATGCGAAGATGGCCTAGCCATGACCGCGTCCATATTTTCCTCTTTCGTTGCTTCCTATTTTCAGCGCATATAAAATCCACAATTGCCATAGTGTAATTCAACTTGCTATATTTGTTTACCACTAGCACATGCTGATGACATTTTATTCTTCTATATTAACTTGCGTCGTAGCCTACGATTCAATAGGTGTCATCCTTGTACAGTATACATGCATGTCGCGCTCAAGTTTATTAGATCCATGTCGTACAATGTGATTTGTAATGATCTTATGATTGCTGAAATGGCTCAGTCTGTAGTAGTCATTAAAGGGACTTTGATAATATGAAGTGGCCAAACAATCAAATGAATCAAATCAAAAGGTAATGTCACACTTTCATTGTGCATTTCAGACAGTGGAATCAGTGGCTTCCTATTTAACATCTTTATACATTCACAAACATTAAACACTAACAGACAGGAGGTTGAATACAAAACCATTTTGACATCCTGTTTTTCTTCTTGCCCCATGCACACATATCTCATTATATTATGTTACTCCTGACAAATATAAAGCCTTGTTCGAAACCATAATGTACAACCATAAACAAGCACACATTCAGCCCCCCAAAACCAATGAGCACGTCGGTGGAGGATCATATTATGCAAATTTACTCTGCAATATCACTCGACACAAACAAGACGAATAATCCACCGCTGGGTTACAGTCTCAGATTTGATTACTGGACCCTTAGGCCGTGCACTGGCCAGGAAAAGCATTTAACACACTCGAGAAGACTGAACACACGCACAGCTCATATCGCACCCAGTGTGTGTGTTGTATAGTCTCCAAGGCGGAGTGTTTATGGATTTCACACTTGGCTTGTGCGAATGCTCTGTAAACTGTAAGCAACTCAATTTGAAGATCGCCTTCTGCACCGGGGCCTTGGCAGAACTAACTGCCAATTATATCCCATGCAATATAATTTGTGTCACATTAGGAAAATCACATGGCAAAGTGATTCGATAATAACTTAACATAAATGGACGAGCCGGGGTTCAAATTATTTCCTGTCATGGATGCTGAAAGCTAAATCCAGTGGGTGGAAATTAAGTCAACCAAAGTGTGAAAATTTCTCCAGCTTTCCATACGGCACAACTCTCCGGTGTTGTCAGTAATGAGGACGCAGTTGTTATGTGCAAATCATGAACACTGCGCTGGAATGGCCACTCATATGATTTTCCCATGGGAGAAGTGAAGGAGCAGCCATTACGTGTCCAAATTACTGTGAACATCAGATAGAGGAGCATGAGAATTTATCCGGTATGAATATAGCAGTGCATGGTTTTTTGTAAAATCTGTGATCCAAACTCTGTGGTTCCACTAAGGGCGATCAAATGTGTCCAGTGGGCCTTTTATAAGAAACACCATTGTGTGCAGATAGAAAGTATTGCATGCACTTGAGTTCATCAGTCAGATCCTGTTTTAAAAAAAAAAAAAAAAACATTTAAAAGTTTTGAAAGTAGTAACAGGAAATTAGTCTTAAAGGGATAGGGTCTTAAAGGGTCATCCTTTACTCACCTCCATGTCGTTCCTGTATGACTTTCTTATATATAGATATTTTGAGGAATGTTGGCAATCAAAGAGTTTTCATAATTGACTTCCATTGTGTTTGTTTTTGGGTGAACAGTCCTTTTAAGATTTAATCATAAAAATAAACCTATTTTAAAAAGACAAGAAAGCAAGATCTCAGATTGCTTTAAATATATATTTTGCATTGGTCTATAAATACCAACTTATTTTTTTAATAAAGGCTTACGGAACAACAGTACTGAAGTCAAAGTAATTTACAGTGATATAAAAAAGGTTGGCTAAAGGGAAAATTACATCTTTTTTATTTTTATTCATTTGTTGAGTTCTCTTGCAGGGTCAAAGGTTATGAACTCGACACTAAACATTGCACTTTAACATTTAAAATATTTACATTTTACTATCTCAATTTGCAATTCATACAGGTGCTTTAATTATGTTTTGTTTCCCAGCAAATACACTGTAAAAAGTGATCTCTTCAAAAAATTGAGGAAACCCGTCACCTTAATATAATTAAATAAATAAACGATGTGTAATAAAAAAAAAAATGTAAAAAAGTTATGTGAATCAAAACGTAATGTTCACAAAACGTAATTTTTCAATGACGCATGAAGTTTATTTACAATAAACGCAATGACTTTCTTTATTCCAAGTGTGTGTGTGTGTGTGTGAGAGAGAAATGAAAGTCAGTGGTTTCCAGTCAGTGTTGTTTGGACCCCATTTAGTTTCGTAATATCTTATTTTATATTCCACAGAAGAAAGAAAGTCATACAGGTTTGGGACAACATCCTTTTAAACTCATGTGGCATAAAATGCATCCATGCAAAAAATGCATTAACATTTTTAAATATAATTGTAATTATAATATTTGTATACTATAAAAAAAAGATTAACTAGCATAAAGTTTTTACCTGATGGCTGGTGTTGCATGTTTTGAATCACAGATTCCCCAAACATCAGCAAATACATCCATAGAACCTGCCTGTAATACATCTCTAGACTATATCAAACACAGATCCACACGTCAGGCCTAGTTATACCCCGACTGTTTGCACTACACTGATTACTGATATTAACCCCCAATGCACAATCATCAAACACACACATTCAATATCCACATAGACACGGCACCTTCACTGCAGGGGACGTGTAAACTCACCATGTGGAAGCAGGTTGGAGCGTTAAACGCAGGCATATGCACCAGTGAGGAGTCTTGCCCTGATCTCACACAGTCGACTACACTAGAGTAGGCCACTCAATGGGCTGAGAGAACTCCCATAATCACGGTTCACACCCGGACTGCTAATGCTAATGACTGATCTTTCATTCACGCTAGCTGTTGATTACACAGGGACAGTTTGAGTTAGTGCAGCTAATGCCTGCGCAGTTCCCAGAGAGGGTAATCAGTCAGAGATATTAACGTTAATCACATTTGCTATGCTAACCTGATGGTCAGACACACCAGTGTTTCCCAGAGGTCCTCTGGTACAGTACCAAATCTAATCTGGTACTGCAACACTAAACAAATGTAGGAAATATTAACCATAATTTCTACCAAAATACTTCCATCATAAAGCATCATTTGTTCATGTGTATGGTGCTCAAAACCTGTCTTGACTGTTGAAAACAAAGGAAGAATGTCAATAAATGTACTAGTTGATTTTTTTCAATTGCAAAAATGAGGGACCAAAGATAAAAAATTGAAAGCATCATAAAAACTATTACATACATAATATATACATAGTCCTTATGGTTCATGCACCATATTTCAAGTCTTCTGAAACCATAACATAGCTCTCAATAAGAAACAAACTAAAATGATCTTGTAATTCAGTTATTTGAAAACTGGATTAGTCCAAATTATAAATCATTTAGTCCATTTTTGTGAATTGAATAAATGATTCATTAAAAGGTCTATTTCAACTAATCGAGTAATTTTCTGATGGTGCTTTTTTAATTTTGGAGCTTGATCCTAACTAACAAAATATGTTCTCAGAATATTATGAGAATTGTTCATGTAAAAATAATATTGTTAGTACATTCCATTAATGTTGTTCTTACAACGTTTTCTCTCTAAATTACGAGAACATTCATCAAGTACAAATTACATTATAAATATGTTCCATAAACATTATTCTAAGAGCATTTTGTCCTAACATTTACTGTACATTACTTTTAAAGAACGTTAGTGAAAGTAATGGGAATGTTCCCTGTTAGCTGGGATAAATCCTCATTGCATTGAAAAATATGGCTGGAATACTATACGTTTAGATTCAAATAGACCTTAGACACATACTGCATGAAGTCAAGGTCAACAAATCTTTGCAAGAGATGTTAGGTGTCTTCAGGACACATCACAGAGAGAGAGGATACAAGATCTGCGTTATAATCACAACACATTTTCTGACTGAGCAGACATTCCCCCTTCTTCATCTCCTTTCACTCAGGATCAGAGACGCAGGGGAAGTCAAACCATCCCATACATGACAAGTGTCACAGATGGGTCACGGTGAACCATGTTTTCCTCTCAAAACAGCAGGAATGAATCAGAGAGAGGGACTGAATGTGGAATTTAACTTGATATGAAATTATTACCAGGCCTATATTGACAAAAATAATGCTGGTAATGTACTGAGTTTTAATACAGTCATTTAAAATAACAGGTAAGAGAGAAAAGTTTTATTTAAAATAACAGGTAAGAGAGAAAAGTTTTATTTATTTTTTAAATGGCAGGGTTTTTAGTCCTTTTGAAATTGACTTCACTTGCTTCGCGAGACTCCAATGATCTAAGTTTTAAAAAGATTTTTACTGTTTTTACTACCATATTATTGGACAGCCATGTACGATTCATTAAAAAGATCCGACTCACAAGAGCGATTCCTTCATTAACCGGATGTTGCATTCTCTCATGAACGTGCCAAGGAGAGCGATTCCCCCCGTCTCAGAAAGAAGACCGAGGTTGAAGACTCAACGAACAGTAAATTTCTCTCCTCTCCTCCTCTCCTCTCCTCTCTCTCCTCTCCTCTCCTCTCCTCTCCTCTCCTCTCCTCTTCTAACCGCCTGAAATTGCTCTTTCATCAATTTTTGAGTCTTGACCAGCAAAGTGACACTGCTCTGACAGTTTTGGTCAGTAGGCGGCGCTAGAGGACTGTTCACTGTGAGTAACGTGAGAATGACCAACAGCCTGTGTAAATTATAAATTAATTAAAAAAATATATATATTTATTTTAGTCTCTTAATAACATCATAACATTAATCCGAGCCACATTTTCTATGCTTAACTTTACAAAAATAAATAAAATAGATTCAAAGAGATTGTCCCACATTAATATTTCTGCTCTCATGCCTTGATTCAATTATTATACATTTTAATGTTCCCCTCAGTGCACACACCTAGACTTCAGACAGTTAATTTATAATTAGCGGGAATCTAGGTGCATGCTGTTTAAATCAATGAGAAAAACATTTTAATAGGCACAAAATATTTGTAATACCCAAAATATAATTTACCTGGAGTGAAGCAGGAGTTACTCAAGTTAGTGTGGGATTTTTATTTTTTAATGAGGAACATCTTAACCTAAAAGTGTGATACAAATGTAAATTTAGAAACATAAGTGATAGTGGTAGGTAAAATATTTTATACCTTATGGAACACTCCTATTGTTGCTCAAAGGTCTTTTGTTCTCTTCAGTTGATACAAGTGTCTGCTCTTAGCTCAAGTCACAGTAATATGACTCTCCGTTATGTTCGTCTAAAATGTTTATCATAAATTACTTGATTTTATTAAAATAACTTTAAATTGGAAACAAAAATAAATAAATTAGACAATTAACGTTGGTGTCTTGGCAAATCTGAGCACATTGTTGAGATCTCTTCTGAACTCTAGATACATGTGAAATTAATATTTTTCTTAGGGGAAAAGTTGAGAATTTAGCAAACGATTTTCTTTCTTTGACATATATACGCTCTAGAAAAAATTAGGAGACCACTTAACATTGATTTCTATATAGGCCTACTGTAAAAAAGAAAAAAAGAAAGAAAATCCAAAAATAACAGAACGTACCTGGACAATTCCGTTAACCCTAACATAGAATGCAATGAGGTACAACATTCTAAATACAGGTAAAACACCTGCAAACCCCCCCAAAAAAAAAAACACTGAAAATTCTGTTTAATTATTACCCTATTTTTACAGATTTTGTCTATATTTACAGTTTTTTTTTTTTTTTGTCAGAGTGTGTCGTTATATTATATTTTTGCAGAAAACTAAAGAATGTATACCTTACGATGTGAGAATGAATCTATTTCTAGTGGCAGTGTTTATTATGGTCCACAGACCTCTGGCACCCATCTGACATCTTCACAACCCATGAAATCCTTCCTCTGCTTTTGTTTGTTGTGCCTGCTATGACTCCCTGTCCACAGCCCCATGAGTGCAGCCACATAAAGCGTCCATGACCGGTTGGGGCTCTGGCCCTGTGGGCGAAATGGCAGGGCCCAGCAGGGTGGATGCTAAAGTTGCCCAATACTTTCACTGCTGATTCTTCTGGTCCAGCAGTTCAGGCACCACTCGCTGTGAGAGCGGGTCACTTCTCTTAAAGTCAGTGTCGCGAGGACATTTATGAGGGTGACATCCACTGGACTCAGCACAGAGTGAGACTTCAGTGGATTTACCATGAATATGAAGGGCTGTTCCATCAAAATGATTATTATAAAATGAGCAGGCGACTTGGTCCAGAATTTTTTTTTGTTATGCTGGTTGAAGGTCTCTTCACATCCTGATAGCAATCTCTAAGTTAAGTGGTCTAAATGTATTTATATAGCGTCTGTGGAAAGCATAGGACCATAAAATGTTTGTCCAATCATTGCATTCGGTCAAGGTATGTAATTTCATACATGCTCGAGTAGACATCACACAAAATCATGTGCGTTTCATGCTATGCAGAGTTAGACATCAGTCACCGAGCACCGCAACTGAAACAGCAGCCGCCTTTTACTGCTCCTCCTGAACCAAAATAGCAAGTTTAAAGCTATGTTCACGCTATGACTATCGTAATTTGTAAAAGATGGAAACCTGTGATGTTATACTCGGAGCGGTTTGCGACATAATGCGTTTAAATGGCAACACTATCAATCCTGAAATGAATCTGCAGCGGTCAGGTGGTAGGTCTTTAAGTTGTTTATGTTCATTATTATTATTATTGTAATGGTATGTGCTTTGAGACATGAGGTAGTTTAACGCCTCTCTCAGGACTTTTTTTTTTGTTCCTTGCTGTGTGCGTTCATGTGTTTTGGAGGAGGTGTGGCTTTGGAGATGCTTTCAGTGCTAGCTCGCTAATGCTAGCCTCTCCGAAATTACCTAACCTACCTTTAAAGGGTTACTTCAACGCTGGGAAGATGAATGTAGTAGACATGTGAAATTATTTAGAATGTGGTGCCTTGTAGACTGAGAAAACACAGAAAATGTATTTTTGTCTCATGGGGATGAAAGACAACAATTCCCAGAACGCACTGCTTCACTGCCCTACTCTAGGCCTGGCTAGTCAGCTACTGGATTACTGGATCACTTCCCTACCACGTTCATTTTCAGAAAATCAATTGAGTTAGAGACACTACAATTAAAAACTGAACGTGTCTGTTCGATAAAATGCGAGTGAGCCGATTGAGCATCACGGCACAAACGCAGCAGGATCGGATTACAGCGCGTGATCAGTCTGGCGCGTGTTCAGTTCATGTCTTTGGAAGCTTAACTTTCATAGGAAGTTCATTTTAAAAGTTGAAACACTCACTTTGGTCTCCACCACTCCGTTTACATGAATCTCCGCAGTGCCGTGAGCCGAGTGCTGTGAGTATGATGTTGAAAACGTGGAAACAGCGCCCTCTGCTGGCTGTAGTCTTTAGCCTCTGGCCATCTTCCAATGACGCAAAATGACGATATTTGCGTCATTGGAGGAATTTTTCCAGAAATAAAATACATAATTATCTCGTCTCAGGGTCATATGAGGGGGGAAAGTACGATAATTTGTATATACTCCTGGGTTTCTACTGATACAAAGCTTAATGCTAATCGCTGAAGTAACCCTTTAAGGACATGAACCGCAAATCATGCCATTTTTTTAGGAGAGGTGTGCTATTGCTATTCTAAAGGATCAGACTTCTTTCACTTTTATCATCCAAATAAATCCAGTCATTTCAATAGGAATCCACGCAACCGGGACTTTAGTCTTGAACTACAATAACCATCATGTTTAAACAGCGCACACAACGCCTCTGCACTTACTCCTGATTTCACTCAACATGAGGACAGAAGAGTTGTCAGTCAATAAATGGGAAAGCAATTGTTGTAAATATAAAAGTAATGCGTTACTTTACTAGTTACTTCAAAAAGTAATCTGATTACGTAATTCACGTTACTTGTAATGTGTCAACACATGTGCAGTTGAATTGATAATATTACTGAATAATAATTGTCCTTTAAAGGTCCCGTTTTGAAGCTTTGATTGTGTTTACAGTGTGCAATATAACATGTGTTCATGTTTCGCGTGTAAAAAAACAAGGTATTTTTCACACAATTTACTTATCTGTATACCGCTGTTTTCACTGATGAAAAACGGCCTGATGATTTCCTTGTTCTATGAAGTCCCTCCTTCAGAAATACGTAACGAGTTCTGATTGTGCCAGCGGTTCCCGTGTTGTGATTCGACTGCACCTTAGCGCACGCTTGTCTCGGAAAGGTCACGCCTCTTACCATGACGGGGAGATGCATGCGCTCAGTGTTATTGTAGATATGGCGACAAACACACTCTACAAACGCAACACTTCCTCTTCTCCACGTGGGAGAGCAACAAGACCACGCCCCCTTTTTAGCGTATTCTTGTGAGCGGAGGTTAGTCAACAAACTTTAGTTCTATTGACGTCATTAAAGCAGGATGTACAGGGATGTAGTACAAACCGGCCGTTCGCTGTAGGCTTTGAAAGGGAACTTCTGTTAAATAAAATATCTCGCTTGGCATTGAACTTTGAGCTTTATAATTTTACAGGTATTATTTATGCTCTAACAGCACATTACACACTAACTAAAGTTTGAAAAATGGGATCACGAAGAACAGGACCTTTAAACTTCAGCTGAGCAAGCCAATTTAGCTGGATGTTCACAAAAACTTCTAGCATCACATCACCTCTGCACCAGATTTAAAAGAGTCAGGAGGATAAAAGGATGGACTTGCCCCTTACCCAAAGGTCTCCATTTTTATCTGCACACTGAGAAATCAATTATGAAGACACACTTGATTTTGAATGTTCTCTAAGGGCAGAGTGTCTCTCTATTTCATGACAGCTTACACCCTCTTCTTATCAACAAACTGAATCTGAATATCATTTTGACCTCAGCGTTCCTACAATCAAGAGGCTCAGCAGGGGGAAAATTAATTTTAGGGGCATTCAACACCTCATAGTGCATGACAGATAGCAGATATCTTATGACAGCAGTGGGAAATGCAAGGATGGAGTGTGCGTGTGTGTCTTAATGAAGAAATAGTGCCATTTTTTTTTCCTTTCTGTGTGTGCATGCATGACCCAGTTGGCTCTGTGCCACTTTTGCAAAATCTGGAAGCTACAAATGAACCATCTGGTCTATGTGTGTGTGCAAGATACAGATTTTATGTGGGAATAAACAGGGAATTAGCAGCAGCTGATTCTGTTCACCCCTCCAATGATGATGAATGTCATCCAGACATAAATGGTCATACATGTTGTTGTGACATTGACATTTAAAAAAAAATCTTTCATCTATTGTCATTTTATTGATAATGAAAGTAGAGAGATAACAGTAAACAATGATTAAAAGTACAGAAATAGGGCATTATATATTTTTCAATCCACTTCACAGTGCAAATTCAAATCCACTTTTCCCTTAGCTCAATGTGTGTTGTGTGGACATGTGCTAACAGATAGGCCACATCTTTAAACATTTATGAGTTTAACAGACATACAAAAGATTTTGCAAGAAAGTGTCTACTGCCTACATTGTGAGTCCTAACTAGTGGTGGGCAGTAACAACATATTTTTACTTCATTACTGTACTTAAATATGCCTATTAACCTAGTATCTGTACTTTAGAGTATTTTTTTTTTGTCATTGTTTTTTTTGTTTACTTCATTTTAAAGCATAATATCATACTCCACTAAATTTCATAAAAGCGTAATTCCTTATTTAACTGACAATCGTTAACTGCTCCGAGATGAGCTGATTCTTTTCAATTAACCTGTTTCAATTCATCGGTTTCAATTAACCTGTTTCAATTCATCGGTTTCAATTATTTAAATGATCTGATCAGAGTGATCACAATTCAGACTCAAAATGACTCAAAGGGAGATTCTCTGAGCTTGAGTGTGTGTACTAACTGTGTTGAATTTAAATTGCTGAACTAATGCTGAATTTGAGCATTTATAATTTTAAATGAAATGCATATTTGCTAAATATGCTTTTAAAGGGCGAGCTGTTTAAGCCATTGTATGAAATGCTTGAATGTCTCCACATTTGTGTATTACCATATAAACACAGACATCTCACCTCTTCCGAAGGTCCGGAAGTCTCCCGCATTTTATTAGTGCCTCCCTGATGCCCGCAAATGATATAAAATATTCCGGAAATCAGGCAAGTGAGAGAGAAAATAACACTGATGTAGAAGCACCTAACCCTGCATGTAAGCTTGGAATAATGTAAACCCTCAAATCTGATTGGTTGATTGGAATGTTGTTCCAGGATCAACGAAGAAATCACATTCACCATGTTTCCACCTGGTATTATGCTGCGTTCCAGACTGATCAGAATTTGGATTTTTCCCTCCTCCTTTGAAATAACGTACAGAACACCACTTAAGGTACATTGATCAACCCGACCTCAACGTGATGCGTCATTTGACGTCACTTTCAAGATGTTTGCAAGCCCTGCTTCCAATGAGCATAAACGCAAAAACAAACTTTAACATTAGACATTAAATTGTACATTAAGTTGTATGTAAAATGCCTTCTTTTGTTTTTTTGTCGCGTGATTTTATGTTTTTATTTTGTTTTTGCCATATAGTATACACAAAAATGTGGTGGTGACATCATGTGCTTTACACCACTGCATCCGACGCTTTGCATTGCACTTGGGGATGTAAAGGCCGTTACATACTCCACAAGAACAAAGAAAAAAGTCATCTCTCAGGGCTGCGAGAACAAAATGACGTCATTTTGTTCTCGCAGCCCTGGTTTGGGAGTTTTCGCATTTTGTTCTCAACACATCATCTGAGCAGAACTTTTTTCTTGTGGGTGTCCGAGAACTATTGTGTGATTGGTCAGCAATTTAAAGTGGCCGGGGTTAATGGGGAGAAACGGATATGTTCGGCACCTGCTTTTCTCATGAATTATGAATGTACTGGCAAGAACGAACTTTGTTCTTGTTCTTGCCACCTCGAGAAAACGCAACACATTTCTTTGTTCAGGCTTGGATGCAGCTGCTCGGCCATGGAAACCCAATTCCATGAAGCTCTCTACGCCCTGTTCTTGAGCTAATCTGAAGGCCACACAAAGGTCTGGAGGTCTGTAGCTATTGACTCTGCAGAAAGTTGGCGACTTCTGCGCACTGTGTGCCTCAGCATGTGCTGTCTCCGCTGTGTAATTTTACGGGGCCTACCGCTTTGTGGCTGTTGTTCCCAATTGCTTCCACTTTGTTGTAATACCACTAACAGTTTACCGTGGAATATTTATTAGTAAGGACATTTCATGAACAGACTTATTGCACATGCAGGCGGCAACCTATCACAGTACCACGCTTGAATTCACTGAGATGCTCCTGAGAGCGACCCATTCTTTCACAAATGTTTGTAGAAGCGTCTGCATGTCTAGGTGCTTGATTTTATACATCTGTGACCATGGAAGTGATTGGAACACCTGAATTCAATGATTTGCAGGGGTGTCCCAATATTTTTGGCAATATAGTGAATAACTAATACAGGTATGCAAGTTAGCCTGTTGTCAATCATTTTAACTCATCTTAGATCACCAAAATTAGATATTTAAAAGTTTTTTCCTGTGATTTAAAAAAAAATAAAAAAATTAATAGCCTTAAAATAGCTTGAATTACTCTATACCCTTGTTTAATTTAGTATACACGGATAGATGAATATGCAAATTAGCCCCGCCTCTACTCACTCACACCAGCTCAGTGCTCCACTCGACCAACTTTACTGTAGTAAATGCTGCACAATGGCATCGCTCTTTACAACGTCGGACACATAACGGTAATTAATATGAGCCTTTTGCTTGACTACATTATCAACAGCTAATAATGTGTTGCTAATGCTACACAAACCATGTTCCCGTTCACCACCTCAGTCTGCCTTCTAAAAATCAGCATATACATCATATACATATAGGCTAATTCAATTGCTATATTGCTAAATGTACACAATTTTTCATATCAACAGAAAAATATACACTGTTCTTCTCAAGTAAATGTTGATTTAAGAACTGTGTGATATTTGTTCTGGAAAACAAGACAAAAATACAGAGTAAGAAAATCTTTTCTTTTTTTTCCCCAGTGCATGAGGATATTTTGACTGTGAAGTCTATGCGGAACGTGGCTATTTTTCTGTCTCTGTATCTGACACACACATCTGACACACGGATCCTCCCTGTAGCTCAGAGCAACTTCTCTGACTTTTGATCATGACATCTGTGTCTTGCTGAAATGTTTGCTCGTCTCCTCCAGCCTTCTGATGTAGCTCCAGGAGCTAATGGCTTGTGAAAAAGGCAGAAGGGCCCCTGTCTGCATGTGTGTGCGTCTATATCTATCTCTTTGTATATAGGGAGAGGAAGGACAAGAGAAAATAGTTTTTGTTTAAGGAATACGTTACATTCACTAGTCTAGCAAATTAAGATTCTTTGAAAAAGAAAAGTGTTCATGAAGTTTGTAATATGTCCAAATAAGGAATACAATCTGGACTCCATAGCATTACTTCCACTGACATCATTACATCTATTCAGGCATCAGGTGTTTTAAGATAATCCAATTATTCTTGACCTTCCTGTAGAGACTGTATGAATACCTCATAGAGTTATGCACTCATCTCCAGACTTTAATCCGGCCCCAGACGCTAAAGCAAAACTGAACCCCTTCTGCTCATCAGTATGGAAAATTACGGAAACGCTGTGTTCTCCAGGTCGTAGTCTTACGTTATTCAGTGCTGTGGAAGATTTTTAAAGGTGTTGGATTCACAGAATTATGCATTACATGAAATATCACACACTATAATTTCTTTTTTTTTCTGACAATTTGAGTGATGTTTGCACATGCAAAACTTCTTGTCACGGTGCTATGGTGGTGGTCAGGACGTTTCTAGAGGGTTACTAAAGTATTCTGAGCGGTTGTTAGTGTGTTGCTAGGTGGGTCATAAATTCTAGTTATTTTGCTATTTATTAAATGAGGTATTTCATGAAACTTTAGTTTTGTAAGTGGTCTTCTTATTAGTAAGCTCAGTGCTTAAATTAAGACAATATGGAAGGTTGACATACCACCATCATTAAACATTTTATTAAAAAACATTATTTCATTAAAATGTCAAAATTTCTAGGGTCACCGTGAATAAAGTTCCTACATTCTCCTTTATAATGGCTCTTTTTAATGAACCTACAATTTATTGGGATAGCAAAGAAATAATAATTATTAATCATCTCTTCCTGTCCTGTTCCACAAAACAATGTAGGAAAAAAATTAGACAAGGGAAAATTTGCCTCTAATCATGAGCACATAAAATCATTGTGTTCATCCGAAATATATGGTTCATTTAATTGATTTTATCGAATTGATTAAAAGACAACAATAAGAGCTTATTATGTTCCTCTTTGCATTTTCTCTCTAATTTTGAGTCCAACACAATTAGGTGCATATTTGAAATAATGCCTTGATACAATACAAATCTTTATACTCTCTATTTTGTCCCTGTAATTTATCCCTTAGTAAGAGCAGTTAAATTAATTAACTGTAAATCATTGAACATGAATAATAATCA
Source organism: Gobiocypris rarus (assembly GCA_023029165.1). NCBI lineage: Eukaryota > Metazoa > Chordata > Actinopteri > Cypriniformes > Gobionidae > Gobiocypris > Gobiocypris rarus. The sequence continues at coordinate 46,081,923 of CM040912.1, read as the reverse complement.
AAAAGCAAAATAAACATGATAAATAGGACAATATTTCCTGAACATGGCACTTTTCTGTCTCTCTCTTAGCAGCGTTTCATGTGTAGATATGAAATGAAAGATGCCCTCTAGCAAACATCTGCTCTCAAACACCACACACACTCACACTCTGCTCTGAGTGTCATGTTAATTAATAATCCCCAGAGAATTGAATCATATTTACAGCACAGTCCTGCTGGCATTGCCCTCAGTGGCAGCCTGCTGAATCCAGACCGGCATCTGTAGATCTCAGATACAGTAATAGCATTCTTAACAATAGCGCTTGTCACTCCTAAAGATTCTTCAACATTCTTACAGGAGAACTAACAGAGGTTCTATCAACTTTTCTTTAGATATTAGAGCTATAAAATGAATGTGGATAACATTGCTAGGAATTTAATGAGAAATGTTTGAGCAAATAGTGAAATCTCTAACACTTGATTGCAAACTATGGAACCACTGACAAATACACTACTGTAGGCCTACTTTTTTTTTTTTTAAAGAAATTATACTTTTATTGAGCAAGGATGCATTCATGCATATTATGTAAATTTAAATAATGAGTCAATGCATCATCACTCCTTCCAAAATGTGTTTTTGTCTTACCCTGATTCACTATGGTAAGTCTATTATAGCCTACGTGTTTATAAAGACTTGAGGTTTGTTTTCACGGAGAATCGCCTGCATGTCTCGCATATCTTTAAATAGAGCAAAATTGCACGACAGAGAATGCGGCAGAGCTAGGTTGTGTCCGAAATCACCCCATATACCCTTAAATAAGGCAATATTTGAGGGGAAAGCTATTTGTAATGGTTTCTGAAATCCTAGTGGACGTTATTGAGTGCACTCATTCAAACCCACAACACACTGCAATAACGAATGTAGACCTATAACCGGGCTGCGTTCAGCCCCGACAAAACGTTGCAAAACGTTTTTTAAACGGACATGGTGGTGCGTTGAACACCCTGTTCTGATTAAGCAAGAGTTGCAACTATGGCAGCTGAGAAGGCCATTCTTTGCATGTGTTAGTTTTGAATAATTTTCAGAGCCTGATGAAATCGGTATATAAATACGTGTTTAATACGGCAAAATACGCTCAATGTTACAGTCACTGCCCTTGCCATCCAAAATAAAAGAGAACATCCCAATCTAGTGAAGGGATTTGTGGAAACTGTGGTTCCTAATTATTGTGATCCAACCTTTGCCTCGCATTTCAGGAGAAGGATGATCCACTTACCTCTGAGACTGTGTTAGGATCTATATGACCTTAATTTTTTCATTGTAAGCATTACGCTTATCATTATTGCTGTTCAATGTTGTTGTGCTATTTTTAATATAAAACTCTTATGACAAACATGTCTTCTAATATCTTAAATACCGAGCTCCAGCGGACACATTTGTAAAAGACTTTGCTTGGACCCATGTGTCTCTTCAACACCACACTGTTTATAGGCTACATGTTGCTGCTGATTGGGCTGACATGTTTTTGACACACCAACCAAACAAGAGAAAAGCCAAGATATATATTAAACCCTGTTGCACATAGTTTCCAGGAAATATGTTGTTCAATCTGGAAACCGTAGCAAAACGTTGTGCACCGATTTGAGCTTGAACATGACCCTGATGTACGCTCAGCGGCTAGCTAGAGAATACCCATAATGCATCGTGAGAGTCGCGCGCTGAATGAATTCCCGCGTCTCGCCAGATGACGCCCGCAGCTGAATCAATCTTCTATCCATCTTCCAAACTGTGCTGGGTCAGCGTAATATCATGCAGGTATAAATTCCTTTTTAATTGATTATTAAATTGTTTAATTGCGGTTTATACATGGTAGTTTCCATGAGAATAAGATAAATGTTTTCATTACTACTGGAGCTGCCAGTTTGCTGCGTTTCAAATGATTGTTAGATAGCAAGCACAAACTATGAAAAAGCAACTCAGTGTCCGAATTCATTTTTCGTTTTTTATTCACTCCTTCAAGACTATATAAGTGCAGTAATGAAGGGAATAGTGAATGAAGGTATATGAGGTGATTTCTGACACAGCACTAATATTACGAGAATCAACATGGTGTACTAAAAGCAATGTGCAATGGTGTTTTTATTAGGCCTACTCAACAGGTGAGCAAGGTATTTTATTGAACAGATAAACTGCCATACAGTATGTAACTCTCTAACAGAGTTTACTGTAAAGCATTATCTATTATGAAGGGTAATTTCATTATGGTTGTTGTAGCGCTGTGCTGGAATTAATGTTCTATTAATGGGTAAAGCTACAGTATCGTCTTCAGATAGTCAGCTTAAGATCCTTTCCATCTAAACTGGTTATCAACATATCTCTTAATCCTAGAACAGTATGATAATCTCTCATTCTTTCGTTATGAGAAAGAACCATTATCATCCGCACAGTAACACGGAGCCGAAGCACAACCAAATGAATGTTCTTCTGCAAAATGCATGCAGTTTTGTTTTTTTAACCCGTAGAGGGCCAAAAGTTACAAAGTGTACTAATTGATCAAAAGTGACAATGAAGATATTTATACTGTTACGAAATATGTCTGTTTCAAATAAATTTTGTTCTTTTGAACTTTCTTGTCAAGGAATCCTGAAAAAATTCAAAATTGATAACAATAAGAAATGTTTCTTGAGAATGTTTCTTGAGTTTCTGAAGGATTGTGTGACACTAAATACTGAGTAATAATGCTGAGAATTCAGCTTTGCATCAGGCATACATTTCATTAAAAAGCTATTTTAAATTGTAGTAATATTTGCTATTTTTATTTAGTAGTAATATTGTGCCATTTATACTTCATCTCATCATTAAAGTTGAGATAAAGTTAAGTCATTTTTTTAATGATTTTTTTTCATCAGTCTATAAAACCCTTATTTTTTTAAGAGTGTAATAGAAAAGTGGTCAAAAAAGAAAATTTGATAAGAAAAGAAGTGAAAAATACAGTGGGACAGAAAGGAAGAAAGAAATAGAAAGAGGCCTCAGTGTTGGAGCCATCAGCTTGTGTTAAGTGGATTGTGACGGGAGCCAGACGGACTTTGATTCCCTCAGGTGATTTTTCCGGTAAGTTCTCAATAACGCGGAATGACAGGGGACAGAGGGTGCACATCCCCTCTCGTGTCATCCTCATTCTCCTGCTATTTTCAAAATCGCGGCCGTGACAGAACTTTTAGCCGCAGCTGTAATATGTATCCGTGGAGGGCAGCCGAGCACAAAACTGGTGCTTGTTGTCATGAGCTGTGGTCACTGGAGTTTGTTACATTAGCCTGTCAGGGGTGAGAGACTAACAGACCGCTGTTACTTTAAAGATGAGATACAGCTGTAATATGACAGAGTCTGTGTTTGATTAAAGATGATCATGAGAGAGTAGGTCGGCCTTCTGGCATGATTGGTTGGTCAATGGCGCAGTCGTTTTCAGTTGCCTCAAAATAGCAACATGCCAGTGCATTTGCTATTTAAACAACGTGGAGATGGACATGAAAATGATAACTGCGTCGGGCTGAAACTAGCAAAAAAGGTGTTGCATTGCGCCAGGTGTATGATAGGGCCCTAAGGGTCTGTTAACACAACATTGTTTTCAACTAAAAACAGAACTTTTCATGCATTTTGGCCATTCATTTACATGATAACGGGGTCTGAAAACACAACGCTTTTAAAAACTTTACTGTCTTGTTTTTTTTATATAGGCCTACTACAAAAACTTGAATTTGTGAAATCAGTGACGTATTCAGTCTATAGGTACATAATGTTTATCGCCAACTACTGGCCTGGCATGATTAATAGAGCGTCATTATTGAGGATCTGTGTGAATGGGACGTAATTTGAGATATTTTTACTGGAAAATTTTTACTGTGGTCTTATTTACTCTCCTGGTGCTATTTGAGCTGTATAATCCACTAATGGTTTAATAGATATGTTTTGGGCTAGTTAGGGTCTTTGGTGATGCAAGCCTTTAAAATCCCTCCGTTTTTAGCATTCTGGTCCTCAAGTGAGTGAGATTTTGTGAGATGGCATTGAAGGCATTAATTGAATAAGTGTGACTAATGACTTAATAAACCTATATAAGCCAGAATATCTGGTAATGAAGCTGAATAAATGCTTCACAGGTGAAACTTTACATGCAGCAAGCATAAGAGTATATTGAATACTTTCACACTGTTAATGGAGCATCATCATGGGCCAAACAATTTCTGAAATATGGAACCAAACCCTATGTAGATAACAACAGGCATGGAGAACTCGAGCTATGTTTACTAAAGATCGATATAGCACTCCGCTAGCAACAGGCTACGGTCTGAACAGCCTGTGACATGGACTGAACTGACCATTCTTGTTTTATTTGTTGATGGAGAGAGTGGAGCACAGTTCAGTTAAAGGGCCATAAATGGTGCAAGATCAATTGTTCAAAATAAAGGTTCCAAAAGGGTGTCATAGAAGAACCATTTTTGGTTCCCCAAAGCACATTTCAGTGAACAGTTCTTTAAAGCAAAATTTTTTATTAGTTTGAGGGACATTTTAAAAATCTAATGAACCTGTTTCCACTATAAAGTACCTTTTGTGGAATAAGAAGGTTCCATGGATATCAAAGATTCTTCACAGAACCATATATCACTTTTCCACATGGGCTGGTGCCAGAGCTGGAGTTTGGCAGGAGGGTGGCACTTGCTCAGAACCGGCTCATTAGATGCCTATAGAGAACCTTTATTCACTAGTTTGCACTTATATATAATCATATAGGGTACAGGTTAACCCATGCAGAGTAGGCTACTCCCCCCATATCTGGCATATAGGGATAGGGATGGAGGAGGAATACTGGAAAGCTGATGACATAGAACAGAGGTAAGGTGTGTATATGCCTCCTCTCGCGCTGTAGGTTAGAATAACTGAACATGCTCCTCCCAAACTTTAATAAAACATAATTTGGTAAGTGTGCATATGATTTAATGGTGGCAAATGGTGATCAAATCCTGGAATGGCAATTAATATAGAATATCTATATTATATAGAATATCATGATATTCTATTAATATAGAATATCATGAATAGAATCTTTTTTAAATGACAAATGTTACCAGCAGTTTTTGTCATACCGAAGACTTGATTCGCATAGATCTAGTTTCAACTAAGAGTCGGTATATCTGGCATACAAATGGAAATTCAGCATATGAATCTCTGTAAAAGATTGTTTAAAACTTCTAATTTAATAACCCATACCAAATAAAAAGTCATGGATATTCATTGATCAAAGGTGTTGGTACCATCTGGTTCACAGGTGAGACACTTCTGTCCTAAAAAACATTTTGCTTTTAACACCAGAACCTGTGAGCGTTTTCCAGAGCTCCAACCCTCTGCCTTTGATCTACTATTCCAGCCTATATTTTTATTGCCTTTCACTCCAGTCTTTCTCTTGTCATTGTTTATCCCATGGGTTTTGAAAGGGTAGCATATGGACAAATGTCTCTCTTTTTGTTTTGCGGCTGAGCTCAAAGTCAGGACCATTTGGTGATCTCAGCACATGACCACCATACGTAGCACCTCAGTACCACCACCATTATTCGGTCATGGGTAAAACTGGTTTGGCAAAGAATTTATTGCATGATCTTATATGCATTTGTTTTGTAAACCATACAAAACCATTTTGTATACCATATCGATTTTATTTTTCTCACATATAATACAGATAAATAGGCCCATGTGTGCTGGCTATGTTTCTTAGATTGTATGTCAGACCCAAGATTGTGCCCAGCTTTACCACAGAGCAAAAACAACCAGAGAGAGCACTGCAACTGCCCATTAAAATCAAAATTCAGTCCTTAACCTCACTTTGCATACATGTATATGGGCTCTAGGTGGCAGTGTTGTCCTGCTGGCAGCTTGTCTCATCATACCCTGGGTCTATTTGCAGTAGTTCCAGTTCTCTCACCATCAGCCTAATGAAGTGAATTCTGCGGTGTGGCTGAAACTGATGGCTCTATCTCCTCTGTCACTGGCAATTTCACCTGGTGTTCTGAAGTCATGAACACTCAAATCCAAATTAGTTTTTTCTATTATCATAAATGCACCCTATTTTTTTTTATGTGCACTCTTTGCCAAAGCATGTGTGTGTGTGTGTGTGTGTGTGTATATATACATATGTGTACTATGGTACTATGGTGGGCTGCCTGGAATGTATTTATTTTTATTATATTTTTTAAGAAATATTTTCCACTGGGGGGTATTCCAGAAAGCAGGTTATGTGAGATACCTGGATATGTTTAAGAATAATGCTTTCAATGCTAGCAGGCTAAAGTTAGCATTTCCCAGACCACCTATTGCACCTTTTAAATAAATATATGCACTGCGGGTTTCAGGGTGAAGCGTGGCATTTTCATTAATTACATGTGTGCACGTTACAAGTTTCTTCCATCTCAGAGAGGCTCTGTTCACATAAATGCTGCTCCACATGAACTCAGTATCTGCATGTGCTGTTTGTTTGGGTTTCCGTGCGTTTGGGAAAGCCTAAAGTCTGATGCACTTTTGATTACATGCGAACATCATTTAAATGCGTGGAGCACGTCTCAGCAGCTCGGTTAGCAAACTCCATCTCTGCATGCAGCGAGTTTGGGTTGCTTATATCATTCATCTGGGCAAGCAATACATCAATACATATTTCTAAATATATGCAAACTGTTAAAGAGTATAAAACAACAACAATCACCAGGCTGTTGGTGCTCTCTGCAGGCTTTTAAAAAAATTATCTGTAATGCACATAAATTGGTTGTTTATAGCCTATTATGTATATTACATTATTAATTGTATTTATTATGTACATTACATAAGTGTTGTTCAATAACCATATGATTACTTGGTTTTGATACTTTATTTGATTTTGAACCAATTATTGACTCATTATTATATGCTACCTATGTATTTTAAGTCATTCTAATGGTTAACGTTCACTATTTTTATTACCACAAAAAATTATCTGATTAATCGTCAAATTAATCGACCATTAGTGACAGCCCTTGTTGTAACAATATGAACAAAAGCAGTGCATGTATATTTGTAAAGAGGTCAAAACTTGAACTTAAAAAAATACAAAATACACTACACTACACGACAACTACTTTAATAGCTGATTAATCAGCCATAAATGAGTTTAGAAAGTGATTAAAATAGCTGTTTATTTAATAATGTCTCATTGTTCATGTAGTTCAAGATTTGTCAATACACATTTCTGCAAATTTTGCACATGTAGCATAAATATAATTTTTTAATGGACTTAATCATGTGCTGAGGAGCTAAGAAGAGAGAATGAAAAAAAAAAAAAACAGAAAGACAAGTGAAAAAGAATGAGAGCGAGACTGTAACTATGAGATAAAAAGAGATTGTATCCGGATCTGGTTTGCTATAATGGTTGCGTGCAAAGGGTTTCACTTCAAGGCATGAGGGAGGAAAAAAAAAACAAAAGAGAGCAAAATAAATGAGGCAAAACACATGACAGACAACTGCGAGACAGGCACAATTAGAATCATTATTGAGGCAGCAGAGATCAGAGAGGTGCAGCATGGCCGTCCTGCTGGGCTCTGGCACGCAGATGAATAAGGTCATGGTCACTTCAGTAAAGGTATGCTGAACCTTCTCTTGATCATCCCTACTTAATCTCTCTGGGCCTTCAGTTAATCAACCAGCACACACACAAACACACTCATACACACTTACACGCTCAAGATTTAGTCTTTCTACTGAAAGTTGTGCAAAGTCAAATCTGACCTTGGGATTTGTAGTCCAGTTCTCAGTGTCTATCTTGTTTTTTCCCTCTACAATGTAACTTTCCATTAAAAACACAATTTTTAAGATTTTTAGATGAAAAAATTCAAAAACCACTAGAACAATGCTATATTTAGTTGACCTGTGTACTTATATCATCCCAAACATTTCCAGCAATGTTTAAATCCAGAAAAATCAGCTGTTTTAACCAGTGTAACGGCTCGTGTCCTTGCGTCTCCTGTCAATGATGTCATATCCACGCTACCCTTGATTTATGTAGAAACCATGGAAACACCAAAGACACTTTAATATAGTATGCATTTTATTGACAGGTGAGCAACTGTTTGGATATATATTTATCAACAGAAAACTGATCATTGTTATGCAGCGCAACATGGTTAGTGTTATAGTTTGAAGCGCTTGTTTTCTTGATTACTAACATAGCATAATCAGAGTGAGCTTTCTCTATTATACAATATATTTTAAAATTAATAGCATGTCATTTAGTAACAGTCATTTAGTCATCCTGTTTTTGTTAATATGATATTCTTATATTGAGATTACTGCAAAGTGCAACAAGTCTCTTATAGCAGCCACAGAGCGAATGTACACGTTATAACATAACTTTAAACACACTCAAATGTATTTAGTATGATTGTTTTAACCATGTAAAACAACACTGCATTACCCTACAAAGAGTGGAATCGACGACTGCAGCATAAGCATAATAAAAGCTCAGAGACCGGTGTTTTATGCAGGTCTCTGTCATTAGCTTTCGCTTTCAAGGGCTCTCGGCACATCCTGCTTTGTACATGGTAACAATAATAAAACGTTAATACAGTCACTCATTCATGAACATGATTTCTGCCTGAGTCCGTCAGATTCCTTTCCATCGGCTGTGGCGTTGAAGAGTCAAGACTCCCACGATTCCACGCTCATTCACAGCGACAGCAAGCTACGCCTTTGTTTTGAATAAGCGACCTCTAGCGGTGAAACTTACATATTGTGCCTTTAAGGACACCTGAAATTCAGAAATTCATCATGTATTTACCATGATGGATAAACTAAAACCTCCATTCAAAAGGCTCAATGGACAGGTTGAGCTGACAGCGTGTTAGACAAGCATCACTATTATTATTATTGCTCATATGCTTTTCTTTTTAAAGGTGCACTATGCAACTTTGCATCTTGGGACATGTGGTCTTCACCTCACAGCCGGTGGAAAAGAATCGGGATAGTACTCTGGCAGAAATCATGTTGATGGATGTGATTATTAACGTTACTGTAGTATGAAGTAGAGCAGGACCGAGTGTTGTGAGAGCTGAGCAAGGCCACTGGAACGATTGTTTATGAGATGAACAACGGCTCACGAGCAGCGGGGCTTTTATTATGACGGGACACAGTCGCCGGGCGCCGGCGCTATTTCCGCTTAAAAAGGATGACGTAACGTAACATTAGCTCTTTATCACATTAGACATAGACATCATATAGTCACTGTTATTTGTAATAGAAAATTAAAGGTGCACTATGTAGTATTTTTGCAGTAAAATATCCAAAACGGTACCCTCGGTTTCCGCTTTACTCTTAGCAGTGTGCAACAAGTGTCACAGCAGCCGCTGAGCAAACGCACAGAGTAACATCATAACATCATTTTCAACACACTCAAATGTATCTAATATCATAGACATCATATAGATATTTTAAAAAATCGTCTGTCAAATTAAATGTGCAAAAAAGTGGATGCTAGATCACTATAGCAATGTGCTAACAAGTCTGAAAAGCTTAGAAAGCACTTAACAACACCTGTACATTACTTCACAAATTTTTCTTTGAGAAAATGGAAATTAAAAAAAAGTAGTATACAAATTATTTAAATGTTATGATTTCACTCCAAACAAGTGCCTATAACTTGCAATGTTTCTTTAGGCAACATCAGTTTTGCTAGTGACGTCTCCATTGTATCTGTCTCTCTCAGCAGACACACAGTCTCTCCTGAATTCGACCCGCACGACTCCCACATTTAGATATGCTCGGGAATCTTCTGCTCGAGCAAGTGGACTAATGCATCTCCGTGGAAACGCTCGCTCGCAGATTGATCAGGCATTACAATATCTGCTCTCTCTCTCTGCCATCGCAGTCAGAGAGTCAAAGATTCGACTCATCTCAAGCACGGGGGAAATTGGCAGTGAAGAGCATCTCAAGTTAGTGTCAGTGTTAGGGAGATGGTACATAGTCATTTCAGTAGACAAATGTCCCTCTGCATTCAGATGAGGGGCGAATTGCAATTCCCCATTGATTTAGTTTCTCTCAGAAGTATGCTACACCTATATTAAAAGAAAAGGTTCTATTTAGAACCTTTTAAGGGCTCCCACCATCTTATGGATTTAATTTGAATGAATTTTGTAGCACCTCATAAACATACACATCTCAAAAAATAAATAAATAAATAAACATGAAAGTATTATTTTTATTAAGACAGAACTTTTTTGGCATAAGGGGTTCTTTAAAATTGAATCAAGAACCCGGTTCTATTTAGAATCCCACGTTTGGCACAGTATTTTCATGTTGTTTCAAACCCGCAAAACTTTCGTTCATCTTAGGAACATAAATGAAGATCTTTTGGATGAAATCTGAGTGCTTTCTGTGCTTTCCTGTTCACGTTAGCTGATCAATGTTTATATGTGAATAAAAGCCTAAATTCAATCTGTTCATCTTATAAAGTGATCAAGTCTCTTCAGAAAATGTGGACTAAACTGCTCAATGATCTCTTTATGAATCTAAGTGGTTGTGTAGCTGTCAATGGAGGGACAGAAAGCTCTCAGATTACATCAAAAATATCTTAATTCGAAAATGAACAAAAGTGTGGTAGAGTAATTAATGACAGAATTACAATTTTTGGGTGAACTGTCCCTTTAATATAAATACTGAGCCAAGTGTGCAATTACAAATAAATATACTCGGGACAGTTTCCCCCCTAAATCACTAACTTATGAATGTATACCGATATTTAGGGAGGTATTACAAACATGCAGGTCAGAAGCATGTTGGAGAGCGTCTCCCATTCTGGCCCCCAGGGCTGTTTATGGAAATGCAGAATTTAATAAGCTCTTCTCGACACCTTGTCATTGACGTGGGTGTGTTTGTGTGTGTGTGTGTGTGTGTATGTGTATATGCACCTGCATTAGCAACGCTCTGTTGAATAAGTCCATTATGACAGAATGGAGTGACCTGAGTGTGCACTGTCTGCATTCTTTGAATACTACAGAATTATTTGCATTTCACTTGAGCTCTGTCACACCATCTGACTGTATGTCATGCACACAGAGAAAAAAAACAAAAAACAATTATTTTAACATTTTCCATCAAATAATTGTAATGGGGGAAAGAATTATTCAGCTACAGTTGTACCATCTTGGAAACAAAGACTTTCTTAGTGCTGTGGATTTCTATTTCTGACAAAGCAATTTTTGTTTCTGACAAAGAAATAGCACAGTGGTTTGACTCGCTGTCACACATCAATACAACTTTTAAGATGGAAATTTGCACTTAAATAAAGTTTCTAACCATTCTTGTAAATCAATAATCTTTTAATACTGCATAAGAGTCAAGTGCAGATAAATCTTCTATTCCTTTTAAAACATGGTCTGAAATTGCTACCAAGATTATATACTGTATCAACTTTTTATGCCATGAGGTCGAAAAAGGCACCACTACAACGAACAGCCAATAATTTTTCCCTTGTGTTTTATGTATATTGTGTGTTTTATGCTGCCATTTTGTCAAAGGCTTTCTCGCGAAATAAAAGAGTGAAATCTCACAGGAATTATGGGAAATATTTAATGGGTAAAAGTTTAAAAAAAAATTAATGTACAGATACATTTCACTGCTTGGAATTTTGGTTTGATTTTCAGGACATGTCTTCAAGTCAACAACTTTGTTTTCATTTACATGAAAAAACAATCTGCTTCTTGTAATTACAGACTTTCTTGTCCATCTCTTGGCTGATTCCACACTCAAACCCATCTGCTGTTCACCGTGCCGCCACATCCGAACCCAAACGGACCCAGAAACAACCGACCATTCCCAGTGGCCCTCATTGCATTGGCCCATCAGGCTTTTGGAAGATTGATGATTAGTCAGTAAGCTGCCACAGCACCAGATTTGCAGAAGGTCTGGATTCACTGGTCTGGTAAAGGAAGGGCAGGAATAGCTGGGTAATTTGGCATCACTTTAGCCTTTATTCGCTGGCTGGGCCAACAGTGTTGGAAAGACAGTCATGCATGTCGGCCCAAACAACTGCTGCCAAAGAGAACCAGATGATGATTTTATTTCTGAGAAAAAACACCTTTTTGTTATAGTTGCACTCAACTTGAGTCAACAAAAACTTCTCATTCTAAAATTTAATTTTGTGACATTACAACAATTTTGTACAGCAAACAACATTAGATTTGAGTCATTCTGAGAGACAAAATATGAATCTGTAGGCTGTTTATAAAAGGGCTAGTATTGTATTATAATCAATTGCAGCCAGAACAAGTAAAATTAGCATTTTATGGCATGCTATTATTCTGTCTCAGAACTCTTGGCTCTCTCTTTCTCTCTCTCTCTCTCTCTCTCTCAAATATATGGTTTATGGGGACTCTCCATAGGCGGAATGGGTTTTATACTGTACACAATGTATATTCTATATATATATATATAGAACACTCACCTTAAGGATTATTAGGAACACCATACTAATACTGTGTTTGACCCCTTTCGCCTTCAGAACTGGCATTGATTCAACAAGGTGCTGAAAGCATTCTTTAGAAATGTTGGCCCATATTGATAGGATAGCATCTTGCAGTTGATGGAGATTTGTGGGATGCACATCCAGGGCACGAAGCTCCCGTTCCACCACATCCCAAAGATGCTCTATTGGGTTGAGATCTGGTGACTGTTGGGGCCATTTTAGTACAGTGAACTCATTGTCATGCTCAAGAAACCAATTTGAAATGATTCAAGCTTTGTGACATGGTGCATTATCCTGCTGGAAGTAGCCATCAGATGATGGGTACATGGTGGTCATAAAGGGATGGACATGGTCAGAAACAATGCTCAGGTAGGCCGTGGCATTTAAACGATGCCCAATTGGCACTAAGGGGCCTAAAGTGTGCCAAGAAAACATCCCCACACAATTACACCACCACCACCAGCCTGCACAGTGGGAACAAGGCATGATGGATCCATGTTCTCATTCTGTTTACGCCAAATTCTGACTCTACCATCTGAATGTCTCAACAGTAATCGAGACTCATCAGACCAGGCAAGATTTTTCCAGTCCAATTTTGGTGAGCTTGTGCAAAGTGTAGCCTCTTTTTCCTATTTGGAGATGAGTGGTACCCGGTGGGGTCTTCTGCGTTGTAGCCCATCCGCCTCAAGGTTGTGCGTGTTGTGGCTTCACAAATGCTTTGCTGCATACCTCGGTTGTAACGAGTGGTTATTTCAGTCAAAGTTGCTCTTCTATCAACTTGAATCAGTCGGCCCATTCTCATCTGACCTCTAGCATCAACAAGGCATTTTCGCACACAGGACTGCCACATACTAGATGTTTTTCACTTTTCACTTTTCACACCATTCTTTGTAAACCCTAGAAATGGTTGTGTGTGAAAATCCCAGTAACTGAGCAGATTGTGAAAAATACTCTGACCGGCCCGTCTGGCACCAACAACCATGCCACACTCAAAATTGCTTAAATCATCTTTCTTTCCCATTCTGAGATTCAGTTTGGAGTTCAGGAGATTCTCTTGACCAGGACCACACCCCTCAACATTTGTGTCCCCAAACAAGAACACAAACACAGAATAAAGGAAGCTGTTGAAGGGGCTAAACACTTGTTATTAGTGACTCCGGTGGCCATTAAGTGAACTGCAGCCAGCAACTTATTGCTTGTGCTCACACTTGTGCACACGTACAAGAGACTGAACGAGATTCAAAGCCCCTATATACTCACGGCAAAGTTCTTTTCCGCTCTTTGCTTAGAAGTCAAAAGAAGTTGGACATGTCTTTGCAGCGATATACTGTTAACGAACATCCAGACACTGTTTATGCTGCTGAGAGAGACATTTAAATGAAATTGTAAATATGTGCTGCATGCTTTCCCGTCAATTATAGAATAAATGCTCAACAAGAGTGACAGCAGTGAGATGTTTGCACAAGCTCTGCAATTCACTGACATCATGTTGACAAATGAGGTAATTAAAATTACACTGTTATGACAGTTTGATTATAAAGTATATTTGAGACTATAGACTATATAGATCTGGCAAGACTAGTTTGAATTAATCCCTTTTCTTTGCTTGACACATTTAACATTACTGTAGAGAAAGCTCTTTCGGCATTATCCTGAATATTGTTCAGGATATATTGTTGAATATTTGTATCATTAAGCGGAAAAAAGGCTTTCGGGAGCATGTGTAACGGTCATATCCTTTTCCCAGCAAAAACAGGGGCACCCTTCACATAAAAATCAGTCTATAGGCTAACCTAGAAATTCTGGGAAGGTCTCGTTTCATTACAAGCTGTTAACACATTGGCAATAAAAAGGCGATTAATACATGAAAATTCTTACAAATAGCCCCTTTAAGTGTTCTGTCAAAGTAGTGTCAACACATTATGACATACCAGTGACAAACAACAACATTCTCTCATTTGAAGCTCTGTAAAAGGAGCACTGATAATTAAAGTACATCTATCATCTGTCAAATGTCTGACAGCTGAGGCTGTGGGTGGCAGGTATGGTTTCAAAACATCTTAAATGATAATCGGATTGGATGTGTCACTTCAGTCTCTGTATCGGTAGTGGTTAGCGGCTAAAGATCTGGGCTAGCAACCCAAAGTGGGTCTACTTGGGAAGGGTTTTTCCATTCAATTACTATTATGCCCAGCATGAGAGTTTTTGGAACAACTAAATGGCAAGTGGCCAGAAAGAGTTCAGCCAGAATGGCTACCATTGTGATTTCTCTTGACTTGACACACTGTCAGAAGCTTGCCAGTGCTTTCTGCACTGATCCACTCTAAAGTACATGGCTATCATGACTTAATTTTGTGGACCTCAATGCAAAGACGAGTTGTGGTAATTTAGGTTTTTTTGCTAGCTTAAGTCTAGCTCACAACAGCAGCTAGCTCATATTGGGATTTCTAGATTATAAAGACTTCAAATATATTAATAATATCAATACACCTATGACTATGAGCCAAATAAAATGTCAGACTAGACCAGGTGTTTTCAAACTGGGGGGCATGGAGAAAAGTTCAGGGAAACTGTTAGATAAAATTAACCAAATTTTCCATTACCATTTCATTCTGCTTTCTAAATACAAAATTATGTAAAACATGAGATTTATTGCAAATAATTGTATTTTCATTGAGAGATAAGATACAAAACAAAATAGATAACTTGGCATAAAGTATTTTTTCCAGATATCATTTTATACATATTTAGGATGTTTTGACAATGATGGAGGACAATTACAGTCGGTCAAACATTTTTCTATTTCACAGTTACATATTTTTGGTCCAAAACACCATCAGGCTTAACATAATATATTGTGTTGGTCAAAAATCGGGTTTTGGACTCCACTAGACCCCTGAAGATGTGCTGTGGTATCTGGCACCAAGATGTTAGTAGCAGTTTCTTTAAGTCCTGTAAGTTGAGAGGTGGGGCCTTGGATCAGACTGGTTTGTTCAGCACATCCCACAGATGCTCGATTGGATTGAGATCTGGGGAATTTGGAGGCTAAGTCAACACTGCAAACTCATTGTTGTGCTCCTCAAAACATTCCTGAACCCCTTTTTCTTTGTGGTATGGTGTATTATCTTGCTGAAAGAGGCCACAGCCACCAAGGGATACCATTCCCATGAATGCTTAGGTAGGTGGTATGTGTCAAAGTAACATCCACATGGATGGCAGGACCCAAGGTTTCCCAGCAGAACATTGTCCAAAACATCAAACTGCCTCCGCCGGCTTGCCTTCTTCTCATACATCCTGGTGCCATGTGTTCCCCAAGTAAGCAATGCACACGCACCCAGCCATCCATATGGTGGACGGGTCAGCATGGGCACCCTGACTGGTCTGCGGCTATGCAGCCCCATACACAACAAACTGCGATGCACTGTGTATTCTGACACCTTTCTATCAGAACCAGCATTAACTTCTTAAGAAATTTGAGCTAGTTGCCCATCTGTTTGATCGGACCACACGGGCCAGCCTTCGCTCCTCACGTGCATCAATGATCCTTGGCCGCCCATGACCCTGTCGCCGGTTCACCACTATTCCTTACCCATTCCTTACCTATTCCTTATATCCCACCCACTAACAGGTGCTGTGATGAAGAGATTATCAGTGTTGTTCACTTCACCTCTCAGTGGTCATAAAGTTATGGTTGATTGATGTATAGCTGTATAAATTAAATGGCAAACAAGTTTGATCTGTGATTGTGCTCTAGCAGTTCGGTGTGGACACGGGAAAGACTACAAGCTTGTTGCTGGAAACTCATTACAGACACTGTCCTTTAACACAGGAGGTGTTAACCTGGTTCATCTGGTTTCTATAACTCCTCAAGCAGAGTCGATGCAGCCCTCTCTATTGTCTCTGTGAAGGCGTATCAGTGCTCTGTGAGGCTTTTAAGGAAATTAAATCAATGACTGAACATCAAAGTTGTGTTAAATGTGCTAGAAGGTGGTTCTCTAATGCTGCCCTTAATTAAAGGTTGGATCGATGACCTTTTGTGAAAGGTCTGCTGGAGTCTGATAGCAGCTTCTCTCCATTAAAAGTTTAGTTTCACCAAGATATTTGACACTCTTTAGTCTCCTGTTTTCCTGAGAGAACTTATTTATAATGGAAAATTGTTTATAAATTCAATAGTCACTGATTTGTCTCAAGTACTTTTCTGCAAGCAAGCAGTGGTAAAACATTATAGTCATGTCAGGTAAGGTTATATATATAAATATATATATATATATATATATATATATATATATATATATATATATATATATATATAATATATATATATAATATTTCAATTATATTTATATTTAATGATTATTATATATAGTTTTAAATTAAATATATTTTAATATATATTTATATTAACAAAGTCAAGGTAAAATTGCATTATCTGAAACATTTACATGACATTTAAAAAAGCTTGGAAATTGGTCCATTCTTTGGACATCACCAATGAGAATTTAGAAAGTGATGTAAATGTCAGTTTTATTTTGGAGGGTTGGAGGTGGTGCTTGATTGGTATCAGTCCTAATCAAAGAAGAAAACCACATTTCATTTGATACATTGAAACTGTATAGTGAACTAAGATGAGGACAAAGTTAGATGAAAACAACAGAAACAAGACTGTTCAGAGTCATTGTTTTAGACTTGTTTTTCAAATAGTGCTTTCTTTGAGAAAGAGTGCTTGCAGACCCACGGGGGGTATGTGGGTCAGGACTGTCAGAATAAGCCTGCATGCCTTTACGCAAAGTGATGGGTCTTTTGCCCCTTTATGCCCCTCTTTTCCTTCCCACCTCACCCCCTGCCCATGTCTCCAGGCCTTGGGGAAAGTGTTCCTTTGCCCTCCATTAGGAGTGTTCAGTGTTGCTCTCTAGCACTCTTGCCACTATTAGTCGAGGAGAGCGACAGTAATGGTGTCGAATGCCTGTGGCATGAGGACAATTCCACACAGCAATGGGAAACTGCAAACTCACACCACAGACCTCAGAGCGGCTCCACGCTGCTGTTGTGCCCTTCTGAAAGTTTCGTCGGCTCCAAGAGCTGAAATTGTCAAGAAACTTCATGTGAATCTCCACAGAGATTGACCTTTTTTTTTGTTCTAAAGTCTGTTTTGGACCATTTTTGCATAAAACCATGGTAACTTCAACCAAAATACCAGTTATTAGCATGAATCAATAGTTTTAAGAGATCTACTTAAACTATGCTTACAGTAATACATGCATTTTCAATTGAGGAAATGCCACTTTCCTGTTTGGAAGTCATGTGTGAACAGGAGCTATTGTTAAAATACCAAATCAGCTCTGACGCCATCAGCAGAAACATTTTGTACTTCTACTCTGTGTGAAAAAGCAATACGATTAAAGATTTTGAGCATGTAAGGTTTGAATGGACATAAAAACATGGAAAAAGAATAACAGAACATATGCATATACACACACTATTTTTTCTTGATTGATACTTTTATTCAACAAGGGCACATTCAATTGATAAAAAAAGACAGTAAACATTTTTGAAAATAAAGATAAAAAAAGATTTTTGTGTTTTAAATAAATGCTTTTTTTCAAACTTTGTTCATCTGAGAATCCTGAAAAAGAAATCTTGAGTGTCAAAATTAGAAAGGTTTCTTAAGAAGCATGTGACACTGAAGACTGAAGTAATGGAGTAATATAAACATAGAAAAGTTATTTTAAATTGGAATAATATTTTACAATATTATTATACAGTCTTTGACTGTATTTTTTATTAAATAATTGCAGTCTTGTTGAACAGAAAAAATCTTTCAAAACAGAAATTCTTACTGACATTCAAGGCTTCAGAAAAACACATCCTACTCATGTTTTCCCAATCATACTACTTTTCATATGCCAGTCTAGTTTACCATTTGTGCAAAATATCTAAATTTTTTAAAAATGCCATAAACTTACAATTCAAGTTTTATAAGGCTAGAGACAAAAATCATGGATCATGAAATGAAAGAGTGAAACAATCCATGTCGTTTTACAAATTACATCAGAACAAAATTTTAGTGCTAAAAGATATGTGGATAAAAGACTGAAAATCATTTACACTCATGAGTCATGTAAGTCATGTTACTGCAATTTAATGGACTTTGTGTGAGAAAATAGCTAAGAAACTTTTCAAATCTTGATGACCGCAGTGGCTGTCATAATATCTGTATTAACTATGAATCCCAGCATCAACTTTGTTAACTATATTTTTCATTTCTTCACAAACAAAGAAAGACTCTCAATTAACAGCAGGAAATGCATTCGCATCAAAGTACCTCACATTCTATTTCGCTTTTATACTTTCTACATTAATTCTGAAGCCTGGTTCACATTTTCAAATCAAAGGGTTTATCTATCGATTATCCTCACGGGTCTGATCACAACATTCGCACTCGGTGCAGCCGGCAGTAGTCTGTCTCCCCCTCAATGCCATCTGTCTGGTATGGATCCACCAGGGAGAAAATCCAATGTTGGCAGAAGTTTCCCTTTTGAACTGATCTAAGATCAAATTCCCTTTCTATAAACCTCAATATCAACCACAACAACAGAAACAACAAACCTGACTTCAGATCAGCATACAAAAACAAGCTGCCGGCAAATTAAGAGGCTCATCCGCATGCAAACGGCCACGTTATTGAAAAAAAATTGTGACCACCGCCTCACATTTGTGTTTGATGTCAGCCAGCATCATCCGAAGACAGACTCATCCTGCGCTGAGATCAAATGACGCTGTGAAGTTTTAATTAAAACCTTGATTAAAGAAAGACACATTCTGCTTTGAAAGAAGGACGTCAATTTCTCATTACCTTAAATGCACACATCCAAACACACCAATAAACACTGAAAAAAGAAGAAAGAGCTACTGAGGGAGTTTGTCTTTGAGGAGGGAGTGTAGAAGTCTCTCTTTGGACTTTAATTATGATTAAGTTTATTAATCATTACCCTCAATAATGAATTACATCCCAGCTGTGCTTAAACCCATACTGTTTCAAACATCAACTAAATCATGTAAGGGTAGTTACACCGAAGATATAAGGTGAAGGCAAATATCTGTTTTTATATGTTTTTTGGGTAACACTTTATTTTGACGGTCCACATAAGGCATTCTAATAATAATAAGTAACTTTGCAACTACAAGTCTACAGCAGTCACCTTATTTTGATGCTCCCCGCCAGACATTTTAGAAGCAACTTTGCAAGTACGTCAACATATTCTATTAACCCTAACCCTAACAGTCTATTACAGTACTAATCATCTAATGAGAGTTCGTTGACATGTAGTTGCAAAGTTTCTTAGTTATAAATGTCTAACGTGATCATCGAAATAAAGTGCCCTCTCCAAGACAAACAAAAAATTGAATAATTAAATTCTACAACAGTTCAACAAAATCCAGGTCAGTTTTATTTATTTATTTTCTCTGAAAGGGGAAACGGAAGTTTCTGTACAGTCATATACAGTTATTTTAAAGACTATTTAAAAACTTCACCCTTAAAGTCCTCATGAAATCATGAATTTTTTGGCTTTTAGTATGTATATGTTAGCCTAAAGCCAGGGACACACCAAGCCGACGCTCAGCCATTGGGCAACATCGGAGCGTTTTTGACCATCGGACAACTTTTTTTCCCCTGTGTGTTCTGCAACATTAGCTCTAGTCAGATGCCGTCTGTTTTTTCAACATGTGGAATCGGCGTTGGGCCGTCGGTGAGAGAGAACTCTGATTGGCTGCTCAGTTTAGCGAACTAGTCAGTGCACGAGAATAAGAGCAACAGTGATGAAAGTGAGCTAGTAATTCAAAACTGAACGGACAGAAGGCTATTATAATTCTACGTCCTCTTAGAATGTGATCAGCGTGATTGATATTCAAAATGGTAACACAAAAAGCGTTGCGAGTTTTCTTCTCTTCATCTGTATACTACATCGTTTTGAGTTGGTTTCAGTGGTTCAGTGTACGCATATATTTCTTGAGACGAAAAAAAGATCGGCTAGGGAAAGCTCTGGCTTTGTGTGGATGTGGCCTTAGTTTCGCTTTCCCTTTTTGAATGACGAATATATCTGCTTTAGATATATATCCGTTATCTCCTTTACACGCAGGTGCAGAACGCGCGTGGTAGTTGACAGTCGCCTGTAGTCCTTTTGGTGTGTTCAGGAGCTGTTTTTTCCCGACGCAGGTGATGCGAGGCAACAGTCTGCTTTCATCAGCGTTAGTTCTTTGGTGTCGGTTTGGTGTGTCCCTACTTTTTTTAATGTTATCTATAAGCTCAAAACAATGACAATTCACATTTAGATGATATAAGCATTCAAAACTTACAGTCTCTTATTTCCACCAATATAGATCAATGATTTTGATGACAGCTTCTCATCAGATTTTCTGTCCAATCAAATGCTCTCTAGAATCTGAAGCGTCCCACCCCTACATTATAAATAGACACTGAAGCTGCGGCTAAAATCGGTCATTTGTTCACACATTTACCATTGTCTACATCCCCCTATATAGGGGATAGGGAATGATTCAGACAGTGTAAAAAGCTTTCCATTGGGGTAAAGTCTGGTTTCATGTTGTTGTCACACAACCTCTGCACGCACACAGTCTGCTCCGGTCCAGAGACACAATAGCACAGAGCGGATCCTAGGAGCGTGTCGGCATAGACCAGAAAACATATCAGACCAATTTGAATTCTGCACAGAATGCTATTTTAAAGCGATATGGAGGAGAAATGGTTAGAGATTAGGAGGACAAGCTCAACGGCTCTGGCCGAGCTGAAATAAACTAAATGCTTTTGGCTATTTTTAAAAAGGGGAGGAGCTGATCGATATGTCCCACCATGTCTTCCTGTTTCAGTGGAAATTATGTCAACACACTGAATAATGCTGTATGTTTCAAGGCACTTTAGTGGGCCTTTAAAAATAGTCCTTTCCCTCAACGACAGCAAAATGTGTTACCAAAACAGGCAAATATGTAAATTTATAACTTTGTGATTCCATGCAAAAAGGAAATTTCGGTGAAACAATGGGTCAGCTGCACTGATGATGAATTCGAAACAATACAAGTCTGTAATACCCATTTAAAACATGAACAAATCTTCCTAGTATTTTCCCCATTGACATTTTAAACCATTGACTGCAACATGATGTAGTTAATATGATGCATTTGTGTTTCTTCACTATCATAAATCCTTGTTTGCCTTGAAACAATGAAACAGACATGAATTATAAATAAAATTTTATTTTAAAAGATTGAAAAAAATATATTTACATTGTGACTATACATGAACACACCTTCTTTATAAAATGCGCCCGTCGTTAGGACTTTCGGCCAATACGCCAAAATTATGTGGTGGCCACAACTGTGAAATAAAAGCAAAACAAAAAACAATAAATAAATCATTTCATTTAATTTCATATTATTATTATTATTATAGCATTATACCACTTTGGGCCAGATTTACTTAACAGGGCAAATTAGTTTGAGTGTAATTCCAAAAAAGCACAGATGGGAGTGGAAAGTTCTGCGCGTGATCTACTTGACGTGAATTAAAGAATACATGCGCAGCTGGATCATTTCTATAATGACAAATGCAATCTACCAAGAGCAGCGGAAAAAAAAGAAGAAAAAAACTGCATCTGGTTTAAAGACATGCTTTTTTAGACAGTGAATAATGCCTCAAATACCAGTAAATTGACTAGCGCAAACCTTAGTAAATCACCTTGCATGATTCATTTAAATACTCTTCTCCCATACATTTTGCATCTGAAAGGGAAACTCCAGTGAGGTAAGCCGCAAAAATAACACTATCCACACCTTTTCGCGCTATTTTTTTCACTCCGCGTCTTAAATATATTCTGACAGTAGATTTTTAATGCCAAAATGGGGTTTGCAGTGGCACAATCTGGCCCTTAATGTTATAATGCAAAAACAACATATTTTTCTTACAAGACCCTGTTAAGAAAAAAAAAAACACCCCTGTATCATTTGCCTTTGACTTTCCAATCAAGGGCTGACAGAAGGTGAGGAGACCTGTTTACAGGGTCATGGGCACATGACGCTATATGAGACGACAGCTGAAAACAGTTTCAAACAAAGACAGCACCCCGTTTTTTTAGCTAGTTACTGGATAATCTTAGTTTAAAATAATTCACTTGTATTTACAATAAAAGTCTAAAAAAAATTTAAAAGATCATATGCATTTCTTGTTTGAGGAAAAACAGTACCTCACAAAAAAAAACATTACATAAAAGGGCACTGGTTGAAACTCAAAAAGCTTGTGGTTTGGCCTTTGGGGAAGTGTATAGGTCAAGAAATGAGACTGTATCCTCATTACCTTTAAGCAAACACGTCCTCGGATCAAGGCATATGGTATTGGGCCATAGCTTCGGGAATCTGTGGAATTCCGAAGGTTATCGCCTTCCAGCCACACATGCCCTCTTGGTACCTAGATTACAGCAGGATGAAAAAAACTAAATGTTAAATCTAACTGAAATTGAGTAGGATTTATTCTGATTGCAGCCACACCAAAGATGGGGTCTGAAATGATCCTTTGACTCATTACGAAATGTGTTCACATGCAACACAATATTGGTTCTCCCGGATTAGAGGATAAAGTTCCTAACAGTGAGAAAGTTCACATGACTTCACTGCTCATCTCAGATGGGAATGGGATCATTTTTACTGACCGCTGGGGCCTCGCACATCACCCCCCCATCCCCTTTATCCTCTCGGTAAGGGGTGAGCCACGCCTCCATGTGCTGCTCCATGGGTCTAGACCACGGACAGACCTGCCAGGCTGGGCCGGCAACCGAGCGAAGCCTGATCCACACTGACATCAATTAGGAATAATCTCATCACACAGGGAGAGTAGGGCTGTCAAGCCCCTAATTAAGTCCCCTCCACCCCCTCTATATGAGAAGCGAGGGTGAACAACACATCACGTTGTCATTATAAACATAACAGTATGGAGACGCCTATCTGGCACTGACCAAACTTTAAGACATTTTTAATATCCATTTTTCCCCCCGGAGTAGAATTCCAAGAATTCCAAATAATTGTATGAAGAATTCCACACAGTAGGATTTAATGTGCTCAAATTGTTTATAAAGTATACTTAGGTTCACACCAGATATCTGACAAAGCCGTCACATGCAGCAATGTGTGAAAAACAAAAACAAATAATGACTTACAAAATGATTTGCTGACCTTCTGTATTGCAAACAAATTCATAATTGACAACTGCAAAAAGAACAGTGATTATAAACATATGTCAGCATGTATTCATCTTGCAGTCGACTCTTATTAGCATGGAAACATATGTTTGATCCCATCCACAAGAAATCTCAGCCCGTCGTCATCTGCTGTTCAGAAGCGAAGCTTTTGTCCTGTCTGTCAGCCAAGCATACGAGACTTCACACCATACTGTGACCAGACACAAATGTTGACAACCCTGTGTTCGATCTTACAAATGGGAGGCATGTTAGAAACATCTTGATTCTGGTCAACAAAATACCTCTACAACTACTAATGTAAATTATACCTAGTACAACTAGCTTTGACTTGCTTGCCAAACTTTGTTTGTATATCTCCTTTTTTTTTTTGTCACCAAAAAGAGTCCTCCAAGTATGATGCAATTTTGTAGGCCAAACCAGACCTGGTTCCCTTGACAAAATACTAAGATTTGTCTAATTGCTTTTGGATGATTGCAGGAAATAAGCACTGCTACCAACAAAAGTTACATACAAAAACCTAACATTAGGTTATAAACAAACTACACCAAACAGGGCTGTCGATACTGGGCGAAAAGAGATATGATTCTAAGGGCCCCAATTTCAACCAATGGGGATTTCAACTGAAGGGGAGCAAACAGCAACGAGCCTTAAAGTGGAGCTATTATTCCCCTTTTTACAAGATGTAAAATAAGTCTCTGGTGTCCCCAGAGTGTGTATGTAAAGTTTAAGCTCAAAATACACCACAGATAATTTTTTTATAGTATGTTAAAATTGCTTTTTGGGGGGTCCCTTTAAATGCAAATGAGCTAGTGCTCTCTGTCCCCTTTCAAGAATAGGGAGGAGCTTCAAGAGCTTGTACCAGCAACAAAACTGAAAATGTCAGAAACTGTCAGTAGCAGTGTTCAGCTTTATGTGTTCGGACAGAGTCAGACAATGATGTCTACAGAGCTAGAGAATAAATGCTGCATGGAGAAAGAACACTGTTAGCTGTAACAAGTTTTTTTCACAGTGTAATTCGCAGTGTATGTTGATGATAATGTAAGGGAGAGAAAGGGTTTATGGATAAGACTCACTGTGTTTTATTCAGCTCTTACAGTGATTTTCTGAAATGAAAATGGACACTTCATCTTTTGTGTGATGTACAATTAATAAGTTCTTAAAACTCATCAGTAAAGTGTTAGCCATCATTCGGACGGGGCTTGTACTAATAGTGGATAAAAGCAAGATGACAACATAAGTTATAACCGTAATTAAACTAAACTATACTGGTAAAATGTATATCCATAAAACACAGATGAACTGTAGTAAAGTGCACACTCTCCCTTTCATTTCTACCGTGACCAGTGTCACTCTGGAGGATAAGCTGGATCACAAACAGTTGGTACTGATCCATCCTTGACCTTGAGTAGCAACTTTTTGTCACTTTGTATTGACCCTGTATTAACAACACAGTCTGGTGTAAAATGATTTGTGCAGACATAAACAAATTTAGGTATATGGGGGCGTATTGCCTTCAAAAATAAAACTTATCCACTGCGTCTTCAGTGGCTCTAATTTCGGGAGTACATGAAGACTGTTATCTTCACTCTTACATCCAACAACAAAACACCTGAGTTGCCTACAACACATTCTTGTCGCTACAGCTGCTCCAGCCTGGAGAAAAAGGGCAGACATTGTACAACTAGCTCAGGGTGGGCTCTATGCTAATACGGCAGAGTGTCTTGGACGGGGTCTGTATAAAGTGAGGTCAATTTGTACAGACGTCAAAAGGGGTGGAGGAATAGATTTGTGGGTAAGGTTAGGGTGTGGTTGGATATTGTAGGACCAAATTACATTCGCTCCTCCTCGCTGGACATTTAGTGAGGGGGAGCTAGACGTAAACTCCACCCACTTGCTCTGCAGTGAGCAGCCTCTCGATCGGCTTGTTCTGAGACACTGCTTGTGATTTATGGGGATAAAAAAAAGGAGTGGGTGGATTTTTATCATTATAAGGTGGTTGTTCCACTGAAACACTGCCAACAAACATTTATGTTCATTTATAAGAGAGAGTTCACAACACTATTTAAACGTGAATTTTGCATAATAGGTCCCTTTAAAGTGACTCCCTTTAGTGCAGAATTGTGACAAATGGTGTTCTGGAATCTAGACTCAAGAGTGATGTAAAAGTCACATGAATTCCGATATGACTGTTCAGACTGAGGTCGCATTGCAAAACATCTGACCTGTATCGGATTTAGGACCACATTTGGAAGTGGCCCAGATCAGATTCAATTTATCAGATTATATGTTGTGTTTGTTCATGACAAAAACAAAAACAAACAAAAAAAATATTTGCGCCACATTTGCCTGCAGTATGAACATAGCCTTATTATCAACTGCCTTTAAGTTGCCTATACATTAAATCTTTAAACAAAACCAGTAGTGGGATATTATTTATGTTTTTATGCTGTAGAATAAACATAAAATATCTTGATCTTGTGTAAACCACAGACCTTTTTCACTCATTTCAAAAAACACAATTCAACAAAACCATTAAAATCCGGACGATGGAACCGAAAGTTCAAAAATGCTAACTTGTTTCTTGGTTTTAAGACTCATTTCTGCAGCACTCTACTGAACACTATCACACATTTTCTCCTGTTTATACTGTAGTTCTTGCCCATGAACATCCTGTGGTTTGGAGACATGCAGTGAAAAACAGCTGCGTAAGATCACAGCCAAATCGGTAATTAGTCTTCTACCTTTGATTGACAAATCCTTTACTTTCCCAAAGGCATTTTATATAGAGAAACAAACAAATCATCCTGTCATACTGAAGGTAGTATTTAAACCTACTTGCCAAGTTTTCTGTCAGCTATAAACAAGAATCAACACAAAACAACAACTGTGACCTTGCAACAAAATGCAGCAATTAGAATGCAATCAGAATTAAATCAGAATGCAAATAAATGCGAGAAAGAAGACCAGTAACAATTCAACATGTAAATCGCAATTAATGCTGAAGACAATAAGAGATATTCAAACCTTAATCTCAGATTTGAAAAGGAGAAGATAAAGTATCAGAGCATCGATGCCTTGTAATTATTCTGTAATTCACTGAATTGACATTGTAATCGGATTAGGTTTGACTAGTACTGGGACTGAGCAAACTCCTACAGTCTTTTTCATCTGAGGGTTTGTATCTCTTTACCTTAAAGAACTCCAGTGACAGGCCTTTCTTTCTCTCCTCTCTCTTCATCACTTGCTCTACTCATCTGGCACTAACACTAACAGCTTCAGGAAAAATTACAGGCCAAACCGTACACAGTCAAGGTGAAAAAAACAAAAAAAACAAGTGATACAAAAAAAGCAATAACAGCTATTTCAATGACATGGTGGCTATGCTCTCTCTGGACCAATAATAACTGAGAAACAAGCTTTTGTTGCTACCTTAAGGTAAATGTTTTAACCGACAGAAGTGAATGCATGTGAAATTGAAATGCATACACCCCAAGAGTAAATGCAGTGGTTCATACAAAAAAGAAGACATTTTGTTGAAGACTTCAGAAAGTCAAGCCACCTTCATTTATATAGCACTACATACAATACAGATTGTTTCTAGACTGGGTAAACCCAGCCTGATCTGCCAGCGATTTGATTTCGCCCTGCAGCTCAGGCTGGAAACCTGTACATTAATTTATCCTGCTTCTGATACACATTTGCAGGAACCAATCACAGACTGGCTTATCCACCTGGCGCGCTATTGGCGGGTTTAACACAATGACGGATAGAGAAGCGATGGATTGATGCTCGTTGATCACGCCTCTTGTGATCTGATTGGTTGAAGGACTATCCAATTGCGTACAGAGTCATTTGAATTATGCCCGTTGATCACACCTCTTGTGCAGTAGAAAATACAGAGCAGACTCCCCAGACAAATGTTCAATCTTAAAAGATTGAGCTTGGTCTGGTGATAGCCAGACAGTATTATTTTTAGCTTTACAGTGTTAAAAAAGTGTCTATGCAATATGAACTCATGCCAGTGTACTACATAGGTACTCACGAAAGTGTGTGTTTTAAAGATGTCCGATGGTCCACTGGTGCAGACTTTGTCCCCTCCAGTCCGATCACTCTTTTACAGATGTTCATCTTTGGATCAAAAGGACTTTTGGCTATTACAATGTCTCCTCTGGAAAAACGTAACAGATGAGGTCAAAAAGAAACCAAAGGTTTGATTAAAGTATGACTTTAAAATAAACATTAAAGTAAGCATTTTAATACACACTCACTTTTGTATTCGACAGAGGTGACGGCTTACTCGTTCTGAGAAAACCACATCGTGGTTGGTGATGGTGGGCTCCATGGAAGGTCCTGAACACTGTTGTACAGTAGGTGAATTGTGGGTAGAAATAAGAATAGATGAATTAGATGTATTTCTTTGTCTGTTTCACCAAAAAAACATCTCCAAGAAACGTACCGACACAAATTCACCAATGTACTCAAAGGCACAGTGAGCGATGCAGCCATACTGGACGGTGTAACCGACAAAGCTAACGGTCTTCACAAAGAAACCACGAAACATCCTGCTGCTTCTCAGAAATGCTGAAATTAAAAAAAGAGTCTAAATTTTAAAAACAATCATTCACAACCAACACTGATATTGTCATACAGCAGAGATTTGATCACATTTACAGATTTCCTTCAAATTCTAAACCAGGTTGATGAATATGATGAATATTTAAGTCTGAGATTAAAACTTAAATTTAGTTTTCAGGAAGAGTGACAAGAAATTCTTGGAGTGGAATTGGAATAGGAAAGTGCGTGATATGGAATATTCATTTCCATCAACTGTAAATCTATTTTAGAACATGCATTTTATTGTAAACAAATAACAACAAATTTGATTTATGTTTTATTTTTATTGTTTTTTCTTCAATTTAATAGTTAATGAGCTGTCTGAATGCCTAGTTGAACTGGTTTGTTCACTTGTTGGTTTTATTACATCTTTGGAGAAGATTTTAGTATGTAAATAAGTTTAAAAATAGCACAGCCTTGTGTATGACAGTGTAGTTATTGGTAACTTTAAATTATTTTCAGTAAATATAAATAAAAGCTGTAAAATAAAGTGGTAACACATTACAATAAGGTTCCATTTATTAACATTAGTTACAGGCATTTGTTAACTAACAATGAAAAATACTTCTAAAGCATTTATTAATCTTAAAGTTAATTTCAACATTTACTAATACATTAATAAAATCAAAAGTTACATCTGTTAATATTATTTAATGGATTTGAGCTAACTTGTACTAACAATTAATAGTTTTTGTTATCCAATCAAAAGGATTAACAAATAGTCTATTTAATGTTAGTTAATGCTTATACCAATGCTAACTAATGGGATCTTATTGTAGTGTTACCAATAAAACATTAAATGGAAAATGTATTAAAATGATGAAAAACACAAACTAATAAAAACACAAGACACATTAATTAAAAAATCCAAAATTTAGATTGTAACATCATACATTAATATTTGTATTAATTATCAAATGATTAGTTGACTATCCTAACCCATTCTTAAAGAGAACCACAGCTCTGGAGCTCTAACCACTACACCGTGACTCCAAATGAAAACCTAAAATTGGGAAATGGAAATTCTCAATTGGAAATCTCACTCAGTGCCAAAAACTGATGAAACATGCCTGTGGCAGAGGGGCGAAGTGGCTTTTAAACACTTTGTCACTGAGGTGGGGAAATGCACCTCACACATTTAATGGCTAACGGTTAAAACTGTGAAACCAAAGTGATCATTAGAGATGGTGTTTCATTCTCAGGAGCCTCTACAACCCATCAACAAGGCACAAAGGTCGCTCTTTTGTGCCTTGTTGATGGGTTGGGCATCTGACCCTGTCTGAGACAACCCAATCTACACCTGTGGGAGCAGGTGACAGCGCTAGCAGGCAAAGGTTCATCTCCTTCAACTAAAAAAAAAAAAAAAAAAGTTACACTATGGCCATAGCAACAGAACACAAGGTCCTTTGTTTGTCCTCGCACCCCGGCTCTTTAACTGATAAAACTGTGGTGCGTTGTCTGAATAAACAGTCCATCCTCTCTCAAACTATTGACTTTTCCTTGGCCATCAAGCTAGCAGGGTGCGTGAGTCAATAAAGGTCATGTTTGGATGTTTGTACACATCCATGAAACCTCGCATGGCAGATAAACAGCTCAAAAGATAAAGCAACACTTCAACTGTGTGCCATTTGTCGGGTTTACAGGCTGGTTCATAACAAGAAACTCTAAAAATCGTGTGCAATTAGAAATTGAATCTTCAGAAGAACAACCTCTCTGGATGTCCAATGAAGGATAAACCTCAATCTTTTCTCCTGAAACAAACCAGAGGAATTAAGGCAACCCGGCCGAGCAGAAACTAAACGAAACCGAGCCCTATCCCAAAAGCCCCTATTGCCTCGGGAATGACATCTCCAATATGGGGTGGAATTAATCCCCCTGTCCCCTACTTCCTCCATCTCAGTCCCAGGCCAAGTGTCAGGTGCCTGTCTCCGTGTGTCATGGAAAGTGCTACACCTAATCCCATTACCCACCAGCCATCTCCTCGCCCCATACCGCCGTCCCCGACACCCCTCTCTATCCATTCTGGGCAGACATCGAATCCACACCTTTGAATCCTCATAATTACGTCTGATACCCCCAACACAAACACAGTGTATGAGAGTTAGCTCCTCTACCCAAAGGCCCCCTCCATCCTGGGATGTTTCTGCCTGACTGGATGTAGTCGTATCTCAGGGAGGCAGTGAAAGGGCCAGCTGTTGTTTTGCTTATCAAACTGCAGGGTGGGGCGAACAAACTATTGTTTCTGAGCCGTTTTCTCTGGCAATTGATAGTGGGCACAGATTCTCAGCCTAAACTATAACATATACATACACTTTCCTTTTAGATCTCTATGCTCGTTATAAAGGGTAATTGGTTACTGGAAAGTTCCTCTATTCTGTGAATGAGGCGAATTTTAAGATGCAACTTTTCTGAAAGGATTTTGCAAACGGTCTAAAAACTAAAGCATAGCATACTGTCAGTATGCTAAATAAAGTAAAAAAATAAAACTCCAAAATAAAAAAGTATATAAGCCTATACTACTTTTTAAAAGTTTTAGGACATACATCCCTGGTTTCACAAACAAGGCTTAAAACTAGTCCCAAACTAAAATGTATGTTTGAGCTGTTTTAAGCAACTGACATACAGTATCTTAAAATAAGTCAGTGTCATTGTTTTGTCTAATCCTGGTTTAATCTAAACCCTGTGTGTGGAACCGGGCCTATGTTAGATAAAATAGAATTAATACTTCTATTCAGCAAGGATGTGTTATATTGATAGTGTGTGATAGCATGCAAAAGATTTATTGTTTTAAATAAATGCTTTTCTTTTGATGCATGCCATGTATGACGGGTTTTGCAAAAATATTTTTGCAACATTGTTAAAAAAAGTGTTTCTCGAACACCTAATGCTTCAGAATGATAAACTTGCATTTAAAATTGCATTAAATATAAATAATGCAAATGTATAATAAAATTGTAATATTATTTCACAATATATACTTGGTGAGCATAAGACACTTCTTTCAAAAATATAAAAAATCTTACCGACCACAAGCCTTTGAACGGAAGTATATACATAAACTACTGAACATTAGACAACTAGTCGACTCGACACGATTCTGGAAACAACAAAGCATGTTGATCTAGAAATATCTTCCTCTAGTTCTGTCCATCATTTTGCTTCAATCTGATTGGCTCTATATTTCATTCTTGCCCTGACCACAAGAGACTGTCAGGCTCATAGACCAGCTCGGCAGAATGTGTTGCGGAGAACACAGCATCCCCAACTACCGTCTAGTCGTCCAATCACCAGCACAGTCACTGTTGTGGGCGTCCAGCATAGGTGAGGATTAAGGATTTAGCATAATAAGATTACACGGCCAGTGAATGATATCAAGAGACAGTCCATATGCGGCCGCCTGGTTTTCCACTGGCACCCCGTGTGTGTGTGCGAGAGACTGGGTGAGTCAGCTGCTTGGAATCAAATGGAGTTTAGCCAAAATCAAACAGACCTTCAGACAATTGAGATTAAATCTCTATTTCTGAACATTCCCCTGTGTGTTCGGAACAAGCACTATCTGCCACATGATTCCCTGGAGGGGGGAAGTGACGGACCAAAATGAATTTTATCTAACAATTGGATAATTAACTACATGTCTACCCTTAATCCAGGATTACACAGTACAATGTATATATATTTGCTACACAGAGTCACATAGGAGCATCTCTGGAGAGCCATCTGTGGCCCCGAACCCCCAAAACCCCATAATGCAACAGAAGGGAGAAAGGGTTCCCGGAGAGCTGAGAAGCAGGTGGCATTAAAATGCCCTTTTAATCCTATAAATCTGCTGTAAAAACAAACTTCTGATTTTGAACAAATCTCTTGAGAGAGAGATCTGTCATCGATGTTGGTTTAGCAGCATTTAATCTGATAAACTGCTCTTTAAAAAAAAGAAAAGATAATCTACAGTCTTGGCAACAAGTATGACAATAACTAAAAAAAGAGATTGTTATTGAGTATTAGTCAACTAAATCAAGCTGTTGCATCATGTCTTGAACCACTGGCATGGGTATTTCATTAATGTTTAATGGGATCTGAAGTAAAAACAAAAGTAAATGAAATAGTTCAATAGACCTTGCATATAGACCCTCATATCCATTCAGTTATTTGTTTATGCAAAAAAAGAAATTTATTAAAACACACCTTATAGACGGCATTATCATGCACTAGAATTATTATTTTTACCAAAACTGAAATTAAAACAGTCAAAGCACTAAGTAAACATTTTGGCCTACAAAACTATTTTGAAGGAAACCAAAAATTATTTGTTGCTTTGTTGGCCAAATATTTTTGTTTCCTATGGTGCATCACTAAAGTATTGAACAGCAGGGGTTAAACATTTAATTTTCCTAAGTAAATAAAACTATGCATAAATGTATTACTTTGTTTTTAAAACAGTCTTAGCTGAGATCAATTGGAGGCACAGATAGTTTCAAATATTGCAGTAACAATCTGAGATTTCCCTTTAAGAGTCAATTACAGTGCAGTAGGCCTATATATGAAAGCAAAGTGTGCAAACACCAATTCAGGCATTGAGACTGATGTCACACTTGTGTAAAGGTCACCATGACTCCGTGCCACCAGCTAATGTGCTTACACTCTGCTGACCTCCTGAAATAGCAAAGAAAATAAACAGCAGCCCAGGTGATAGTGGAAAGGATGCAGTGCTGTATTTCCGAGAGCCATTGTTCATGATTGCCGGACATTCAGAACAAAAATTATTACAAGAAAAGTTGGTACAGAAAATAGCTCCTCTCTGATATGGAGCAGAAAACAATTATTATAGCCATATGTTTGTGAGCTAGACTACATTACAAATTACATATACATTCTACAATATCTATATTAATAATAATTGTATGTATATAGAGCTGGGTAGAATACTTACAAATTGCAATTGGTTACTGATTACAAATTACAAAAATTGTAGTTGGTAACATAATCCATTACATTACATATTTAAAGTAATATAATCTGATATAATCTACTTTTAGATTAATATAATCTACTTTTAGATGACTTTTCCCCTTATTTATCAATCAGATTGATTTGAGTAGAATAATCTTGTACCATATTGATATAAAAAAAAACTAAGAGAACGAAAATATATTCCATTCTTTATCAACAACATGAAGTGCATTAAATATTATTCACATCAGAGTTAACCCGACTGGGGTTTGTGATGGAACTGCAGGAGTTTAATGAAAAGCTAATTAAATATGTAATCATTAAAATAAATAATTTTAAAATAAAAACAATAAAACACTACGAAAAAAGTTATAAATATTTTATTTGTTTGCCTGCATGTCATATCATGTGACCATTAACTGACATCAGAGAACCTTGAACTTATTATTATTAACTTAATTTTATTATTGACCTAACTACTTACTAATTAAAATCTCGGGGGGTACTTGTATGTATAACGTCAAAGAAATTTCACCTATCAAAAAGGAGGAATCCTTACATTACATGTAAATATGAAATTATGCATTGTGAATTGTAGATTCTATTTGAAAGACAAAAGCCTTGCAAAGACAATAATGCATTAATAACTCACTGACACTGAGTGATAATTCAAATAATAATTCATGTGTTAATCAGGAGTCGATTAGATATGCAGTGTTGCAATGTTGAGACAACACTTGTTAAAAGTAAAATGATTTATATAAATCCAGTGATCAATCATTCTCAGTTTTCATTGGCTGGTCTGTGTGTAATTCCACAAACCTTGGAAGACCTTCTGAACGTATACGAGCATTATGCATTTTTTGAAAGGAACATTTCTAAAAAAGAAGTAGTAGGGAGAATCAATAAATTATTCATATTTGACATTTAATCAATAAAAAAGTAACTGTAGTCTGAATAAGATTATTTTATAATGTAATATAATCTAATTACAAGTACTTAAACTAGTAGTTTAATGTTTAACATATATTTTAAAACTTAAAAAATATTATTTGGAAGGATGACGGATGGTGTGAGATCAGTAGCAAAAAGTGAGGAAGCCAATCCCAAGGCTCGCTTCACAGCTTCTTATCAAAGCACATCTGAATTTAGACATACATGAGGAGCTCGACTTTGGGAGCTTCTGGGACTTAAGAAGATTACATAGATTCGAATAGTGTTAACTAAGATGGCGTTCCCCCGAGAACCCAGATGGAAGGAAGATGAGGAGGGGGGAAACACACTGATGTTCTCGAGCTGTGTGGCAGAAGGCAGCTGAGGGTGGCCTTGCTCTGCTCTCTTTGTTCTCAATGGATCGGAGAACCTTGCGATTCGGTAATCGGGAGGCTATCGGTGCAGCTATCAAAACGAGGCTGGCGGATTGAGCTGGGATGGTGACACCTGGTTCTTGATGGAGGACAGATGTCAGCATGCATGACATAAAAGAAACCTCCCTCAATCACATCATTTTTACAACAGTCCAATGGAAATCAAATGAATTTTAAAAGGCAGATAATGAAATAAAGCCAATTACAGAGTCAATCCCCGTAAATATGAACAAAAGCGAAGCAATTTCAAAGGATGCTGAGCTAGTTCTGTAACAATGCCGTGACATAAATAGACTAATCTTTATTGAAATGACCTTTGACTGCAGCCTGAACCCAAGATGGAGCTGAAATGCAAACAGATCTTATCAGATGTGCCAAGTTAGGCCTTCTGTTGAGGGTAAAATGAGAAATCTTACAATTCACTATAAATTGTAAATGCCCATCACTACCAATTTCGTTTTAAAATTAGCCTGCTTTGTTTTTACAGGACATATATCCTTTATTTCATATTGAAATAAATACAGATTAATGGAGTTTTTGAAGGAGAGAATAAAATGACCTTCCTGTGGGTCACAAATAATAGTTACCACAACCCTATAATTGTCCTGGCATCCAAGATTATTGCTTTCCTTTCAACACTAACGCATACAAACCCTCCGCAGATGACAATCTAACTTCCCTCCTGAGCAATGCCACTATATTCTTAACCTCAGATTGTGGCAGCAAAGAGAATCACGTTGGGGAAACCCAAACAAGCTGCGCAGGAAACATTTGACATGTTATGACTGTTAGTATTAGCACTGTGTGGAACAATCAGATACGAGTTGATAAAGCTGACATAATAAAAATAACATAAGCGATACCAGTATCTGGACAAACTAAAAAGAGCACCTTAGCACTGAATGGACCTGTCTGGTGGAGATGTAGCATTTTTATGTACACATTTTGGAAATAAAGAAACCATAGTTTTTGAGAGGCCAAAACTATCAATGATAAGACGCAGCTGACTTTGATGAAGGATAATATCACAGTAATTTACAAAATCAATAAATATATGGATGTTAAAAACTGATTTGCGACTAATTTATTATGTAAGAAACTACCACAGCAATGCAGGAAGTGTGTGTGTGTGTGTGTGTGTGTGTGTGTGTATGCAGACCAGTAAGGGTGCCCATGCTGACCCCTATCCACTCTCAAAAGTGCCAACAGTGGGAATGTGAGCATCAAAACTGGACCATGAAGCAATAGAAGAAGGTGGCCTGGTCTGATGAATGACCTTCTTTTACATCATGTGGATGGCCTGGTGCGTGTGCATCGTTTACCTGGGGAACACATGGCACCAGGATGCACTATGGGAAGAAATCAAGCCGGCGGTGGCAGTGTGATGCTTTTGGTAATGTTCTGTTGAGAAACCTTAAGTTTTGCCATCCATGTGGATGTTACTTTGACACATGCCACCTAGCAAATCATTGTTGCAGACCATGTGCAGCCCACCCTTTCATGGAAATGGTATTCCCTGGTGACTGTGGCCTCTTTCAGCAAGATAATGTGCCCTGCCACAAAAAAATGGTTCAGAAATAGTTTGAGGAGCACAGCGAGTTTGAGGTTGTTGACTTGGCCTCCAAATTCCCCAGATCTCAATCCAATCGAGCATCTGTGGGATTTGCTGAACAAACAAGTCTGATCCATGAAGGCCCCACCTCGCAACTTACAGGACTTAAAGGATCGGCTGCTAACATCTTGGTGCCAGATACCACAGCACATCTTCAGGAGTCTAAGTGAAGTCCACGCCTCGACGGGTCAGGGATGTTTTGGCAGCAAACGGGGCACCAACACAATATTATGGTGGTCATAATGTTATGCATGATCAGTGTGTGTGTGTGTGTGTGTGTGTGTGTGTGTAAAGTTCGAGGTCAGTAAGATGTATATTTGCTCACCAAGGCTGCATTTATTTTATGGAAAATACAGTAAAACAGCAATATTGTGAAATGTTATTACAATTAGAAAATTATATAAATTACATAATTAATATTTTAAAATGTAATTTATTACTTTATCTGCATTATTACTCCAGTCTTAAGTGTCACATGATCCTTCAGACATTATTCTAATAGGCTGATCTGCTGCTCAAGGACATTTATTATTATCAATGTTGAAAACAGTTGTGCAGATTAAAAGAAAATTTGTATAGTATTTAGTTTCAATTTAGTATTCAGTATTTATCAATTCTCTCAATTTTTAACATCTGTATAAAAGTTTTTTTTTTATCTATATTCTCTATATATATCGTTTATTCTGCATGTATGCAAGCATGCATCTTGTATAATTGTTATGCACTGAATCAATAAATATACCGTTATAATAACAGCTTTAGCTTTTACAGTGTCACTGGTGATGAATCTGCTCACAAGTCTTGTCTAAATTACAAGGGCAGCATGGTTTTTGTTATAGTTCAGGTAGCTGTCAGTTTTGAAACATCGATGGCATATAGATATGATCTACAGCAGAAATGTAATGTATGATGAAATTATAATAAACACTATAGTCATTTTTACAGTAATCCTACCTGATTCGTGTCCATTGACAGCGTGCTGTTTGTATTCCTAGATCATATGTTCACTACGCAGCTGCAGTCAACCTTGAACTCCAGTGCGTCATCGTCACTAAACAAGACTCTTTCTGATTGGCTAAGAACACAACAATTCAGTCGCTGATTGGCTGTAGAGTCATCGCCCTGCTGTCAACAGATAAACATGGCGGCTCCCGTTAGGTGCATGGCTGGATCCTCCAGCATAGGCAACACAACTAGTTTTCAGAAAAAAACCCGCAGCAAACTAGTTTCTATCCCTGGTACCAGACCTTCTGTCCAGAACGGACAACTCTTACTGTCATCTGGCGTCAGCTCGCTTGACTACGTGATTGGTTTGTATAATTTACTCGGTTTAAGCTCACTGTCAAGGGTGTGTGTACAATATTCATATTTCGCATGCCTCTCTATCTTCTTCGTGTGTGTATATATATAAAACCAGAAATAATTCAGCAGTAATATACTTGCACCACTGTCACCCTTGTAGTGTATTCAGTATAATGTTTAAACCTGACTGAAAAATGCTCTTAACCCATTAATCAAAATATCAGGGTAGTTTTTACTTCAGGGTATAATCTTTGCATTTATATGAAATATTGTTGTATTATATGAAATGTTTTTCTATTGGAAGTTGAAAGACAATGGTAACCTTATCTTGGCGTGTATAAATATTGACTGAAAATTCCATGAGAAAAAAAAAAGTTTAGTAATATATTGGTATCACTTTACAATAAGGTTTCATTGGTAAGACTTTACAATAAGGTTCATTAGTTAACATTAGTTAACTACATTAGTTAACGTGAACTAATAATGAACTGCACTTATAAAGCAGTTATTTATCTTTGTTAATGTTAATTTCAACATTTACTAGTGCATTATTAAAATCTTGTTAACATTAGTTAATGCACTGTGAACTAACATGAACAAACCATGAACAGCTGGATTTTTATTAACTAACGTTAACAGAGATTAACTAATGCTGAACAGAGGTGTTGCTCATGGTTAGTTCATGTTAACTAATACAAACTTATTGTAAAGTGATACTGTTTCATTTCTAAACATAAGTTAATGTATTAACTAAGATGAACTAACAATGAGCAATGCATTTGTTACTGTAGGCTATTTATTTGTTCATCTTTGTTAATGTTAGTTAATACAAAATACAGCTGTTCATTGTTTTGTTTTCACATTGCATTATTTACTAATGTTAACATATACAACTTTTGATTTTAATAATGCATTAGTAAATGTTGAATAAATACTGCAGAAGTGCAGTTCATTAGTTCATGTTAACTAATGTGGTTAACTAATATTAACTAATGAAACCTTATTGTAAAGTATTACCATAAAAACACATAATTTGATGTCATTAAGAAAACTACACCTTTTTCCATAGGTGGTGGTCTGGCAGTTGGAACTCTTCTACTTGTAGGTAAGCAATGACTCAATGTATTTATACTGTCATGTCACGTCATGCCATTAGGTTAAGATATTTTTATTGTTGTACTTAACAACTGCTTTGCATGTAATGGATAGGGATTATTAAAAATAATGTTTTCATTAGATGTAGATTCATCTTTTCATGTTGCAGAGTAGAGTAGGAAGCCAATGAAATCTAACAAAAAGTGCAGATAGCAGTACAAGTGTGTGTGTGTAGTTGCTTGTGATACTACACATCTAAGGTTATGTGGGCT
Source organism: Gobiocypris rarus (assembly GCA_023029165.1). Taxonomy (NCBI): domain Eukaryota; kingdom Metazoa; phylum Chordata; class Actinopteri; order Cypriniformes; family Gobionidae; genus Gobiocypris; species Gobiocypris rarus. The sequence continues at coordinate 46,042,942 of CM040912.1, read as the reverse complement.
GATATCTCTGATGATGCCTCTGATTACAGACGTGTTTTGTTGTTGAGATTCTGCAGTGTAAAATCAGCATGAAACAGAATGCTGATTTTTTCTTCCATATTGTGATATACATCCTGGCTTCTTGAACAAGAAAAAGCGTTGGGCAGGACTGGATTTTTTTCATTGGGAATTGATTGGATGGTCGTAGTCTGCTATTGGTGGATCTCATGTGAGTGACAGGTTGTCCCGCCCTTGCGACAGTAAACACATCATCAGAAGAGTTATCACTGCAAGTTACTTTGATTAAAGATTATGAGGTGCATATGAAGACAAATGGAGATGTGCACAGTTAAATCATTTATAATAAACACTGCACTATTCCATAAAAAATTCCATAAAAATAAGATGTGTAATTCATGGTGACTTTAACAGCAGTTTAAAGTATTTTGACATAGCCTATTTAAAATTGAGGGTCTTTCTGTTGCTCCTCATTCTTAGTATTATTTATTTATTTTGACGTAAGGTTAAGAAAGTTGCCACTATTTCCTTTGCATGGGTGTTTGACTGGCATATAGTTTTCTCTTTGTATAATGAATTCTTTTGACGTACCTTATTATTCTCAAAACATATATTCATGAGGATCTTATATCTTTACATCCTAATTTAAATTCTTTGCATTCTTTTGTCCCTTTTTTACTTCATTGGAAGTGGATTGGTCATGGTCCCTTATGATCTATTGAGTCCCGTCTAGGTCTCTTACGTCCCCAACATGTGACCCACATGAAAGATTCAACTGTTGTGTGTGTTTGTGTGTGAGAGAAGATGTTTATTTAATTCTATAATAGCAGGAAATTATCTGCTTGAATCATATGGTGTAGCTTTATCTATAAGACAACAAATTACGCTAAAAAAACATTTCTTTTATTTTCTTTCTTTCAGACTTTATTAACCTAAAGGTGACGTGTTATTTTTGCATTACAAGTTGCACCAAACTAAAAGGTAAAAAATTATTTAATCTGAACACTCCTCCAATCTGCCATTGGTTGGTTAAATAGATAGTTCCTCCCTAAATTTCCATAATTGGTTTTGCCAGTGTTGCTGTGTTGGACTGGTTGGGATGCAGAAATAAAAAACAAATATGTTATAGTGCAAAAGTGGTTGAACTGTATGAATGCCTTAGTTATTATTGTCTCAGCATGTATATTAAAGGGATAGTTGACCCAAAAATGAATATTTTGTCATTACTTACCCTTAAGTTGTATCCTATGTTGGTAACCAGACAGTTGATGAATCCCATTAACTTCCATAGTAGGAAAATAATACTATGGAAGTCAATGGGTGCTGTCAATTGTCTGGTTACTAACATCTTTGAAAATATCTTCTTTTGTGTTCAGCAGAAGAAAGAAACTCATACAGATACTAATTTTTGGGTAAACTATCCCATAAGTAAGTATTTTAATAGTGAAATACACACTTAACCTTTAAGATTAGGGTCAAATTTGTCGAACATTGACAATTGAGCTGTTGGTATTTAATACAACAGTAATTAAAGTAAAGAAATATATGGTAGATGTGTCCCCAGAGCTTGCGCATTTCATTTAGATTTGTATTACCGGTTCCACTGTGAATCAGTGGGACTCAGACGGCAAACATATGGAAGCAGGAGGGCAGAAGTGTTGACCCAAATTTCCCCTGCAGCTTTGAATGACTGACTCACACTCGCTGCACTCACAACCTCCTACTGCCTTACACACATGCTGAAGTATGACATTATTCTTTCACCAATAGAGACGGCCTCTCTCTGCATCAGAAAAGATAGGAAGTCTCTAGATGCCCCACCTTTTGGGTGAGTGATATGTGCCAGCAGAGATATGCACCCCCAACACATCTCATCCTGCCCCCAAAACACCCCCGCTAGGCTAATAGCACCCGCAGGTTTCATTTGTAAGGCACCATAGAAACGCTACCACAATAGACCCCATCTCGAGTGGGCCCATCTGGGTGTCTTTGTCGGGGCCGCTGAAAGCCACAAAGGCCTGCTGACCTAGAAACACATCAATAAGGGAGAGGGGAGTTCTTCCGATGACAAATTGAAGAGCTGAGGAATTTTTTTTTTCTTCCGTTGGTGATGGAATATGAGAGGCATCCCGGTTTGTAGGCAGAGTCGGGAAGAGGACAGGAAACCCCTCATTCTCTCCTGCTGTTGGAGGAATCCTTCAGAGGTCACACAGAGGCTTTAGACATGTGTGGGTTTGAGAGTGTTTGTCAGAAACTGTCAGTGTGTGTTGGAGAGGAAGAAGCACACTGTCAGTGTTTCTGAGTGGACAATTGATTAACACTGTACAGGAAGTCAGAATAACGGGGATAGTGATGTAAAATGTATATTTAAAAAGAAACCTAAATTATATAGTCAGCTATGGTCAGATTTGTTTCTGTAATTTTGTCAGCATGAAACTGATTTGAAAGTTAATTTACATTATAAAAAATACAAACAACAAAAAACACACCATCGATCAAAGGTGCGGGGTCAGTATAATTTTTATAAGATATTATTGCTTTTATTAAGCAAGGATACATTAGGCGAAGACTTATATTTTTTGTAACAATTTCAAATAAATGCTGTTCTTTTTAACAATCTATTCATTAGCATTCATTAGCTGTGGTTGTCCTATATATATATATATATATATATATATATATATATATATATATATATATATATATATATATATATATATATATATATATATATATATATATATATATATATTCCACAAAAATATTAGGCTGCACAACTGTTTTAAACTGTTTCTGAAGGATCATGTGACACTGAAGACTGGAGTAATGATGCTGAAAATTCAGCTTTGCCATCACCAGTTTGACAGTTTGTTATTTTATTTATTGTAAATTGTAATAATATTACTGGTTTTACTGCATTTTTTTATCAAATAAATGTAGCCTTGCTGAGCACAATATAAACATTTTGAATGGTATTTGAAAAGACATTTGTGATAATATTTTTTTCCCATTTGCAACAGATATTTATTTTCTGATATACTTTTCTGAGATTTTTTTGATAACACTTTAGAATGGGGAACACATTCACTAATAACTATGACTTCTGCCTCAATACACTTCTAATTTACTGCTTAATAGTTAGTAAGGTAGTTTTTGTAGCGTTTAAGTTTAGGTGTTAGGTAGGATGTAGAACAAGGTAATGCAGAATAAGGCATTAATGTGTGCTTTATAAGTACTAATAAACAATCAATATCCTAGTAATATGCATGCTATTAAGAAGCAACTAGTTAATAGCGAGAATTGAACCCCAAAATAAAGTGTTATTTATATATATATACACACACACACACACACACACACACACACAAACATACATTCAGAATAAATAATCTAAAATAAAATGCAACATATATTAATTAGCTAGTTAATTATTATTTTGTGCATTTCATAATATAATAGTAAATTGTATAGTATATTGCTTTGCTATAAAACATATTTACATACAATCCGAGTCGATAATTTTTTAACCAATTTATTTTGAACCGTCCAACCAAGCCAGCTTGCTAAAATATATTGTACTTTGCAATGATTTGGTTGAGACAGAATATATATTTTAGATGAGAGTGATTGATTATTGTCCCCCAAGCAACTACCAGAAGAAGAAATTAGGAATGCCAACTTTACAAATGTAATAATGTAAATGTAAACACAGCAATACTAATGGCATTTATGGCCACTAATATTTTCTTCTCACTAAGAAAATAAAACATGTCTGAAGCCGTGAAAATGTTTATCTCAGTACCTCTGAAGAATCAGAATCAACAGAATCAAATTTATCAAATGTCTGTCTGTATAAATGTATCTGATTGAGGTTTCATCATCAGAGGGTTGAGGACAAGGTATAGTGTTGAAGAGCTGGTAGATAGATCAAGACAGGTGTTCCTTTCTCTTTTCCTCAGTTCTGTTTTGCAACAGAAATATAAGTACATGTCAGCTACAGAAGGTGTAACGTGTCATATTCACACATTTCATGTATGGTGGAGCTGCTGATGGACTGACCATTAAATCCATTACAATCATACTGGCCTCTGATCCTATTGTCAGACACTCCATTCGGCATCTATGGTAAAGTGGCTAGTGTGTTTGCCATCACTAGCAACCAGAATAAACAGTTGTTCTATTATTTCAACCAAGGTTAGTGTTGTTTTTGTTCTCCATGTTAGGATATTTACAGTATCTGATCTGATAGTGACTCTCTGGCCATTCTTTTGTCATGAGGCACATCACGAGGCTCACCTCTCTTTGTTTTGGTACAGTTTGGGTTGATGTATGTGGCATTGATGGTGCTTTCTGTTCACAGAGGAGGACCGCTATGACAGCTACTCCCGCATGCTGCTCAAGTACTTCCTGGCGGAGGGAGTTGTGTGCGGACATGAACTCTTCCTGGCATCCGCCAGAGATCACCCTGATGAGATCATGCAGGTAAGAATAAAATCAAATCAAATCAAGTGTTCACACTCAGCCTGTTTGACACTTTGATTCTGTGAACTCTAAGTACATCAAAATACATTATTTACAACCGTATTCTCCTTATTTAACTAGTACCTGGCCCTCAAAACAATGAACCTTGAGAAATCTGTGTGTCTTTATCAGTTAAATATTATTCTTAGCATTGGCCGAGAACAGTTTGACCGAACATGACACAATGTCTGTATATATTATTAAGACTCTGCTGTAGTCTAATTTATATATCTACTTTTGGTCTAAGGACACTTTAAAAACTGCTGCCTCTCAGTGTTGTATACTTTTGTTATTGGGTGTGATTGGAATAGAATACCATACTAGCCATACTATCATTTTTGCTGTGTATTATGTCTAGTATGCATGTTTCAATGCAAATATGCAGATTTTCTTAAAGTATAGATATGCTTATACATTACTGAATGTGCTTTGCAAGTTCCAAATATATCCCACAATGTGTGCAAATTGAGCTTGCATTGCTATTAAGTCGAATGATACATTTTTCCAGTTGTTTCATTGACAGATTTTATTTTATTTATTTTTTATTTAATTTTGACATAAATTGCATCTTTTATTGCTTCATTTGATTATTTTATTTTATTTTATTTGAGCCATTCAAATATTCTCTACATTTTATCAGACATTATTTTATTTTATTTAGACTATTCTTTTCTTCATTATTTGATCAGACATTTTATAATATTATATTTTGACATCATTTACATTTTTTCTGGCTTCATTATTTGATCAAACATTTAATTTATTTTATTCTGACATCATGCACATCATCTTGATTCAATGATCAGATATTTTTGTTCTATTTTTAATTGACTTTTTGACATCATTCACATTTGCTTTCCTAACCATCTGTTAGGAAGTCCTTTTTTTCAGTAAAACATTTAGCAAATTTAGCATCTAATACATTTATGTGTGTGGTTGATTTCTCAAAGTACATTTTAAATTGACAGGCCTATTTATAAAGTAGTGGTTCTAAACTGGTTTTACTTCAGGACTCAGGGTTACATCAGACATCAATTGGTGACCTGCACTTTAGCAAAACAATGGATTTGAAGTCAAGTTTCTTTGGCTTTCCATACTTTTGTTAATGTTTTTTGAGAATGAGTGCATGTCCATGTTAGCAGTGTTCTTATTTGTCTAGTCTTTATGCCAAAATACCATATAGTTTGATTGGATGCACAACTCAATAATCAGATATTTTTGTTCTATTTTTAATTGACTTTTTGACATCATTCACATTTGCTTTCCTTTTTTTAAATTTTGTCTTATTTTAACATTATTTGCATCTTTTCTTGCTTCATTATTTGATCATATTTTGTTTTATGCTTTATTTTATTTGTTGACACAGTCTTACTATGTGCATGTCAGTGTAGAATGCAACTTTTTAAAATAGTTGTATAATTCATACCATTTCATGGAATGTATTCAAAAAAGCATGCTAGCCTGTTCTCAATGTCTAGTGCACTGTGTGCTTTAGGCAGTGCTCTAATATTCCATTCCGACCATAGGCAGTGTTTTCTCTCTCTACTCCTTCACCATCTAAGCTTTCCTAGACTGATACATGAATGTTTTTGTGTGGGAGCTCAGGGAGTTACCTCTGAGCGTTAACGAGTCTCACCTTAATGACAGTGGACAGGAGTTCCTCTCTCGCTGGCCTCTGATTGGCCCCCAGTCAACACACGCTTAATGAGGGCCTGTTGTTGCCCTTCAGACTGTTCCTGCATTGAGCTGTTATTTGTGAAACAGTCTCTGTTTTTTGTTTTTGCATGGTCTGAATTTCCCCCTAAGGGAGACAGTTCCCACCTTCATTTTGGCATTTTTTGGCATTAACGACAGTATCAACCCTGTTGTTTAAACAACAGCTTCTGAAGTGCTTGCATAATTTTGATGTGTTTGTTCATACTTTTGGCCTTGTTAAAGCTGGTCACTTGACATTTATTTCCCTTTTCACAAGCAAGCTCCAAGGCAGTGGCTTAAACTAGCTTTAGTCTATCTAGATGCAATGTAAAATTCTAGAAAGAACCATACCCACACAAACAGAGATAAAATATAGACAAATATTTCATTTGTCAAAATATAAAAATATGCAGCAATTTGGTTAAAAAACTGTTCGATAAACTGAACCCACTTTATTAGGTGGCCTTAACAACTATGAACTAACATTTCAATTTTATACAATGCACTTACTGTGTACATGCATGTTTTTACAATGTACTCATTGTACAATGTACTCACATTTAAAAAAATATAAACCTGCATGTAATTACATCTGTAATTAATTTCTGTAGTTACATTTATAATTACACTGATGACACTTCCCTTGCACCTAATCCTACCCTTAAACATACCCATATCACCACACCTGTCCCTAACTTTTCCTGTATCCCACCTCAATATCAGCAAAAGTGTTTTGCAATATAATATGAACACAATAAGTACATTGGATTTTTTCCCCCCATGTAAGTACATAGTATTTAAAGGGTTACTTCAGCGATTAGCATTAAGCTGGCAAAGGTGAATTTTCAGCAGTCATTACTAGTATTACTAGTATTATCATCAATATTAAAGGGTTACTTCAGCGATTAGCATTAAGCTTTGTATCAGTAGAAACCCGGGAGTATATTCAAATTATCGCATTTTCCCTCATATGACCCTGAGACGAGAATTATGTATTTTATTTCTGGAAAAATTCCTCCAATGACGCAAATATCGTCATTTTGTTTCATCGGAGGAGTTTTTGGCCAGAGGCTGAAGACTACAGCCAGCAGAGGGCGCTATTTCCACGTTTTCAACATTATACTCACAGCACTCGGCTCGCGGAGCTGTAGCTGCGGAGATTAATTTAAACGGAGTAGGGGAGACCAAAGTGAGTGTTTTAACTTTTAAAATGAACTTCCGATGAAAGTTAAGCTTCCAAAGACATGAACTGAACATGCACCAGACTGATCATGCGCTGTGAATGCGGTCGTGAAACCCGCGATTACCTCAGCTCATGTGATGAATGTAATCCGATCCTGGTGCGTTTGTGCCGTGATGGTCAATCGACTCACTCGCATTATATCGAACAGACACGTTCAGTTTTTAATTGTAGTGTCTCTAACTCAACTGATTTTCTGAAAATGAACGTGGTAGGGAAGTGATCCAGTAATCCAGTAGCCGACTAGTCGTGCCTAGCGTAGGGCAGTGAAGCAGTGCGTTCTGGGAATTGTTGTCTTTCATTCCCATGAGACAAAAATACATTTTCTGTGTTTTCTCAGTCTAGAAGGCACCAAATTCACCACATTTCTACTACATTAATGACCCAGTTTAAATACAGATTCATCTTCCCAGCGCTGAAGTACCCCTTTAAGGCCACCTAATATAAAGTAGGACAGATATTTTATTATATATATAGTTTTTAAAATGTGATACAAATTGTTCCAGTTTTAAATGCCTCTCTTAAGCTTTTAGTAAGGTCAGGAACAAGATGTCTTGCCATATTCAGATTGCATTTGTCAATTGTAAAATAAACATTTTAGAAGTCCACTATAGTGGATGTAAATAATGGTTCATTGACATTATTCCATAATTAAATCGTTTTTGCTTTTTTTATTTTCTTCTGTGTCTAAAATATATGCATATTTCAAAGAGAAAGAATGTATGGCAGGACTTTTTTTTTTCCATCGGGAATTGATTGGGTGGTTGATTGGATGATTTGCTAGTGGTCGATCTCATGTGAGTGACAGGTTGTCCCGCCCATGCACCAGTAAACGTCATCAGAGAAGAGATGACGCTACAAGAGGGAGGGGAAGTTATTTAAAGTTATTAGGGGGAGATTTAAAGATCATGTGAATTAAAAAAAAATTTAATAATGATGTGCATGGATAAATCATTAATAATAAATGCTGCAATATTAAGTAAATATAAATATAAAGAATTGTCCATTTTGATTTAATGGTGACTTTAATGTTGTTTTTTCTGAAATAGGAACTCCCTTCTCCAATTATGGATGACATTGCCCGCCTGAAAATTAGTGAGGGTCAACCTCAACCAAGCGACCCAGAGAATCCAGACACAATGAAAATCGCCTGGCGCTACCAGAACCAACCCAGAGTTCAGGTAAAAGACCATCTGTTAGAAAGTCCTTTTTTTCAGTAAAACATTTAGCAAATTTAGCATCTAATACATTTATGTGTGTGGTTGATTTCTCAAAGTACATTTTAAATTGACAGGCCTATTTATAAAGTAGTGGTTCTAAACTGGTTTTACTTCAGGACTCAGGGTTACATCAGACATCAAGTGGTGACCTGCACTGTAGCAAAACAATGGATTTGAAGTCAAGTTTCTTTGGCTTTCCATACTTTTGTTAATGTTTTTTGAGAATGAGTGCATGTCCATGTTAGCAGTGTTCTTATTTGTCTAGTCTTTATGCCAAAATACCATATAGTTTGATTGGATGCACAACTCAAAGTGAAGAAATTTGTCTTTCCTTTTAAAAATTGACAAGCCTCTAGTAAAATAAAATCTAAGGTTTTATGGTTAGTCAGTTAGTTGCATTTTCCTCTTTGCAATGCATCTAGCATAGTTTTATCCCTGCTTTCCACAACCCTATCAGAACATGTATGAACCTGTGGCTCATTTTTGGGTTGTGACCAACTACTTTTATACTGGCTAAGAAAAGGTGGGTTCGAAAAAAATAGTGTCCTTTAATAAATATATCAATTCCTACCCTCCCAGCACTGTGAATGGGCTTTCGCTGTTCTCATTCACGGTTTAGGTGGATTACTCACGCTTAGCTGGTTATAGGTGGACTTAAAACCAGAGGAGACAGGAGGACATGGAGGTTCTATTCAGCCTCAAGCCTTTTACAATGGAACAGCAGCCTCCAGCACCCCCAAATCCCTTCACAGCCCTCGCCATGGCGTCCCCATGCGCCTCTTTCTTCCGTTTGGAGAAAAGACCCCTCCCGCAAACCTATAATCCAGATTGCTATGGAGATTAGGGGGACACCAGTGAGTCCCCAAAGATTTCACTCTTTCTGTCTGTGTTTTCTGACAACTTTTGCTCTTTCTCTTCCCCGTCCTCCTCATTAGATATTCTTTCCATTCATCAAAGAATCCTGAATCACCACTGATAGCAAATCAGCCTATTAGAATAAATTCTGAGGGATCATGTGACACTGAAGACAGAAGTAATGATGCTGAAAATTCAGCTTTGCCAGCACAGGAATAATTCATAAATAATTTATTTTTAAAATAACTGTTTGCTATTTCATTATATATTTAAATTAAAGTAAAATATCACAGTATTAATGTTTTAACTGTATTTTTGATCAATAACAAATGCAGCCTTGGTGAGCATTAGAGACTTCTTTGAAATACATAAAACATTTCAAACAGACTTTTGAATAAGATACTGATTGTAGTAAAGAAGTTTATAGTAAATTAATGACAGCTTTCACACTTTCTCTTCACTGTCCACCCACCGCCCACCCCACCACCACCACCACCACACACTTCTCATAGGATATTTCCAGTCTCATTTTCTTATTTTTATCCTCCCTTCCACTTCCCATCACCCTTTCTTCCTCCATGTCTCAGAGGATATTTACCCTCCTTAACCTTTATCATACCTCTGTCCTCTTCACAAAGCACCAGTAAATCTATTAAGGGATTTGCATCCTAAACATAGAGCCCCCACCCACCCCTCGTTTCACATTCTCAATTGAGAAACCAGATCAAAGTTCAGTCAGTCAAAACCCATCCCGTAACGTTAAAGGGGTTGACCCGACCTGCCCACTAAACGAGGAAGAGCGCCAAGCTGTCCATCTCCGAAGGTGGTGCTGGAACACATAAGAGTTGCTGATCCAGATCAGGAGAAGATTAGGGGCTCACCTCACTGCTCATTAAAAACTACAAAAATCCAGACTCCCTCACAACCTCAGGAAAACGTCTGCCTGTGTGCAACTGTGTTTTTCTAAGCTTAAGTGGTCAGTCTTGTCAGAAAGTCATTCTGTTCTCAATAGCTTAACGAATTATCTGGGATTCTTACAGTTCAACAATGGTTAAATTAATGAATGGTTAAATAGCACTTTATGATGTACTATTGTACACCCAAATTGTTTCACGATCATATTATCAGAGGGAAAAGGATAATGATTGAGGAAAAACATGGTGTAAAGAGGGTATAAAATTAACTTCATGTAATTTACATCAGTCAGTGAAAGGCTATTATCTTACAATTTGATTGAGAAAAACACATTTTGCAGTTCCTAATAAAAATGCCGGTCAACTTGTTTATTCATCGTATAGTATTTTAAAATAAACCACTTGTAAATTAAGTTTTTGTTATTAATGTTTTCTTAATTTTTTTTATAGACTGCATTGGCATCCTCATTGAGGTTTGGTCATTACTATGACGTGTCCAAGACCATGGAGCCTGAGCTACGGCAAGCAGCTAAATGCCACAGTTTTTATCAGCTACAGGAAACACCAGTAACCACAGGATCAAGGTAACTAAACAGTTCACACAGCAGCAAAATATGGTTGTCCGGAACGTCATACAATGTTAGAGAGCCACTCTGCTCTGCACAAACACGTGTCTACTGTGCATTGTGGGTTTTCATGTATATTTTTGGTAACCTTAATGGAGATTTGAGCTGTGTGTTATCTGAAGGTTTTCGATCCAGTCACTGGGCAAATTCCAATCGGAAGTGAGCATCACTGTGCTCTATTCCCTCCGAAGGACAGTGCCCTTGAAGTGAGGACTTTGGAGGGAGCAGGCCACTTGTGTGTCATAATGAAGCCGTTTGGAACGCACTTGGCGAAGGGAGCAATGCGAGTCCACATAATTTCCTCATTAGCTTCACATGGAAAGCTCGGAAGTGACAACACAACAGGAATATTTTATTATTGCTATTAATATGAAATAAATAAATACATTTACATTTATAAAGAAGTTTTAAAAATATGCTTTCTATTTGTGTGTTCCCGATCTGCTCTTAACTTTACAGGTTAAGCATTAAATATAAAGCATTACAAATATCTTGCCTATGAAACTTTTTAAATCTAAATATGACAGCTAACTAATCACAGCAAAACAAAACTTGAATCTTGAATTATTGTGTTTATATGGTAACTCCAACTCTCCCGCCACCCTGAGTCTCATGACCATAAATGATTAAATTACATCCTTGAAGTGACAATTGCATGTTCCCTTCGCTAACGGCCTTGTGGACACTACTACAAATGGCGTCCCCTTCCTGAAGTGCCCTTTAAGGTTGCAAAAATACTGTTTGGAATTCGTCCACTGTTCTCCACCGGAGTGGCTCACGTCCTTTTTGTGTTCTATACGCAACTCCGATGTTCCGCTCTCCACACAGATATAAAAGCTGCTGTCAGTTTATGAAGATTTGACGGATAAACTAGCGGCTCGATTGGAAAAAGTAACTTTTCAGTTTTATGGTGCGAAATCCATATTTTTGCACCCTTGAAGGGCACTTCGGTAAGGGAACGCCATTTGTTAAGGCTTTCCATTACTAAATAAAAGTGAACAACAGAATCCCTTCATGAAGGGCCCTTCCAATTAGCGAAGGGAAAGGAACATGCGAACATATTAGCGAAGGGAATATGTCACTTCAAGAAGGTAATTTAATTGTTATGGTCATGTGACCCAGGGTGACAAGTCGTCGCGATTCATTTTAAATCTAGAAATGGTGGTAGATTTGGAGTTAAAGTATAAGTAGAATAATTCAAGTCGTTTTGTTGTGATTGTATTACTCACATTTTCGTCATGCATATCATATTAAGTTTAAAAAAGTTGTATAGGTAAGAAATGTGTTTAATGCTTAACATATAAAGTTAAGAGCAGATTTGGAACTACCTGTAAGGCCGCTGAAATCGCTCCAATGGCGGCAGCGAAGAGCGGGCGAAGGAACTTGCGCGTTCGATGTTCTCAGCTGGGCAAAATGGATCTAATTCCAATTCCTCTTTATCTGACTCCATTTTATTATAATTTAGAATTTAGATTAGAATGCCAATTTGGTCATTTATGTTTAATAGTTAGACACACATTTAATTATTCCGTTTAACCCTTTGTGGAAAGTACATGATCTCATAGAGATCGTTAATAATTCCAGTGTAAGTCAGAATAAATCAAAATGTAATAATTTATTAAACAGTCAGGTATAATTCCAATTACATAATCAATTCAAAGATCCTTAAAACATCGAATACTCTTAAGTAAAGAGATGCGTTCCTGACTTTCCATAGGTTACGTAACGTTGGCTGGACACAACGATACGGGTGAATCTGAATACAAAATTGCGCCGCATATTTTAAAAACTTCATTATAAATGTACATTTATGTGTATTATATTAAAAGCAATAATAAGATATTCCTGTTGTCGCTGCCTAGTTTTTGTCGTGGTAACATTCCATGTGAAGCTAATGAGGAAATTATGTGGTTCTTCGCCAAGTGCGTTCCAATCAGCTTCATTATGACAGACAAGTGCCCTGCTCCCTCCAAAGCAGAGCGTAGGGAAGCTCACTTCCAACTGGAATTTGCTACATGGAGGTCACCATCTTTGACAATACTTTGCTGATAAGAGACATTTCGAAAAACTGACACCTGTAGGTAAATGCGGTTGTCAATCCCCAAAACAGGACAGTGTGAATGTATACATATAGTCTGCTTGAATATCTATTATGAGTATCAAAATTGTTCAGTTATGGCCAATATTCAAAACAAGATTATGTAAAAATTTGATTTATTCCAGGAATATACCAGCTTTCATAGCATTGACATTGTGTTTGCCAAAATGTACAGTGCAGTTTTTCATTTGTTTAAATTAATTTTATTTTGAAAGAAGTCTCTTATGCTTATCAAGCATTTTGATCAAGAAATATTGTGAATTTAAAGAGAAAAAAAAAGAATATATACATAAAGGTTTTCTATTGTATTGACCCCAAACTTTTTAATGGGAGTGCATGGATCATCTTCAGAGCCCCAGACATCGGAGCGCTATGTGGTTGGAAGTTAAAAGTATCAAGTAGGAATATTCAAAATTCAGCTTTAAATGGATCTGCTTGTCTTGCGTAAATATCTATATTGCTCTGACAGGGCTTTTATTATTACTCATGGAAGTTCATAAAAGAATGCTTATGATTAGGGACAGCTTAACCAAACATTATAACTAAACACACACACGGCCCTTTGCACTTATCTTTCATATATGCCCTCACTTCTAGTATGATAAGTGTGCTAAGTATCGTCACATATCTCCAAGAAGAAAATGCTTTCTCAATGCTGATGTCATGTTTCTGAGGAACACATCTGCAATTTCGTTTTATGACGGGTGTTCAGCCTAATAAAAGTTTTCGTAAAAACGTCTCTGTACTTCCAGGTCTTTGCCAGCGCTGGGAGAGACGGGGTTTAGTCTTCAATGGTGTTTGCAATGCGGTTGTTTTATGGTTGCGAGGGGTGCCCGTGTAGAGGAGGCAGGAGCTTTGGTTGCATTAAAGTCTACGGCATGGCCGCAGTGTAAACAAATCAATCTGGAGCTCCTGGTTCATGGAGCCTCTCTCTGCTTTTTATGTCCGCAAACAGAGAGGTCTTCTAATTGTTTATCTGCATAACAGCACCATAGTGAAGGGGCCGTGTTCCCAAGCCTATGTTTACTCGCATCTGTAAATGTGTTCCTGTGTGGCAAAACTGTGTCCGCAGAACAGCTTGTGCCGTGGCAGCAACATGATGGATGCCGTGGCTTACGTAGGTGTTGCTTTTGGAATTTTGCCGTCATTCCTTCCTCCGCATTCAGTTTATGATGATTTTATGACGTGTTATAATGCCATCATAAAGCTTTTAGCCATTAGCTCTTTTAAAACACATTTAGATGTGTTCTCGTTCCATAGGAACACTAAGAGACGTTATACCTTCCTAGTAAATAGAGTTTCTAGTTGTCATGTATTTTCCAAACCACAGTCATTGGAAAAAACGTGCCAGTGGCTACACTTCTGCAAAATGATATTACGTTGCACGTTTCCTGGCACGTTTTGTGTAATTGGGGAAAATGTTATTACGTTGGTTGTTGAATGTACCGTGAAAGCTCGGAAATGAAATATCTGGTGATTGGTGCTAAAAGGTTCATTGCATTTGAAAGTAATGTGGCACCTACACTAAATACTAGGGGTGTAATGGTTCTCGTAAAAAAAATCGTTCTCCACCCACGGTATGTCACACACCGTGATTCATCTTAAATATGGCTATGCATCTATTATATGGTTTGTTAAAAATAACATGTAAAACAGACAGATGGATAAGCATTCTGGCTTTCCCTAAACTTTGTTCAATGTGAGTGGCGTATGCTCTAATTGCATTTACGCCATCATCACCCGGGTGTTGATAGCACGCGAGCACAGGTGAGACCTGAACGGCACGTTGCCATCTGTGTTTAAGCCAAGAGGCAATCTCCCGCGGCCTCTCTTGAAGCCAATACGGAAGTGACTTAAACTGCAGTTCATCGACTGGCCGCTAGGGACGGGCTCCAGGGATTGAGCCCCATGTTAAAATGCCCAACTTTACAACAGAAAAAAACATGTTTACAGCCTGGTACAAATTCTAGTTTTGGTCTAAACGGCTAACTTTGGCCTTCATGACAACTGTGAGGGGGGTGAATGTTTTTATAACTCATTTGTTTACATTATATAAAGCCTTAAAGTTCTGCATAATTAAGGGCGTGGCCACTTTGAGTGGCAGGTGGGTAGCCATTTATCTGCTGTCTCTTAGTCATTGCGTCTCCTCAGCTCCACCCACGTCCCGCCTCTTTGCCCATTTTCTGTTATCCGGGAGTGACATTTGATGATGCGCTGCCAAGATGGCAACGGCCAGCTCGACCCTACTTACGCTTCAAAACTGCTCTTCAGAATCCTATATGGGTGACGTCACGGACACTACATCCATATTTTTTTACAGTCTATGGTTTAAATTTTAAATTTGTGTGTGCACGCATACTGAAAACCGTGTCTCACACCGGTTTCACACTACATGCGCAATCAGTGCAGAGGTAGTGTGAAACTGTGCTTATGGAGTGCAGGAGCAGCATGCGGCCATTGTGCTTTCACACTGGTAGTGCTTGTTGCGCGCAGCTGAACTGCGGTTTATGTACTGCAAATATAGACGAGTATCGTCCATTCTGTCACCTTTTCTGGTGTTCTCCTCTGACCCCTGTATGTCTCGTGCTTTGATTTATGATGGGCAGCATATATCTGCTGTAAATGCAACCGTGTTCCCTTCCGTCCCACGCACACATGCATATAACATGCTATATACAGGTAGTTTGCATGATAAAAGTAACCTTAAAGTAAAGATATGCCTCTAGTTTTAATCATTTAAACAGGCCTTTGAAGTTTGGGCAAAAACTTCTGGCAGTGGTGTTTTTGTGCATTTTTCTTTTTTTTTTTCAGGATTTTGATCAAGTACAATGCACTGTGGCTTTATTTCAGCGTGAGCAGTGCAGCAAAAATTAGGCTCGCCGCCGAAACGATCGTGGCACTGCCGCTTCTGCTCTGCTCCTGCGACGCGCTGCCTCTGCGTGTGGTGTGAATGCTCTAATCTGTTAACATGGACGCCGAAAGATAAATATGCACTGTTTACACTCTTCTAATGCGTGCGGCATGAAATCGGCCTCAGACAGCGTGAATTCTCTTTCAAGTCTTGTGCTTGAACGGACAAATTCACACAAACGTTATGTTAACAAGCACGTCTTGGCGATTATCCAAGCAAACATAGTCAGTTATGTGAACATAAACAGTCAAGAAAGACAACGCATTCCATATGTATGTATGGATCTGCATTATTTCTTAAAGTGACAGATGCCTAATATTCCTGCTGTCTGTATTTTTTATGTTAATCAAACAAACAAAAGACAAGGAAATCACTCACTGCCATTTACTGAATAGCTGTTGTAACTTTACTAATGATTCATCTTTATTTAATTTACAGTGAAGTTTATATGCAATGTTGTTTTACATTTGATTACTTTTTCCAATTTCTGTACCTGAAAACTACTGCAAGATCCCTAAATAAATAACCTGAAAAGCATGGTTTATTTTATTAGTATCTTTGCTCTGTTGTATTTATTTGTGCTGTTGCTTGTAGTTTGATTATTTGTTCTTCTTTTCTTTATTTAAATTTTTTTCCCCTGAACATAGCACATACCGAACCATACCGACTCTAAAACCTTGATAAAAACCGAACCGCAGGTAATTTTGAACCGTTACACTCCTACTAAATATATAAAAATGCAGAAGCAACCATGCTGTTTTAGTTTGTGTCTTTGAACTCTTTTATCGTGACTGGTGTTGGTCGTACCAGCGTGTTTGCAATGCTTATAAATCATGCAAAAGTGTTTTGAGGTCATAACTGTATTGTGCAAGGGACTGCTTGAAATTTCTTTATGGGTCAATAATCTACCCCTGTGATCATAATCTGTGTTAAAAGGAATAAACAATGTGTTTCTGCCTCTAATGTTCATTTCAGAAGGAAACTGTTGTAAATTGTATGTATAGATATTGTTTTGGAGTTTGTCTGAAAATGATGATGGAGGCCTTTTTGCCATGAGCCAATGTTGGTCATTTTGCTATAAAGCACAAATTGGGACGATGTCGAAAACTGCTTCATATCCATTTCGGAGAAATCAATTAATCAGCAAGCTTAAATGACTACTAAATGTCTTGAGATACAAAAAACCCTCATTGTCTTTTTGTGTTTCACAGCTCATAGAATAAAAAGCCCCATGCCGTTTCCAGACTGTTAAATCGCTCCGTTTCACTACGTGGCGTAATTGGCACAAATTGCTCTCCAGGTGAAAGCGGAGCCTGTTGTTTAAGACGGATGCTACCTCCACGCGCCCCTCTGGTCCCCCTTGCGCTCACATCACTGTGATCTTAATTAGCTCACCTGTCGGCCTTTATCCTCCACGGACGGCACCTTAAGCGATCACGCTCTGTTGCGCTGCTGTGGTGTCTCAGACACAATGGGGGCGTGTCTTCTTTTGATTACCACCACCCCCACCTCTCCAGGTCTTAATCAAAAGAGGGAAACACGTGTTTCACCCCATTAAGGAACAAATCAGTCGGTTAGGATCAGAGCGTGAAATTGCACATTATTGTTCAAAGGTTTGGGTTGAAAAATATATATTTTTTTAAAGAAATTAATACTTTTATTTAGCAAGGATGTATGTAATTGACCAAAAAATTACAGTGGATATATTTATAATGTTATTTTGAACTTAGTAGTCATCGAGGAATCCTGAAAAAAGAGTTTCCACAAAAAAATATTAAGCAGCACAACTGTTTCCAACATAATAATAAGAAATGTTTCTTGAGCAGCAAATCATTATATCAGAGTGATTCGGGTTTTAAAATACATTAAAATGGAGAACAGTTATTTTAAATTGTAATATTTCATATGTTTTTTTACTGCATTCTTAATTAATAAAATGCAGCTTTGTTGAGCATAATAGATTTATTTCAAAAACATAAAAAAAAAAAAAACCTTGACAAACCCACATTTTTAAATGATAGTGTATGTGCGAGGATGGAAGACTAAACATGTAACATGATGTTTTAGGTTTATCATCAATTCTAGCAACAGAATTTGTTGCATAATGTTGATTACCACAGAAAATAGTTCTGAAAGTTTGAGACTGGGTTAACATAAAACACAAAACAGTTTTTTTTTATAATATTATTTTTAAGAAAAAGGAATAATATCAAATTTCTAAAATGTTTTATCAAATTTGAAATGTTTTTCTTTTTAAACTGATGGACTTGATTCGTTTCAGATTTTTTTTTGGATATTTGTTGGCATTATGCAATAGATGTCCTTTTAAACAACATGGTCTGGAGGTGGCTGTTGTAAATCCAGTTCTCATCCAGTAATTGATGGCTATCATAGCTACATGCAGAGTGACACAGTGTGGTCATTACAGCATGTTGTGAACCAGAATGAGAGGAAAGGCTGAAATGATTGACTGAAGTGACAGAATGAAAGATTTTGCAAAACCCCTGAGGTGTGATTTTATTTATATATATAATATAATATATTTGGCACCCCTGGTAAATATGGCTGTAAAAAATAAATCTGCATTGTTTATCCTTTTGATCTTTTATTTAAAAAAATTCACAAAAATCTAACCTTTCATTGGAATTAAATAATTGAAAGTGTTGGGTAAATCGCATTATGAAATAAATGCTTTTCTCCAAAACACGTTGGCCACAATTATTAGCACCACTAGAATTTTTTATGAGTAAAATATCTCTGAAGTATATATTCCCATTAATATTTACATTTTTCTTAGCACACCAGGGTGACAAGGAACATGAAATTGTCCAGGTATGGTGTCTTGTTTCATAGGAGTATAAATATAAGGAAGCACAAAGGCCACATTTCCTTAATCGTTCATCACAATGAGTAAAACCACAGAATATAGTTCTGATGTGCAGCAAAAGATTGTTCAGCTTCACAAATAGAAAGTGGCTGTAGGAAAAGAGCTGAAGCGTTGAAAATCCCGATTTCCACCATCAGGGCAATAATTAAGAAGTTTCAATCAGCTAAAGATGTTACGAATCTGCCTAGAAGAGGTCGTGTGTCTATATTGTCCTAAAGCACGGCGAGAAGGAGAGTTTGAGTGGCCAAAGACTCTCCAAGGATCACAGGTGGAGAATCACAGAGATTATTTAGAGTCTTGGGACAGAAAGCCTAAAAAAAAAAATGATCAAACAACCCCTACATCACCACAAGTTCAGGCTTCCTACAGAATTTTCATTTCAAAATTCCATACTTTTCCAGACTCAAATTTCCAGACTTTCCAACATATTTTTCCGACTATATTTAACTTGTTCTGATAAATTGTTTTAAAATTCAACTGCTAACAAGTATGTTACATTCTAAAGATTTAGATCGGCGTTTTTGTCTTCTATTAGGATAGGAAAGTAGCTAGACAGGAAGTAAAATGGTGGGAGAGGGGCGGGATTGGGAAAAGTCCATGAGGCAGGATTCTCGATCTCAGCAGATCTCCTGACAGCCTCAACAGCACTTCATGGCGATCTTCACTCAATGGTCCAAAACAATGCTATCGGCACCGTCAAGTATGTTACACTCTGAGTCAAAACCTCTATGTAGGCTATATATCATGTTAAATTTTAGCTACTGCTTGTAGAAGTCAATTTAACATCAAACATCAAGTTCAAACCACAGCATTTTATCAAAACTGCAATGCTAAATCAGTGCAATGTTATTCATATTTGTGATTTTGAACATTTAAATAACTGTAAACCCCTACAGAAACAGAAGGGACGTTCATGTACAATTAACCAGAAAATAAGAAAATAGAGCTAAAGTCAATTGACAATGCTTAATTGGCTGTTAGGTACAGAAAACTAGTAAAGACTCTTTAACCAATAGGCTAATTATAAATAAAATATTTAGAAATCCTATATTAAACTTTTGCCTTTTGTGATCTTAATGATCAAAATGCTAAATCAGGCACAGTTTTTAAAAGGGTTATTCATTTACCCCAAAATGAATTTTCTATCATCATTTACTTACCCTCATGTCATTCTAAACTAATGAGACTTTTTTAATCTTGGAAATCTTGGAAACATGAAGATATTTAAAGGACTAGTTCACCCGAAAATGACAATGTTCTAATCATTTACTCACCCCAATGCCATCCAAACTCATGCCAACTCAATTGGTTGTTGAAAAAACAATTTCACTGAAGAAAGTAAGGCATGGATATCTTGGATGGCATTGAGGTGATAAATGATAGGACATTTTCATTTTGGGGTGAACAATCCTTTAATAAAGGATCTGAAATCTCTCAGATTAAAAAAAATATATATATATATATATATATATATATATATATATATATATATATATATATTAATTTGTGTTATTATAATAAAGTCTGGTTTTGAAAGACATGGTGGTTTTTAGTCAAGCAGTTTGAGGTAGGGCGCTGAGATGGCAACTGCTGCCTAACAACATAACAACCAATCACTGCAGACCTAAACTCCAGCAGATCAGGTGTAAAAACAATCAACAGCGCTGGCAGACTGATCCAAACGCCATGAAAAAAACCCTGATTGTATACATTATATATTTATTATATACATTTAGAAATTGTTAATTTTATATTTAGAAAACGAAATAGGGACAATAGTCTGGAAACATAAATATTTTTCCATACTCTGATTTATTTTCCATACTTTTCCAGACCTTGAAATTACTAAAATCAAATTCCATACTTTTCCATACTTTTCCAAACCCCGTGAGGAACCCTGCAAGTTGTTTGGGAGGGATTCAAGAAAAATCCTCCTTGCTCATCCAGAAACAAACTCCAGCATATTCAGTGGTCAGACATGACTGGAAATTCAAAAGGGACTGGTTCAGTGGTCAGATGAAACTATAAAAAGAGCTTTTTTGCAACAAATCCACCAGAAGGGTTTGGTGCAAACAGGAATAAAAAGTACCCCATGCCCATGGCTAAAAAAAGCTGGATCTTTAACGTTGAGTTTTGCTGGAGGTCCTTCAGACACATGGTATAATGGATTCTAGCAAATATCAGCAGATAAAAAATCAAAACCTGACAGCCTCTGCTAGAAATCTTATAATGGGCCGTGGTTGGATCTTCTATCAGGACAATGGTCCAAAACAAACATCAAAATCAACACACAAATGTGTCACTGAGCACAAAATTAAGCTTCTGCCATGGTCGTCCTAGTCCCCTGATCTGAACCCTATAGAGAATGAGAGGCTGAACTGAGGAGAAGAAGCACCAACATGGATCTGGGAATCTGAAGGATATGGAGAGATTCTGTATGGAGGAATGGTGACTGATCTCTCGTCAGGTGTTCTCCAAACTCATCAGGCATTAGAGGAGAAGACTCAGAGCTGTTATCTTGGGAAAAGGATTGTCCTGAAAAGGACAAAAAGTATTTAATAAAAGGGTGCCAACAATTGTGGCCAACGTGTTTTGGATGTGATTTACCCCCATTTTCAAATAATTTACTTCAATGAAAGGTTTGATTTTTGTGAATTTTATTTATTATTTCTATTATTATTTCTATTATTATTGTTGTTATTATTATTATTATTATTAATATTATTATTATTATTATTATTGTTATTATTATTATTATTATTTTATAAAAGATCAAAAGAATAAACAATGCAGCTTTATTTTTTACAGCCATATTTGATCATATTTACCAGGGGTGCCAACAATTTTGACCATGACTTTGAAATGTCCTCACTACTAAATATTCCACGGTCAACTGTTAGTGGTATTATAACAAAGTGGAAGCAATAGGGAGCAACAGCAACTCAGTCACAAAGTGGTAGGCTATGTAAAATCACAGAGCGAGGTCAGCACATGCTGAGGAGCACAGTGCGCAGAAGTCACCAACTTTCTGCCGAGTCAATAGCTACAGACCTCCAGACCTCATGTGGCCTTCATGATTAGCTCAAGAACAGTGTTTAGAGAGCTTCATGGAATGGGTTTCCATGGCCGAGCAGCTGCATCCAAGCCTTACATCACCAAGCAATGCAAAACGTGGGATGCAGTGGTGTAAAGCACACCTCCACTGGACTCTAGAGCAGTGGAGACGTGTTCTCTGGAGTGACCAATCACGCTTCTCTGTCTGGCAATCTGATGGACGAGTCTGGGTTGTAAAGTTTGGTGGAGAGGGATTATGGTGTGGGGTTGTTTTTCAGGGGTTGGGCTCATGTTCCTGTGAAAGGAACTCTTAATGCTTCAGCATACCAAGACATTTCGGACAATTTCATGCTCCCAACTTTGTGGGAACAGTTTGTGGATGGAATGCTCACCAGTGCACAAAGCACGGTGCATAAAGACATGGATTAGCAAGTTTGGTGTGGAGGAACTTGACTGGCCTGCACAGAGTCCTGGCCTCAACCCAATAGAAAGCCTTTGGGATGAATTAGAGCGGAAACCAACATCAGTGCCTGACTTCACAAATGCACTTCTAGAAGAATTCCCAAAAACACAAACACACTCCTTGTGGAAAATCTTCCGAGAAGAGCTGAAGCTGTTATAGCTGCAAAGGGTGGGCCAACTCCATATTAAACCCTACGGATTAAGAATGGGATGTCATTAAAGTTCATGTGCATGTAAAGGTAGGCCTCCCAAAACTTTTGGCAATATAGTGCATATACAAGCATGTATATATGTATGTGTGTGTATGTGCAAGAAATAAAACTCAGTTTGGTTATCGTCATTGTATTTCAAACGAATATGCAGTTTCTCTGAAAAGTAATTGGACACTTCAGAATGTCTGAATGCAAAATATCAAAACAATTTACACAAAGACGTTTCAACATTAGTTAATAAACAGGTGTCCGAATATGTTTGTGAAGAAATGTTAAAATGTCTTTTCTCTGTGAACTTGATGTTTTGATATTTCGTTGGTAAGATTTTAAGGGTTTGATTCTTATGTTTTTTTAGTTTCTCTTAATACGGTTTTATTATTATTATTATTATTATTATTTGAATATATTGTAAAATGTCTTCTTCTTTTTTTCGTGTGATGGAAAAATTGATTTTTCAGCATCACCTTCAGTGTCACATGATCCTTCAGAAATCATTCTGATGCTGATTTGCTGCTCAGGAAACATTTCTTATCATTATCAATGATGAAAAAACATTCAGCTGCCTTTGATGAATAGAAAGTTAAAAGCATTTATTTGAAAAAGAAATCGTTTGTACTATTGGAAAAGTCTTTACTGTCCCTTTGTTATCAAATGAATGTCTTTACTGAATAAAAGTGTTCGAAAATCTTACTAACCCCAAACTTTTGTACAGTAGTGTGTCTGTTGTTGAATAATATTAATCTTAATATACTTATTTTTGTAGCATGTTTTGTTTGAAATGTGTGCCTATCCTAACCTTTCTTAAAATAAATGTCATATGGTTTGGTTACATCTTATGTGTTTTAATTTATGCAATTTTTAGTGTGACTAGAAGGTGTAAAAAGTCAGACAGAATGTGCAACTTAGAGCAGGTCAAATGTTTTGACCTTTCTTGTTAGGAGTTGCACATCTTACCCCTGATTTAACATAGAAGCGCTGTGTCACTGGGATCAGAAGCACTGTCCCGTTAATACAGCACACTCAGACTCACCGCAGACCTCAAGGGGAGCGCCCGGAGCTGACGGAGGTGCCAAAGTGTTTAATTAATTTCATTTCATTTGATTTAATTAGTGATGTATTTCCTTGCATCTACATCTACGGGTTGGTTGCCAGGGTTACTGCCGATGTCAACAGGCTTTTGTGATACCGAAGCAAATCCCGCTTTATGTTGGCAGCATATGCCAGAGCCATGAGTGGTTTTAATTGAAGTGTACACAGGTATCATTAACTTTCGACCTGTTATGATGCCGTAATCATTATCATTCACATTCAAGCACTTTGCTGAAAATAAACCCTTGCATGAAGATAGATTAAATATCTCTTTTGTACCTTTGCACATATCTTGCACATGTACCTTTGTACTAGTTTGTACCCATCTGGGTAAAACTTTTCCTGTCAGTATGATTACTTGCACAATTCCACACTTGTTGCTTTAGATTAAAGCATCTGATAAAAGAAAGACATTTTAAATGGGATTACATTTTACATTTACACTTCCCTTCAAAATGGGGTCAGTAATATGTTTCAATGTTTTAAAAGAAGTCTCTTATGCATACCAACTCTGCAGTTTTTGATCAAAAATACAGTAAGAACTGAAATATTCTGATATGAACTGTTTTCTGTTTGAATATATATTTTTAAATGTAATTTATTCCTGTGATCAGAGCTGAATTACTCCAGTCTTCAGTGTCACATGATCCTTCAGAAATCATTCTTATATGATGATTTGCTGCTCAAGACATGTTTCTTCTTTATTCAAAAGGTTTTTTTATTTTTGTGGAAACCATGATACTTTTTTTTCAGGGTTCTTTGATGAATCGAAAGTTCAAAATTCCCCCAAATTTGTTTTAAATAGAAATATTTTATAACATACATATCTAAATTGCATTTATTCCAAAGTTGTCTCCATGATGCTAGGTTTTCTGGGTAATTGCTAGTGTGGAGTTTTTGGGACAGTTGTGGCCTAATGGTTAAAGAGTTGGTCTTGAATATCACGGGTCGCAGGTTTGATTCTCAGTACTGGCAGGAAATGACTGAGGTGCCATGCTCTCCGGGCACTGCAGTGAATGGCTGCTCACTGCTCCGGGTGTGTGTGTCCTCGGTTTGCAGCGTGTGTGTCTGTGTTCACTACTTGCTATAATGTGTGTGCACTAACTTGGATGGGTTAAATGTAGAGGACAAATTCTGAGTATGGGGTTAACATTCTTGGCCTTCATGTTACTTCACTTTAGGGCTCTCTTGCATCTCAAATTGCCATCTTTTCAGCCTATTGATCAGTGTATCTTTTTATCCAGCTATCCATCTATTAAGTATGTTTTGTTCTTCTCTCATGTTCTCTCAGTCTGTTACCATCACCCTATCATGCTCTCCTGAAGTCCATCCAGACAGTCATCCGAAAGGAAGGATTTGATGGATCCACACCCCAGGTTGGTGACCATTTGTTTAACTATTTGTTATTTTCTCTATGTTGTTCTTATGATCACACAGATGATGTTTCTATTATGCTATTTCAGATATAACCTTTCACATATGCATTAGGTAGCTGTTTGTGAATGTAAAAGGTCTGCAAATTTCAAATATCAAAGTGCAGGATAAATGGAGTTATTGTCTCCCAAAAGAAAGAACCCATCCTACCTTGCCTGAAACAGGTCGTCAGTAATTCCAGTCTAACTTCCTGCTCGAACATACGTGGGTTTGTAACAAATTTGCATAATGCAAACCTATTATCTTCATTGGCTGCCGTGAACAACATCACCATTGTTACTATTTGTATTATTCTGTATTTGAGTGTAATAAGGAAGCCTCTAGAGCTGAAATTCAGCCATATCCGGCACATGCTGTAAGCGGACCAATCACAACAGACTGATCCATCTGACCAGTCAACGCAGAGCAGGCTCTCGGAAAGCAGGTGTTTAGAGACTGAATCTGTTTCAGACACTGAGAAAAGAGGTGATGCTGCAGGAACTTTTAAAATAGCATAATTGGGGCACTTTAAAGGAATAGTACCCACAAAAATGATACATGTACTGTCATGTACTCACTCTCTTTTAAAATGCATACAATTTTCTTTCTTCTGTAGAATACAAAAGGAGTTGATCACACCAGAATGTTTCATTTCCATACAATAAAAGTGAATGGGGACCACAACTTTCAAGCAAGGTTTTCCGTGAACAATGACTTCACTTTCATAAGGCTTCAGAAGACATGAGTAAAGTGTCAAAAGGATGGTGATGGTTTTTTTGTGTTCCATGGAAGAAATTAAACTAAACTAAGAAACTAAGTACAGGTTGGAAACAACACGAGGTTGAATAAATGAGGGCACAATTTAAATTTTCATGTGAACTATCCCTTTAAATTGAGCAACAAATGCTATAATGAAATGCACAGTTAACAGGCTCTCTGTCATTCACACCTCAGGAACAATGAAAGCATTTTGCTGCAGGCAATGTTTTTACAAGACCTTTAATTTGTTGTTTCATTGATTGGTCCCGGTTGGCTAATTGTTGGCTGATTTCGTCTGTGCTTTCACTTCCTTTGTACTGTGGCTTTCGTAGCTTTTGATAATTAGGAAGTTGAAAGGAAATTCAAATATAAAGGCTTTGTATGTTTTAGTTTATTTTCCACCTTTATTCCTCTTTTTCTCATCTCTTCCTCAGTTGTCAGTTTCTCCATGCTGTGCTTGAATCTCTCTCAGGAGGGAGATGGGTTCCCTTGGGTTCCTTATCCTTAAAGCTGAGTCCTATTAGTTTTGTGGTAAACAGGCCAAGACAGACACTGGGCAATATGCCCTCTGTCTGTTCATATTCATTAGCTCCTACTGAGAAGCAGGGGAGCTCGGCCCCTCTGGGGGCCCCTCTCAGAAACGGCCCCATGATAGCCCCTGTCTTGACTTCCGCATCAGCACTGCATCTGCCGAGCCACTCTTGGGACCAGGCCGCTTGAGGATACACTCGCTATTTTTAATCAGTTTCCAACTTTATGTGGCTCTAATGTGGCTTCTGTCATGTGGTGAACTCCAGAGATGGTCTAGTGACCAAACTTTGTGTCAGCTTAATAGACAGCCCTGATATACTCACAGCTAAGTTCTTTTCCGTTCCTCGGTTTGGGATAAAAAAAAGTTTGAAATATGTGAGCAGCGTATGTTAGCGAACATCCTGATGCCGTCTACTACGCTACCGAGAGCAGCATTTAGATGAACATGTAAATATGTGCTCAACAAAACAGCGATGAGAAACAGTTAAGAAATATTCTGATCATAGCGCTGTGGATGTTTGCACAAGCTCTCCAGTTCAGCACACCAGTAAAGTCACGTTGATTTATATAGCACTTTATACAATAGATTGTTTTAAAAGCAAGCAGCTTTACTGTGTTAATCATGAAAAAAAAGTGTCAATTAGAATTCTACTATACAATTATAGAACAACTTAATTTTCTACTATAAAGGAGCTCTCTAGTGCGTTAATGTTTTGTCTGAACTTGACAGACTGAACAGAAGAAATGAACTGCCAAAGATTTCCATGTTTAAGAAGGCGGCGCTTCAGAGCCACACCTGCCTATTGCGTAGAGCAATAGAAGTGTTTACCAGCTGGAACAAACTTTTCCAGAATTTTTGCTTTGGCAAGATGTTTTGAACTCCTGACAAACTACGTTTTTTGCTTGATTTTGTTCAAAATGATGTCACACCAGTTTGTTCTTCAATTTCGCTTGAAGTATATCAGGGCCTTTAAAGTAAACAGGCCTATACGTTTATTACATGAGTTTTAGTATACTAGTAACCTATACAAAGTCTCTTTGAAACCACTTTTATTTTATTTATTTTATCTTTTAGAGATACTTTTTTTAGTTACACAAATCGTAGTTAGGCTTATGTCACCCCAACAAGCTATTAATTAAAAATGAGAAATTGCTTGTGCTAAATACTATGAAAGGTAGTTTCCGCCACAAAATAAAATAGAAATAGATATTTGCAGTAAATTATCTCAATTCTGACCCTCTTTTTGCAGTTGTGAGTTTTTCTCACAATTCTGGCTTTATTTTTCACATTTGGGAGTTTATATCTCGCAATTTTGACTATTTCTCACAATTCTGAGTCTCATGCAACTGTATCTCGCAAATACCTTGAATCTTGCATATTACTTTTTTTTAAAAATCAGATTTAGTTTGCAATTCTTTTTTTCCTCTGAACTCTGAGTTTACTTCTTGCAATTATTTTTCTGCCATGGAATTACAAAATATAAAAGGAAATATAGGTATCGTTTTCTCACAATTGCAAGTTTATATGACACAATTCAAAGAAAAAGTCTAGATTGTGAGTTTAAAAGCTGCAATTTCTTTTTGGCAATAAAGTCTAATAGACAATTGTAATAAAATGTTATATTTTTTCTTTAGTATTACTTTATTTATTATTCTTGTTCATTTAAAGACACTATAACCATGTCTGTGTACAGTTCTGTGTACAAACTCCCTTTGCAAAAAAAAAAAAAGTGTTTAAGTGTTTTAGCAATTTTAGCCTTTGCAAAAATAAACTAATTAAGCTTGTCACATGATTTTCAGTAACTCTAAAAACAACGTCCTAGTATTAAACAACCTAAACAATGCTACACTTACAGATGAACATGAATGAGTTATATGACAACACAAGAACATTAACAATAACGATATACTATATTTGCTCCCACACCAACACACAATAACTTTGTAGCAACATTTTTGATTGTATGTCAATGTTTTTATCGTTCCTCATCTTAAATCAAGTTACTATATTAGTAACCTATATAAAGTCTCTCAAATCACAGTGAAATTTACTCCAGGGTGAATCTGAGTCTTTAAAACAACTTATTGTTTTAATTATTTTATATTTCAGAGATTTCTTTTCAGTTGCACATGTTGTTACACTGTGTGTCGATCCAACATGCTATTAAAACTATTAAAAGAGAACTTGCTTGTTAAATTCTGCTAAAATAGGAAATGCAAAAAATAATAATAAATTCAGTGGGGTTCGAATTAAATTAAATACAAGATAATCTTTTCTGTGTACAGTTTTGTTAGATTTAATGAAGACATTAAAAAAAAATTACTCTCTATTTATAAATTTTAGTCTTGCCAATTGTGCAATAAAACTAACAAATCAAGCTCATGTCATGTAATTTTCATTTGTTGAGCACCTCTAAATTTAGACTTGTATTTCTGCTTTTAAATCTGAAGGAATCCTTCTTATTCTGTTTAGTAGTTGCAGTCTAGTTTGTGCTAGCTCTTTCTTGTTAATATTTGCACTTTAGTGTTTTCTTTGAGTCCGTGGCACTGATGGACACCTCAGGCTCCTCACCCTGGAAGTCCTCGATCCCCGTCAGTCAACCGACAGATTAAGCGCTTACATCATCAAACAGTGCCGTTCTGTTGGCAGAGGTCGCGGAATGTGATGAGGTTGAGAGAACATGGGCACAAAGGCAAGAATGATCAGAATGAGAGCAAATAGGACAACAGTGAGACTGACTAAAACGTTTGACAGTTTGGTGACTCAATTCTAGTATGATTGCAATGACCTATACAGTTTACAATTAAACTTAAAAACATTTCATATATGTTTTGTTAGATTTGGTGATGGCCATTTTATGTCCATTAATATTAACTTTCTTTATTGTTAGTAAAGAATAGTAGTTATGTTTATGTTACCATCAGAATTGGTTAGAAGCATATCATCTTTCTCATGCACACATAGCGGAGAAAAGAGTGTGAGTGATAAAAAAGCTGGAGTGTGGCCGAAGGGAAGGAGGAAGCCAGTGAGTCAGGAACACCCTCTCTGTTGAAATGTCAAGCTCAACCCTCAAGAAGCTTTGGAAACACAGGCAAACAATGAGGTTTATTTAACTTAAGATGCTTGTGATTGCTGGACGGCGTGGAGGGTGTTAACTTCACCGTTTATTGTCAGTGGACGAAGGCTGATGTGAGGAGAACAACCAGGGCGGTAGACAATTCAACACCATGACTATTTTCAGCTGGTTTGTTTAAGATATCTAGCCCCCTTTTCTCCATTTCAAAGATACAAGCAGATTATTCAGTTATTCACAATACAACAGTTTCATTGGATGAAAGCATACAGGTATGTACAATAATATCAAAGCAAAAGGACAATTCTTGCATTGGGAGAACTGTTATGTCCTATATAGCTCTTAAAAATAAAGGTTCCAAATGGGTTGCTTTGCAGCGATGACATAGAAGAACCTTTGAAAAATAATTTTTAGTTCCCCAAAAAACCTTACAGTGATCAGTTCTTTTTTCTTTTCTTTTTTTTAATTTTAATGATCTAAAGAACCTTTTATGGAATGCAAAGATTCTATGGATGTTAAAGGTTCTTCATGGACCACCAATGCTAATAAAGAACCATTATTTTTAGAGTGTAGGATGATATAAAAGATATCTTTAAGGGGTCATGAACTGAGAAATCTAATTTTCCTTGAGCTTTTGACATCTAACAGGTCATCATACCATAAGAATATCCTGTAAATTTCAGAACTGAAAACGTCCTTGTTAGTCCAAAAACAGAGAATGAATGTCTTTCATCTATATATGAAAGACCGCCTCTGCAGAAGAAAATCAAAGCCTACTTCATCATTGCAACTGCCCACTGGCGTGTTAGTGAGATGACGAGGAGAGAAGAGCAATACAGGATTACTGGAATACAAATAGCATTACCTTCCAAAGGAATGTGGCTATTTATTCTCAACCATGTGAATGTCTCAGTTGAGCATTATTTGTTTGTTCTGTACATTTCACTGTGGATTCTCTGTCACACTTCGGCACAGGCTTTGCAAACAGACTTTTATGATATGGTTTGCAAGTCCACAGCATGTCCAAAAAAGTTGCAAGTCCACAGCATGTCCAAAAAGTCTACTAACTAAAGGCTACAAAGCTGTTAGGTCTGAACAAAAAGTATGATCTGTGATCTTCATAATTATATAAAAATATGAAAAACTGCTTGTCCTGAAACGTGTATTTGTTGTCTCACCTATACATGGTTCCCTGATGCCAGTTTTCTAGATGTTCTCATCTGAGACGAATGTCCTCTCCATCTCTATCTTTATTTAGCAGGTTCAGAATCAGCTTTTTGGTCTTTGATAGTTTGTGAATAAGGTTCAGTTCTCTGTCATTATTTCTCAGACTTTGTACACTGTGGAGGGCACATCTCTCACCCATGGTCCCTTAGCTTGGCTGATGTTGGTGGACAACGTGCCAAGAATTTCCTGGCACTTGTTGGAAGCAGACATTTTGGCTCTTAGGTTGACAGCCACATTGTGGTCATGTCAGGCAACTGTCCTGATTGGAAGATGTCGTCCAATCACTTTTGACCATCGTGTTCCGTTTGACCGTGCTGTTGAGTGGTCTTGGCTGGGCCGTTTGTTTCATTGATTCAAGTTGTTTGAGAGGTACATGACCCTCACTCCATCAGACAAAAGGCTTTTCACTACAGACAGGATTCCACTACTGACTTAGTTACACAAGTCATTGCACACTTATGTATGACATACTATTTGGGCACAGTTTTGTTTGTTTTTCTCCATTCTCTCTCTCTTTCTCTCATTCATTATAGAGTGAGTATAAATGTGAAATTTTACAATAGCTAATCATGTCCTGTTGAGAGTCTCTAATTGAAGTAAATTAAGCGTTGTCCTGTGATTTTTAACATACGTTTATTAGAAAATCAATACAAGACAGAGGCACAGACTCCGCTTAAGTAAGTTAATTAATTTATTAAATGACATGTGAAGGTCAAGATCCCATATCCCATACTCAGAATTTGTCCACTGCAAACCAATCTAAGTTAGTGGACACACAATAGGAGTAGTGAGTAGTGAACACACACACACAAACACTGTGGAGACACATACCCGGAGCAGTGGGCAGACATTTTTGCTTGCTCAAGGCCACCTCAGTCATTTCCAGCCAGTATTGAGAATCAAATAAACTTACTAACAATATAAAGAATTGCTTGTTGTATGCATATTCACTAGATTTTATAGATAAGGAAATCTGTAATTGAAGTTTTTGCAACGTGACAGTCTTTCTCTTTCCCCTCCTCCATTATTTTCTTTAGGTCATTCAATGTGGACTACATACTTGCTTAATTTTATTTTCAAACATTGTTTTGTATATAATTTCAGTCCTAGATGTTCCAGCTATATTTAACTTAATGCTTGTAAAAGTCAGCATAAAACAGTGTTTTAACAATAGTGTTTTCTTCCCTAATGGGACGTATATATCCAAGGGAAATGTTGAATGAAGCAGCGTTTTGAACAAGAAAAAAAATGGGGTGGGAGTTGGTTTTGTCCATTGGGAATTGATTGTATTGTCGGATCTTTGAGTAGTGCAGGGATGACGTCAAAACCCGGAAGACTAATTCGCTACTTGTTCCCTTGCGATTTTCCTATTGGATTTTATAATGGAGTTTTTCAATATATGTTACTTATTAAAAACATAATAAAAAATAAAAATAAAAATAACTGCTCCAAAGTGCAACTTTTCAATTGGTGTGTGTGTGTGTGCGTGTGTGTGTGTGTGTGTGTGTGTGTGTGTGTGTGTGTGTGTGTGTGTGTGTGTGTGTGTGTGTGTGTGAATATCCAAAATCCTTGTCCTTGTGGGGACATTTTTGTCCCCATAAGGAAAACATCATATAAATCACACTAAATGTTGTTTTTGAAAATGTAAAAATGCAGCATGTCTCCTGTGATGGGTAGGTTTAGGGGCAGGGGCAGTGTAGGGGGATAGAAAATACGGTTTGTACAGTATAAAATGCATTACGCCTATGAAAACGTGTGTGTGTGCGTGTGTGTGCGTGTGTGTGCGTGTGTGTGCGTGTGTGCGTGTGTGTGCGTGTGTGTGTGTGTGTGTGTGTGTGTGTGTGTGTGTGTGTGTGTGTGTGTGTGTGTGTGTGTGTGTGTGTGTGTGTGTGTGTGTGTGTGTGTGTGTGTGTGTGTGTGTGTGTGTGTGTGTGTGTGTGTGTGTGTGTGTGTGTGTGTGCATTTACGTTATAAAGCAAAGCGTTCAAGACTTTATTTTTCTTATAAATTGAAAAAACACATTATAAAATCCCATAGGAAAATCACTGGCGAATTAGTCTTGGTTTTTGATTTATAATTAATACTGCAATATTTCAATATAAGAATAGTTAGTTTTGATTTCATGGGGACTCTAAAAAGATTATGATTAATGTTTCTCACCAGTTTCTAATAATCTCATTGATATACATGGTTTCTAATTCAAAATCTAACCAACAGTGACAACATTGGTATTTAGTAATTGTATACTGAGTTGTAATTTGTTGTCTTTCTTGCTTTTTTTTACGCCA
This sequence comes from Gobiocypris rarus, assembly GCA_023029165.1. Taxonomy (NCBI): domain Eukaryota; kingdom Metazoa; phylum Chordata; class Actinopteri; order Cypriniformes; family Gobionidae; genus Gobiocypris; species Gobiocypris rarus. The sequence goes on along the minus strand of CM040912.1, from coordinate 46,009,869 downwards.
TTTATACATTCAAAGCTATCTTTGCAGTACAAAATTCATGTTGTGTGTCAACACAAAAGAAAAGAAAATCAAATCTTGAAACTTAAACTTACCTAAAACTTGAACACAATTTTTTTGCTGTGTTGCGGGCACTGATATTTTGTGTACAGTAAATGCATATCTGGATCATACAAAGTTTCACTTGTTTTGCTAAATTCTTATTTAGCTTCAGAATTTCTTGTTATAGAGTTGTAACTCTGTAGGTTTAAAATGAAGTATAATTTGATATATTACTGTAAATAAGTGTCGTGCACTGCAGGTTTCTCCTTGTTTCTGTTGTAAATTAAGTTGCACTTATTAAAATGAATAAGATACTCATTCATGCATTATTGAACACTTTAAGTTTGCTAAAGTTTTCCCTATGGTGGTTTAATAAAATATTAATTGCAAAAGCCAGATGTGGATTTGTTCACATTAATTGTACATATCCTGACCGTCTCAGAGTGAACGCAATGTTGTTTTAAATTCAAATGTCTTTTGTTCATCTCTTTTTTCTTTTCACTTCTGTAGTCTAAGGTTCGGAATGTCCTGCGGCTGGGTCTTCATTCTCTGGGATCTGCACTGTGGGGGGATGATGTGTGCCTTAAGGATAACCCCGCCCACTGCCACGCCCTCACCACCTTTCTCTATGCCCTCCGAGCCCTGTTACGCACTTCACTCTCGGTCGCTATGGTGACCGTACCCTCCCACCTCATACAGGTATGATTAATCAAATAGTTTCTTGGTTTGTTTCTTCATGTACTATATCCTTTGCTCAAGTTTTCTACTTAAGGCTGATGGTTGAAAAGGCCATTAAGTGATCTCAATATTAAACAAATTTCTGAACTTTAGGTTTATGGTTATTATACATACATTAAAGCACAAATTATTTGGCAGGAGATTTGCCACATTTAAACAAATGCACTACTTTAAAAGCCATTGCCTTCTCAGAGAACATCAAAGACGGAATGAAAATGGGAAGTGGAGTGATGAATCACAATAAAACACGACTTGCATGTGAGAAATATAATAATAAATCTAAAACTTTCAGGAAAATATACAGTGTGTGCTCATCTCAAACAAAACAGTTATCTATGTGGAACTAAGTGTTATATTTATAGCCCCCCTTGAATGACTAATTGTTCCATCACACATCTCTACAACCTGTTCAAATCAAAAGATCTGTCCCTACCTTCAGGTTTAAGAGCGTTGGTTAGTAACTCAAAGTCCAGCTCAGTTGAGTCCGGATGCTCTTAGGGCTCGATGAGTTTTTAATATTCAGATTCAGAAAATATGTATAAACTATGAGACTTGTTTAGAGAGATATACGCATTGCCACATTCAAGGCAAAACATTTGTTTTTAATTACAGAGTTTCAGAATAAAACAATCTAAATACAGCGAGAAGTCTTCACCACGAGGTTAGTTTTGGATGTCATTTGGTATATTCTAAGATTTCATTTAGAATTTGGCCTTAGGATTTATCGTGAGAGCACACTTGGACTGTTGGATCAGAAGATCCAACATAAGCAATCAGATTCTCAATTTTTGACCTGCAAAAAGGTCCCATAGAGTTATTTAAGGCAGGACATAAACTATACTGAGGCATCAGAATATTAGAGGTTGTGGTTGGGATGAAATGACCAGTATGCAAGTACTCTCAACAGTCTGGCTGCTTCAGAAACAGAATGTGACAAAAGAAGTATGTCCGAATTAACAGTACTCATAAAAGAGTAGGCAAAAAGTATCCGGGTGACCTACTACTTCCGGTGAGATTCTAAAGGCTGCATACAATGAACACTTTACTACCCCATGAGGCCACGGGAGAGGATTTGTGAATTACAGTGAAGTGACATAACTGAGGCTGGTAGGTCACATGGCGAATGTGGTACGTCCTGATTACATTCATACTAGACACACAATTATACTATATAGAACATACTTTTTAGCAGTTGTGAAGTAATTACCTATTCAAAATAAGTACATATACTCAAGCGAGTATGCGATTTCGGACGCTGCCTCTATCTTGGCGGCAACCTTTGGCAGGCAAGCACTACTCAGATTTTCATTGAAAAATATATCTACTTTATTTTTCTTTTTGCTGGACTTTTAAACTTTAGAATTTAAGGTGACACAGGACACATGCAAGATGAACATTTCCAGACTTCCAGAACTAATCCTGCAGAACAGTCTTTTTATATTTTTTTTGTTTTTTGAACTTGACTGTCAGTCAGCATTGAGGTCACCATAAGTTTGTCAACCCTGGCACACCATAACCGCCCCATGAGCCGGAGTCAAAGAGTCGACCCCCCTCCGTTGTGTGAATGAGGTTCCGCTTGGCTGGGGTTCAGGGGGCCTGTGTGTGTATCTGTTTGAGTACATGTATGTTTGGCCTTCAGAGGAGCTTCTTTATTGGCGCGTGAAGCCACATTTCTTTGTCTGAGGCCCTCAACTTTGCATTCAGCCAGCCAATGGTCAGTCTTGAGTCTTTCTGGGCGCTTCTCTCTTTCAGCGTCTTTCGGTTCCTGAGAGGCCCTTTTCTTTGTGCCTCCATTAGCCAACGAGAGTCAGGCCACAGCCGCTGTGCTCTAAGAGCGCTTCAAAAGACAAGATCTCGCTGTTCTTTGTCTGTTTGGAGACAAAGTGCTAAAACCCCTCTCAGGGAGGCTGGGGGGCACACAGCGGTTTTCTGCGGTGGAGGTGATGGTGTAAACGCTGATTGGTTTAAAAGTGGTTTTGTGGAATGGATGTGATTTGTAAACATGTAGACCTTTCAGTAAGGACAGTATTTTAAGGTTGATGGGGTCTTAAGTAGTCACAGACTTTGTCTAATGAATAAATCCGTCACACTTTCAGTTTAGAGTCCAATTCTCACTATTAACTATGACTTTTGCCTCAAAAAACTCCCAATTAATGCTTAATAATAGTTAGTAAGGTAGTTGTTAGGTTTAGGTATTGGGAATAGATTAAGGGATGTAGAATATGTTCATGCAGAATAAGGCATTGATATGTGCTTTATAAGTACTAATAGACAATACCCTAGTAATATGCATGCTAAAAAGCAACTATTTGTAGTGAGAATTTGACCCTAAAGTAAAGCATAAATTCAAATTATTTCTATTTATAAAAGAATCCTGAAATATTAAGCAGCACAACTGTTTTCAACATTGATAATAAGAAGAAATGTTTCTCGATCAGCAAGTCATCATATTAGAATGATTTCTGAAGGATCATGTGACACTGAAGATTTCAGAATTGCATCACAGGAATAAATTACATTTTGAAATGTATTCGAAATAGAAAACAGTTATTTAAAATTTTAAATAATATATTTCACATATTACTGTTTATACTACCTTTAGAGGTCATAAAAGACTTCTTTCAAAAACATAAAATACTTAGCAACCTCAAACTTTTGAATATTTTAAACTTTTTTGAATAATATATGATACTTTTTTTAACCATTGTTTAAAATTATTATTATTAATTATTACTAATAATGTTACAAGTACTTTTAACCTTTAAAAACAAGAAATTCAGTATTATATTTTTAGTTTCAAAACGTTGTGCAAGTTATTTTAGACTCTCAAAAGCTTTTGTATCAATACATCAACTCCTATTTGGAGTGAAGAGATTTTTTTAATGTCCAGTAACATTACTAGTGTACGTATGAGGAATCAAATATTTCTAAACGTGGGGTCAACTCATAGAGCTGTTGTGTTAATCATCCATTATTTGCATTAGCACCTCATCTAAAATCCATCTGATGTGACTTGTAATGAAAAGTCCTGTCATGTATTTTTAATGTCGATGGGAAAGGGCCGGGCATTGAAAGCCTCCTCTGACGAGATTAAAGCCACAGTCCATCTGAATCTTTAATCAATCTTTGCTCAAATAGCCATAGTCCACTAGCACACACACCTACAGATACAGCCTCTGTTGGGTCAGGACTCTGGAGACCAGTCTATCATTCTGAAGAATGACTGCTTTGGAGACGGAAAGAGGGAGTTTAAGGAAGAGCTGGTCTGCTATCATGACTAGAGTTTGGTTTGTTTTGGTGTGAATTGTAGAGCAGGTCAATCTTAAAGTTTCAGTTGGGCGGAAAGCAAACACACTCATGATTCACAATTGTACAAATCCAGTGTGATTCTTCATTCTCCTAATTTGATCTTGCTTTCATCAGCCAATAAATGTAATATATTCACACATATAGACAGAGAATCAAGCATACAGGCATCTTTAGAATTTTGTGAACTTCCATTCCATTCCGTTTGGCATCGCTATCGAAGGCTAATTAGGTGGTGAGGTGGATTTAATTATTGTAGAGTTAACAAAAGTTATCATGAGTATTGTAATGTTTTAAGCAGATGTCATAACAAATGTCAATAGACAGCTGGGAAGATTTTAAAGTGAGCGGTTCATTCATAAATCTGTGATCTTACCAATCATGCTGTGGAAATATAAACCGGAAGACAGAACACAGCGAGCGCAGTGCTTAAAAGGGGCGGGGCAACACAGTCTATATTTAACATCGTTAAAATCTATTAATTCCATCAAAAATGAGCAGATTCCAGGGCTAAATCCGAAATTGCCCCCCTAAACCCTCATTCACTGTTCCCTTCTTTAGTCCACTAATACGGTTCACTTGAAGGAGTGAATGAAAACGAGTGTGTGAAGTCGGACAGCCGTTGAGTGTACATCGGCTGTATAGACGTTATTGCAGTGCAATGTGGGATTGAATGAGTGCACTCGAACATGTCCACTATGGTTTCGGACACCACTACAAATGGCTGTCCCCTCAAATAATGCCCTGGGGGGCGATTTCAGATTTGTGTGGCAGCAACTGGGCCTATAAATAATTAATTTCATTAAGTTGAATGATAACTTATTTAAATCTATTTGAAATTCACTAGGCTATATATGTACATTAGCTGTCTCATAATGGATGTGCTGATATATTTAAATTACAATGTTGAACAAAATACTTAAATATCTTTAAAAAAATAATGGGTTTCATTCATGACATATTTTCTGCCATGTAACATCTTTATTTTAGGTACTTCAAGAAGTTTAACCAGTTTAACTACACAATGTTTCCTAATGTCTTTATGAATTATAAACAATCGATTTAAAAAATGTTGGCCCAACTGTTGTGTCGTTGCATTGCATTTTTTGCTGTATTGTTGACTTGAATTGGTGTGATTGTGTTGAGTTGGCAGCGACTGTCACTAACAGTTGCTTGGGTTACATTTTTGTTATGCTACATTTGGGAAAAGGGTCAAGGCTGCGTACACAAACACACATGCTCTCAAAGTCTGCTGTAGATGAGAGGAAGGAATGGAAAGAAAGAAGGACACAGATGCATGAAAACTGCATTAGGCCACGTCAGCTGCTACAGAGAGGGAGCGTATGAAATATTCAGTGGCGTAGAGATTAATTTTTCACTACAGCCTTTCTTTGGAGTGCTCCTGCCTTTCTGAATGGCCTCTGTGTATGATTTTGGCCAGGAGGAGGCGCTCTCAGCAGATTTGCTGTTCAAATTTGATCTGTGTTTGTGCTTTTTTCGCTCTATAACACTTTAAACTGGCTTATTTTCTCATCTGTATTGGCAACTGTTGATTTGCATTTGTTCAGTCTTACCCATAAGGATCTTCATATCAGTAAGGTCAAGGTCAAAGGTTTTCATAACTTATTTTCCGAGCCTCTTCTTGCCCATTCTATACATTTATCTTTCTTTAACGCGTTTTGCCACATTTGAATCTGTTTTGCAATTATTCCCATTAAAATCATCATCAGAATTGTATTATGAGCTAGTCCATTTCAAAGTGTAAATGTAAACTTGTGTAATTCTTGCGTGACACAAAACCTTGTTGAGCTGAAAGGCATTTTTACACCATTTATCAGCAGATATTTTTGGAATGAAAGCATTAATGGGTGAGACGTCATTGCTCTGACGCGGACGGGATCTTTGGATCTTTCTCTGAGTTGATGTGGCTTTATGCTTACGTTGGTCCAGATTTGTGCCGTATGGCGACACTGCATGAGTTGTGCGATCAGAGTAAGAGAGACAGACAGATTTGGAGAGCATGTGTTTGAGGGAATCAGAGCACTCAATGTGTTTGAGCACCAAACGTATGTTCTGCTCTGATCTGATGGATTTAATGTTACACGACGCTACCAAAGGCAGCGGTTCACAGAGGTTGCTTTATATAGTACAGCTGATATCCTTACCAAAGATAACCTAATAATGCTGGTTTGGATGCCATGATTAATGCAAGTGCTTATATACATGATTTTGATGCATTGAATGGTGTGTTGAATTGTACACCTGTTCAAACTTGGTAGGGGTGTTCTGGGAGGTCGCCAGACTGTTGCTATGCCATTCCTAAGACATTCTGGATGGTTTCTAGGTGGCTACTTTCAAGTCTCTATGATATTCTGGCTCAATTCTGGCTTGTTTATCACCATGTCTGAAAATATAAATACTTTTCCAAAGTGGAAAAGTAATTATCCACCTAAACAAATGGCGCAGGTGTTGGATGTTACACTGAGGTCTAGGGTTTGTTTAAAGGGTACATAACACACACAGTTTCTGCCATTCTCACATGAATCTTGAGTACCTATAGAGTAGTATTGCATCCTTCATATCTCCAAAGAGTCTTTAGTTTTATCATATTTATAAAAGACAGATACACTGTAGCAATTCTTTCCGAAAACAGCCGAGCTTGTGGAGGAGTGCAGTGGGCAGAGCTAAAGAGTCGCAACACATACATACCTGACACACACACACGCACACACACATCATGGAATTATCCCTGGATAACTTTTGATTCACTATATGTTTGTGTTGTACATTACATGCACTTACGCGCAGATTGCCAAAAAACACAGACATTTAATGCAGTTTCACTCACTGAACAAACAAACACACTACCAGAAATCCGGTGCTGCTCTGGGAAAACAAACTGCATCCACTGTTTTCTTACAGCTGGGTCATTTGGAATCTGAACAAGGTTATTTTTCCTTACAGGCAAAAACACACTTCTTTAGTGACATTGTTGATTTTGTGGTCAAAAAACTAAATGACAGCGCTGCCGACGGCTTCCGTAACCCGAACGAAGCTTGTTGATGGACGTGCTCTTGCTCTCGCTCTGGTTGAGATGCGCACATGCTCATCTGGTGACGTCATACAGGGCCATACTCGTAATAAAAACTTTATGAGACTTGTTTGAGTCCTGAAGGAGTGTATTTGGCACAGAAATACTCCGTCATACGTCCAACTCGTTTTGTTGAAAATGTGGCCGTGTTTAGCATGAGAATCCGACTCTGTAAATCCAACAGTGTAAAGTCAGAATGCATGAAATAACATTAGACCCATGGGCGTCACTAGGCCTTTTTTAGGGGGGCTTGAGCCCAGCCCTTGCTTTTGCTCGGTAGGGTAGGCGGGCTTATGTTCAAACAGAAGCTGATGCGGCTGAGCACAAATTTTTAACTTGACGTCAAGTGCGAGATAGCCTATGTGAGTAGCAAAACCTAAACATTTTATATTTGACAGCTGTTTCAAGTCAGAAATGTTAAACAATTGACAAAAATATTAAGGCAAATTAATAAACTTTTGCCTAATTTCAACATTTTGAATTGAAAATAGGCATGTAAAGTGATTCAGTTTGTAAGTTAATTAACAAACAAGAAATATTAACAAAGACGTTTTCTTTAGATTAGGCATAAGATTAATAAAGAATGTGTACATATTGTAAATAAATATAATTTCCTTTTTCAGACTGTATTGGGCATAAGATTAATCTGTGTGCATATGGTGAATTAATTTAATAAACTTTGTTACCTAGCTTTCCGGGAAAATGATTCATAAAACATAAATATCAGTTAACCATATGATTATTTTTTCACTGATGAAAATGGAATATATTAGTCATATCTGCTCATTGACATGGCTATTGTATCTATTTTTGGCCTTCAGGACATCCTAAAATCCACTTATGTAGATCATAGAAATCACAATTTTCTTGGGGGAGCATGCCCCCGAACCCCCATAACTACCTCACATTTGGGATCTCAGTGATTATAAACCTACATACATTCCTGGGTCCGATTAAGGGATGTACAATATGGTCATGCAGAATAAAGCCTTAATATTAGCTATATAATATAAGTAATAAACAGCCAATATCATATGCATGCTAATAAGCTACTTAATAGTGACAATTGGACCAATTCAAAAAAATGTCATACCCTCACTGGGGGCTGAGCCCCTAAAATGAAAATCCTAGAATCGCCCCTGATTACACCCCTCTTTAAATCTGTTAGTAAGTATGATCAATATAGTGATCAAGCATGCTTTGAATCTGCTTTTTATCGGTAATTAACTAAACTTCATACATTTCTAAAATTCTGTTGCCATAAGCACATACACTACCATTCAAATGTTTGCAGGCTGCATTATTTAGCATTTGTTTAAAAACAGAAATAATGTGAAATATTATTACTATTTAAAATAACAGTTTTCTTTCTGAATATATTTTAAAACACAATTTATTCTTGTGATTTGTACAGCTTAATTTTCAGCACCATTACACCAGTCTTCAGTGTCACATGATCCTTCAGAAATCATTCTAATATGCTGATTTTCTGCTCAAGAAACATTTCTTATTATTATTATCAATGTTGAAAACCGTTGTGCTGTTTTATATTTTTGTGGAAACCATTTTTTTTTTTAATTGAAAGTTTGAAAGAACAATTATTGATTGAAATAGAAATCTTCTGTAACATTATGTAATTTTTAATCAATTCAGTGCGTCCTTGCTGAATAACAGCATGCATTTCTTGCTGAAAAATCTTACTGAACCAACACGTTTTTATTTTGTAGTGCGTTTTAAAGAAAATTATCATTAATGATATCTCAGATGTGAACAATGCTAAATATTTCAGTCATCACAAATGTACCGGTGACTGAGGTGGTTTTTGATCTGGAAGCTCAGGCTTTGTTGTAAGATCATGAATTCCGCCTCCGGAATACCCTGCTCCGTTTTTCCGAGAGATAATGATGACCTAATTCAGTTCTCAGAGTAAAGGGAGGACGGGTTTAATTAGCAAGAGATGCTCTCAGCTTTGCTCTAGATGTTTCTACATTTGCTTGTACACTTTTTATTGGACTCTTCTCGTGTATTTCTCATGTATTTCCTGTTTTATCTATTCCCACTATCTCTTTCTGTCTCGCACTCTCAGAACAGAGCGGTAATGGGGCGAATAATCAAACTGAGTGACACAGCCATCGCTCTGGAATCATTCAGAGGCTCGGAGAAGGAGACCAACCCACTTTACAAAGACTATCACGGTGAGAAGAAACATATTATATTATATTCAGCAAGTTGCACAAAACAACATTTCTCATTTTTGTTTAGGTTAAGTTAAAGTACTAAAATAAGTACTTAAATAAATAAAAATGAATAAATACACATTTATAAATGCTATATAGACATATAAAAGAAAGACAAAAACACAACAAAATTACTTTGAAAGTAAAGTGAAAACATACATTTTAAAAATAAAATAAAAAACAATAATGGTATATCAGTGACATGAGGATGACTAGAATCAGTGTTATCGTGAACTAAAACAATGAAAAAAAGAAATAAACTGAAATAAAAATATAAAGTATTATATAATAAAGAAACATATATAATGAAAAAGATATGAAAAACTTAAATTAAAAAATAGAAATATTTCCCTGGCAACTAAATAAAATAAGCAGAAGTAATAAAAATGACTAAAACTAAAGCAAATAGAAATACCCCTCCCCCAAGAGAGCTAAAAAGGACAAACGCTCAAAGCAAAATTACTAAAACTTAATCTAACACTAATCTAAACTGAATATATTGAGAAATGAAAGCTAATTCAATTTAATAAATACTATAGTAGTATATAAATATTAGTTAAATAACACTGCATAGAACACCTCAGTAACCACATAGCAACACCCTGGCAACCATCCACACCAGCATCATGTCGGACACCCCTCGCATTTCTTCAAAAAATCTATTTTAAAAAGATATTTCATTGGTCCATCGTCTTATTCATGCCTTTTGCATCATCCTATCTTTCTGACTCTCACACACACACACACACACTCGCTCAGTAAAGTGCATTAGTAGAAAGGGGCAGGCAGGGTGGACCTCTCTCTAGCTGTCAGCTCGTGTTAGTGTGGCCGTGTTCAATCAGACGTGCTCCTTGGCAGACAGGCCAGGGGGAGATTCAGCTGCCACGGCAAACGTACACACACACACACACACACACAGAGAGAGCCCCCACCGCCCCATCACAAGCACCCAGCACAGCCCTCAGGGGCCGCAGAGTTGCAGAATCAATATTTTCATACTGGCTAAAACCTCTCTGTGGCCACACTGCAGATGAGGAAGATCTTTTGGGCTCACGCTCTTTCCGTTCTGTCCTTTTTCCTCTCATTGTGCGTCTTTATATTCTCCCTGCTTTTTATCGTACACTCTCTTGCCATCTCTTCATGTTGCATGCTTTATCTTTTCATCTCTTTTGTGTCCGTCTTTCTGTAAAGGTCAGTTTGTTTACAGTTCCCTCTCCTTGTTTCCGCCCCCTGCCCTGTTTCTTTCTTGCATTCATTTGCTCCATGGCCAAAGGGGGTGTGGTTTACAAACACTAATAACCTCAGATAATTATGATATTTAATTATGTTAATAGTTTCTTTATTAGATTACTCTAATTACTCTGCATTCTAATTTTTTGAGTTAGTACTTTTATTTATTATGTCATTTTAATATTTATGTTATTTTATAATGTTATTTATTTGTGAATGTCATTCATTTCTTGAAGATGCTTATCAGATATTGAACAAATTGAATGCTAATGATTTCAATTTAATGAGTTATTTTATTAAATAAATAAATAAACCATCTGAGATCTGAGATTTATTTATTACTTATGTTATTAATTTCTTTATTAAGATGCTTATCAGATATTTATGAACAAATTAGACTGTTTTCAGTTTCATGATTTAGTATTTTTATTTGTTGTTACATTATTGTAATATTTATATTTTTATAATTGTTAATTTCATAAAATGTATTAAAGATGGTTATCAGATTTCTGGAAATTGGACATTAATGATTTCAGTTCATGAGTTAGTTATTGTAATTAATGAATAAACAAAAAAATGTAAATGTTTGTTTTGATTTAAATATGTATTTTAATATTTTTTAAATAATTTCTTCTTTAAATTTTCATTTTAAATATCAGGTGACAGTTACATTTTGTCAGAGTGTTATTCATTGTATAATATTATTTGTAATATATATAAGTCAGTTCAGTCACTTATCAAAATGTTATTCATTTAGTTTTTCGTTATTTGACAAGATAATACTCGCATGGATTCTGTTATACCACACATAATATCAATGTATATTGGTTGGGTGGTAATTGTAATTGTTAGAACATTTTGTTCAGCAATACAGATTAGAAATGAATGATTTTGAAGTTCATTCATTAGTTATTTTTAAGATTAAGATTAAATAAGGTTCTATTAGTGTTTTCAATTGCATGTGAAAATCTCTTTTTTAACATGTTTGTTAACAATTAACATATAAAATATAATGCAATGCTTTCCTGATGGTTCCACAAACATCTCAGCAAAGCACGTATCCTATCTTTTTAGTGTTTTTTAAGTGTGTTCGAACAGTTATCGTTAGCTTTTGCTATTGATTTTTTTTTAACCTCATTTCATGAGTAATGCCTTGCCATAAAGTCTTAGTGAATGTAAAGATGTACATGAGGCCACTCTTTCTTTTCTGTGGTGCGTCCACTGCACAAAGCATGTTGGGAGTTCTGTCACAGCGAATCAACTCGAGCGGAATCAACCTAGCGCACGGGTCCCTTTACAAGCGGGGCCTTTACGCACACACACACACATATACACGCTCTTTCCATCCTCTCATCCCCCTCATCCTGGTCTTCAGTGCTTCTTTTAATGTCATATTTCTACTGGCCACATAACTGAGGGGGAAAAAAAGATGGAGGGAGGAATTAAAAAGGACGAAAAAGCTTTCTCTCTTCCCAACATGCCCCTGTGCCGACTGACCTTATTTTACCCCCATCCTCCACTCACCTCTCTTGCTTTCTCTCCCTCACACCAACCCATTTCTCTCCTCCCTCCGCTGCACTCCTTCTCTCATATGTTTTGGTTTCTGCCCATTGGTGCAGCTAATAAAATAATGGTTGATACAATACTATAGTGGCCAGTGTGAAAGATGATAGCTACATGTGCCCATAGTAAAACTCAGCAGACAATGACAGCCAGAGTCTGTTTACACACAGTCAAACCAAAATGTATCCAGACACCTTCAACATTTTCTCACATTATCACAGTTTAAACGCTGTAGTTTAGAAAATGGTAATAAAATATGACAAGAACTCATGTCCGAACAAACTCATATTGATAATGTCAAATAACTTTGATAGAAAGGTATGTAATGGATTCCAACCAGTCAGCTGTTAAATTTATTAGATAATACCAATTTAGGTCTACCAGTGCCCAAGCAATGCTTCATTTTGTTCAGTCTGTGGTGTAAAAGGTCGCATTAGCAATTAAATTAAAAATATTTAAGCAAAATATGCTCAGGTCAAAGTGTAATACATTTTCATTAATTTAGGTAGTCCACTGTATTTTTGGGTATATGTCACAGTTTACTTTATTTTGCTATCCTCACTTACATAAATGAACTCTAGTGTCCTGCACCCACTAGTAAAAAAAATGATATCTGGTGTCTGAATAATTTCTGGTTTGACTGTATGTAGCAGACAAAACAAAATCTAGGAAAAAATATTTGCTTCAGAACATGTTTATTATCTTCTGCAATCATAAAAGCCATGCCCATTTAAATGTCCAGCTTCAGATTTTTGAGCCAATTGAGTTTTGAATGCAGTTTCAACCAAAAACAAAATACTTTGAAATAGACCCATTTTGCACCTTCTGCAATAATTTTTCCTTCATTTACTCACCAAGCTGTAGCTTAAACCGTAAAACAATGTTTGGGGGGGGGTAGGTTTTGATTAATTTGGTAATTTTATATCTGTTAGCTCCTTGAATTATCATTAAAACGGTGACCAACACTAATTACACCTTCGTCCCCATAAGCACTTTGTGTACATTACCATTCAAAAGTTTGGGGTCAGTAAGATTTTATTCATTCAAAAGTGAAAATGAAACATTTATAATTTTTTACAAAATGTTTCTATTTCAAATAAATGCTGTTTTAGCTTCCTATTCATCAAAGAATTGTGGGGGGAAAAGTATTACCGTTTCCACAAATAAATTATGCAGAATAATCAAATATATACATTTTTTTAAGTTGAAAATGAAACAAAAATTATTTTAGTACAGTCTACTTAGTCATTTTACTTCCTACAGTATTCTCTTAAGTGTTCTTGAGCAGCAAATCATGTGACACTGAAGACTGGAGGAATGATGCTGAAAATACAGCTTTGCATCACAGGAATAAATTACATTTTCAAATATATTCAAATAGAAGAAGTTATTTCAAATGTTTATAATATTTCACAATATTGTTCTTTTTACTGTATTTTTAATCAAATAAATGCAGCCTTGGTGAGCATATGAGACTTCTTTCAAACATTTAAAAAAACTTACCAACCCCAAACTTTTCAGTGGTAGTCTATACTGAACAATTTGTCTGACAGTATGTATTTCTAGAATGTTTAATCAGTGATTTGCTGTTTATGTCTTCTGTGTTTGTTCAGGTCTCCTGCATGTTCGTCAGTTGCCCCATCTGAACTGTCTGTCATGTGAAGTACCCGACACGAAAGACTTGGCCTTCAAACTCAAGAGGAAGCAGTTCACAATTGAGGTGAGTACGCAATAATGATGTCACATTACACCAGATACATTTACGATCATCTTCGTCCTCTTATAGGTTTCTTTGAATAATGTTCTTTTTTCCCCACTAGCATATATTTACGCAGCTTTTTTTTATCTGAAAGTTTGTTCAGTCTGGTGCCAACAGGAAGAGAATGACGTTAATAGGTGCTAAAATTACTCCTTTTAATTGCTAATTTTTTCCTCCCTCATGTCTCTCGAATCAGTGCACATATTAGGAGGTCATGATTATGAATTGATGTCCACATTAGCTGTGCTTCACTAATTCCTGTTTATTTTCCTGAGCTATTGAGTGTCAATTTGAAAGGTTGAAACTATTGATTTTAGACTGGAGATGTTACACCTCAAAGAATAACCTCAAAGGACTTTGAGATTTTTTTCCGAAGTCTCATAAATACACTGAGTCTTTAATGTGTAACTTGTTTTCACTGGGAATTATATGGCACACTGTCCCTATTTGGCAGTTTTTTTGTTGTATGATGGGTCCAAAATTAACTTTTCTCTATGGGTGAATTGTAGAAGGCCACTAAAGTGAAATTTTTACAAATTTTTACTCTATGTTGAGTGACATTTTTACGTTCAGTAGAATTGTATAATGTATATACTGTATATTTATCCCTATAACAACTGAACAATTGAGCCGTTTTTCTTTTTTAAGTTGTGTTTAAAACCTGGTGTCATATTGGTAATAATTCACTGAATAGATGTCGAGATTGTACGATAAAGTATAAAGGTTAAAGCGATAAAGCCTTGTTTGGCTTACTATGTAGATTTTCATGAGGTTAAACTTTAAAAAGTTTTAAATATTGGTGTTTGGCTAGTGTTCATTTTGGACCCAGGTTGTATGTTTACTTCCATTTATAAATTCTTCAACACACACACACACACACACACACACACACACAATCCACTTCCAACCAATGAGTGGCTGTCCATCAAGTGGAGACAAATGAAAAGGCCCAGGCTGTTACTGAAGCCCCATCATTGGCCCTAATTAAGTTATCACTGGTGAAGCTGTTAATAGTTAATCAGGAAGTCTATTGTCTCTGAAGGACCAGTAGTCTTTGTCTTTAAACGCTCTCTAAGGCAGAGACCTCTCATCCACTCCTCACTAGATTTATAGGGTCAATAAAAGTCAAGGTGGTTCCTCAATGGCTGTTTAATGAGCCGACCGCTTTGAGTTTGTTGAAGGGCTCAAGTGTAGGTTTTGTTGTAGCAGCACTGAAGAAGTTGTGTGTATATTTTTGGGCAGCGTAAAATACCTTAACATCTTTTAACCTGACCTTTTGACACATCCCTTTTAAGGATAGTAGGATAGTTTGTAACTCAAGCACATGGTGTTAGCAAGTCAAGGTCATGGATTTGATTCCCAATGCGTGAACTATTAAAATATATACCTTAAATGTAATGTAATATGCTTTGTGTATCCCAAATGCATACATGTAATAACAATCATGTGAAATTATTGTAATATGCTGATTTGGTGCTCAAGAGTTTTTGAAAACAGCTGTGCTGCTTAGTGAATTCTTTTATGAATAGAAAGTTCAACATTTAATTTCAAACAGAAAACATTCAAAAAAGTCTTTACTGTCACTTTTGATCGATGTATTGCATCTTTGCTAAATAAAAGTACAAATTTCATTCAACAGAATAATCACACTGACCGTAAACTTACACTCTAAAAACACATGTTGGGCTAAGTTTACCCAGCAAATTGAGTTGTTTATTTAACACAACATAATGGGTAGATTTTATTCATTTGTTTTTACTATAATACTAGTTTTGTTTTTTTTTCATACATGAACTAGTGCTTACAGATTACTTAAATCATCTAAACTTACTCCACACAACCACCGATTTACAAGATAATTATTTTTGATGAGCATCATATTTTGCAGGATAGCATATTTTATAAAATTTTTCATATGTTGGCTGTACAATAATGCCTACATTTAAACCTGTTTAACAAACATTAGAAATGAAAATATAACTGATGATTTTGAAGTAATTCAAATCGTGTTCAGCTCTGGAACCTGCAAACTGCGTTTCACTCATAGCCGAAAAATATGCTGTGATTGAATCTGCCCATGAACAAACAGTAAACAGCGTTTAGGACATATTTAACATCCAAAGTATTTGGATTTCGTTTATTTTTTAAATAAAATAATTTATTTAATGCAAAGCATCAGCCGTTTCCTGTGACTCACATTGTGTCCCTGTTGAGTAAAATTAAGGGATTAGTTCACTTTAAAAAAAAACTTTTGCTGATAATTTACTCACCCCCATGTCATCCAAGATGTCCATGTCTTTCTTTCTTTAGTCGAAAATAAATTAAGGTTTTTGATGCAAACATTTCTCCTTATAATGGAGCTATGGACTCCAATCGGTTGCAGGTCCGAATGACAGTTTCAGTGCAGCTTCAAAGGGCTTTAAACCATACCAGACGATGAATAAGGGTCTTATCTAGCCAAACGATCAGTCATTAAAAAAAAAAATAATCAAAAGTTTATGTTTTATAAGCACAAATGTTCGCCTTGCTCCGTTCTGTGATATGTGTGCGTGACGTCACGTGATACGCAATTACGTTGAAAAGGTCACGCTTGTCGTAGGCGGAAGTACCGAGTCGTTTTTGAACGTGCACATACTCAGTCAAACAGCGTTTACAAAAAAGGGAGTTAAAAGGTAAAACAAAGATGTCGGACGATTTTGAATCCTTTTTTCCGCTCATTTGTAAACACTGACTCTGTATTTCCGCCTACGGCAAGCATGACCTTTTCAACGTAATTGCATATTACGTGACGTCACGCACACATATCACAGAACGGAGCAAGGCGAACATTTGTGCTTATAAAACTTAAACTTTTGATTTTTTTTTTTAATGACTGATCGTTTGGCTAGATCAGACCCTTATTCATCGTCTGGTATGGTTTAAAGCCCTTTGAAGCTGCACTGAAACTGTCATTCGGACCTGCAACCGTTTGGGGTCCATTGCCTCCATTATAAGGAGAAATGTTTGCATCAAAAACCTTAATATATTTTCGACTGAAGAAAGAAAGACATGGACATCTTGGATGACATGGGGGTGAGTAAACTATCACCAAAAGTTTTTTTTAAAGTGAACTAATCCTTTAAATGATTTACAGCACATTAAGGATTTTATAGATAAAATAAAATATACACAAACCTGTATTTTACCAAAGAAATGCACCAATTCGATGGCACTGAGAACTGCTCTCTCCTGAAGAGGATGCAAAAAGCCAGTGATAAATAACTCAACAGCTGACCCAGGAGCTGGGTTACACAAAAACTGCCCAAACACTGAAGAAATAACCCCCCTAAAAATTACCCCAAATTCTTAACCCAGCATTTAAATTTTTATATTTTTTTGTTATACAATAACACAATTCAATAGTTAGAAATGAGATATGACAATGTGTTCTTGATTGGAGTTCTCATTGTGTCAGGTGTGTTGATATCACAATGAAGGGGACACGGCAAACGCAGTTCAGAATTTCTCTGGAAAATTTTATGTGAAATTATCAGTGAAAGGAAAAGATAGTAACTTGTCTTCATGAGGGATTTTCCCCATTCGATCTTACCATTCCAATCTAGCCTATAACCTACAGACAGTGCTTTGATAAATAGCATTACACCAACAGCACTGTCACGCACACAAACAAATGTGCCGTGCAGAGTTTATACTGGGCGAAACTAAAGCGAGTTTTCCCTGCGGGCTGTTGGTAGCGTGTGTGCGCTCCAACCGCATGCCTCACTCGGCCATCGTTCCGTGAATATATCTGTTATGCAGTCTTGATGGGTAGGTTTGACAGAGAGAGACACCTATTATGCATGTTTACATTGTCACAATTGCCACAAGTACTAGAACCTCTGAATTATGACTTGAATTATGATATGGCCCCTTTTTGCCGCCTGCTCGCTGGTAACATTGAGACATCATTCTTGCTAACCATGCCATCATTCCAACCTTCATTCGTACAAAGAAAGACATGCTCTTCCCCTTTCCTTTAAAATGAGTCAGTGTGAATCAGAGGTCTAATCTGTGTTCAATGATTGTATTTGAAAGGTGATTGGCAGGCCAAGTGTGTGTCAGTCAGGTCGTTTAGAGTGCACACGTCAATCAAAGATTAGCCACGTCATGACAACATGACCACAGAAAGATGAGTTTTCACACATAGAAACCGTTCAAAACATGTGGAAACCTCAAATTGAAATATTAGGCTGAATCATTCCTAACTTGCTTGAAACGATCTTGTATAGGGTGGTTTAGTTTGATTGGGACACTTTTTGCCATTGAGATGACTGGGAAAAAGTGTCGAAATCAACCTGAATTCACCCTACTGCTTAAAATGCACGAGTCATTCATTATTTTGAGATTTGCAGTGGTATAGAAATACAGGGTCATGTGTTATAATTGTATTTGTTATGGCTGATAGCGAAGGAAGGAAGAGTTTGAATCTAATCGACAGAAGAAGTTTAAAGGGTTACTTCAGCGATTAGCATTAAGCTTTGTATCAGTAGAAACCCAGGAGTATATTCAAATAACCGTACTTTCCCCCATCATATGACCCTGAGACGAGAGAATTATGTATTTTATTTCTGGTCAAATTCCTCCGATGACGCAAATATTGTCATTTTGCATCATTGGAGGAGTTTTTGGCCAGAGGCTGAAGACTACAGCCAGCAGAGGGCGCTGTTTCCACACTCACAGCACTCGGCTCTCAGAGCTGCGGAGATTCATGTAAACGGAGTGATGGAGACCAAAGTGAGTGTTTTAACTTTTAAAATGAACTTCCTATGAAAGTTAAGCTTCAAGACATGAACTGAACACGCGCCAGACTGATCACGCACTGTGATTGCAGCCGCAGCCACGAATCCCATGCTTACCTCAGCTCATATGATGAATGTAATCCGATCCTGCTGCGTTTGTGCCATGACGCTCAATCGGCTCACTCGCATTGTATCGAACAGACACGTTCAGTTCAGTTTAATTGTAGTGTCTCTAACTGAACTGATTTTCTGAAAATGAACGTGGTAGGCAAGTGATCCAGTAATCCAGTAGCCGACTAGCCGTGCCTAGCGTAGGGCAGTGAAGCAGTGCGTTCTGGGAATTGTTGTCTTTCATCCCCATGAGACAAAAATACATTTTCTGTTTTCTCAGTCTAGAAGGCACCACATTCAAAAATAATTTCACATTTCTACTACATTAATGACCCAGTTTAAATACAGATTCATCTGCCCAGCGCTGAAGTACCCCTTTAAGTATGTCTTTTAATTTTTAAATGTTTTATTTGTCAAACATTTTGAGTAAATCTTGCTTCGAAACTCTCGAAAGCAAATACAGGCAAGTGTGATTTGTGAGCAGTTTTGCTGATATGCTGCCTGTCTGTTGAAGTGAGTTGCTGTGCTGTAATGTGATTAATGCAGGCTGGGTCTACATGCTGTCACTCAGCTACCCAGAGGAGCATTTTGGCTGCTTGTCTTTGACTGACTGGTAAAGTTCAGTTGGCGGTTGATGAGCAGTCAATTGCCCAGAATGCCCTGCAGCCAGAATTAACCTCTGTCCCTGTTCCGGCAGGTAGAGAGAGAGGGGTTATGAGGAAAATCGTGATTAGCAAACACTCACGCATACGCACGCATGTCAGTTTAGCGCTCGACAACGAGTGGGGTGATCAACTGAGGATTCAGACAGGAATGTAAGAGGTATGTGATTGTACTTACCCTAGAATGACCCCTGACCCAAACTTGGGCCAAACACACCTTGAGGGTGTTGGGGTTCTAGGTGAGGTCAGATGATCTTCAACCCAGGATTTGGGTAAAATTAGCCGTGGCTCATGGAGGTACAATCTTGAAAGATCAACACTGGGTTAAGTGTCATTATCTATGAGCATTTTAATCGTAATACCTGCATTGTTTTCCTTGGACTGTTTTTTTTTCTTACTTGTTGAGGGCATATTTAAGACTTGTGTGGACTTATTTATGGTGATATGTCAGAATATTGGTTTTATAATTTTCATAACCACACAAGCATTCCTTTAGTAATTGTTTTTTTGTTGTCCCATCTTAGTTTTGAAGGTTGTGCTCCTGCGGCAAGATCTTGATTGATTGGTTGTGTCTGGGCCAGCCTGTGCTGCATATGGGTCTGGTTGTTTAGACATTGCTGCCAGTATCCAACTAAAGTTTTTGGAGGGTTAATTAGTTTTGGTGGTTGACCAGTATGAGATTTGCAGTGGCCAATATCAAGTGACATACAATTTATTTTTATTTTTTTGGGAAAGCTTTTGCTCTTTTGGATAGTTGGATAGTTTGGATAGTTTTAAACTAAATTTAAGAAACATTATAACTGCAATTAAAAAAATATAGTGTACATTTTGGCTGGGTCACTTATGGTAGGATTTTGAACATGTAAATAGATGTTAACTTAATGTTCATATATCATGATAATATACTGACTATAAATATAATATTCATGTATAATAACTCATATGGTTAATTTGTGTCGATCTATTCAAATCTTGCCCTGAAGGCCCAATGCGCTGCTGAGTTTAGCTCAAACCCTGATCAAATACACCCACCTGTTATTTTCTAATGAACCTGAAGGCATTGATTAGCATGTTCAGGTGTGTTTGATTAGGGTTGGAGCTAAACTCTGCAGCGCATTGGCCCTCCAGGGCAAGATTTGAATAGCCCTGATCTACACTCTCCGTTCAAAAGTTTGAGTTCAGGAATTTTTAAATTTTTTAGAAAGAAAAAAAAATGGGGGGTCATAAGATGGAATATTTGTATTTTAACTTTTTTGCACACAAAAAAACATATCTACAGAAAAACTTTATTATCAATCTTTGTTCTTCTGACCCTCTGTCTGAAATGATCAGTTTTTAAGTGGCGGCTCCTTTAAGACTTGTCAGTCAGGAAACAATGTCAACGCCCACTCGCTATTGCATGTAAGTGTTTTGAAAACATTATAAAATCATTAACAGACAAAGCAATATGAAATCTTTTTCTAACGGTTTGTGATGCAGCTGCTGCCAGATCTAATACAGTTGGCTGTTTCATCTTTTAACAAAAGTTTCCATTACACTATGCCTCATTTACAAAACAAAATAAAATGCTCCGAACAAAGATATAATCCTCTGATGCGATCCTGGACGCCATTAAAATAAACGAACCACTTGTTTCTAATGCTAGGATCCTTCTGAAGTCTCTACAGAGACACAAATGAGCTGTTTAAGCTGAACGCGTCGAGGCAAACGTTCTTTCACTCTTCCATTTTTCCTGTTGTCGACAGACTCAAGCGCGTGGAGTGTATACTGTATCCAGTGTGGACAGCGTCAGTGATTATAATGGGTTCTTTTTGTTTTTAACCATGCAACGCTCTCATCCAATGTAGGCAAATATCTGCCTTTAGCGACTATGGTGTGATGATGCAGAACTATTCGTCAATGTCTTGCTTTGGAGGTAGTCATATGCAAATGTATTTGCCCGTGTGACATCCCAGACCCCGCAATATCAAAACAAGCCATTTTTGGAGCTTGATTAAATAAATGCTTTGTTTATAATGAGATGAATGTTTTAAGCTATTAAACTTTAAACTTTTAATGGTACAAAGTATCAAAATATCAAGGCAAATTTGATTTCTCATATCATGACACTAATAATACTTTTAATCAGCAAGGATGCATTAAATCAATCAAGAATGAAAGTAACAACTTTTCAATGTTAAAAAAGATTCAAATAAAGTTTTTCTCTATTTCTACTTTCCAATGTTTCCATAAAATATTAACGGTAGTGTATTTGTGACCCTGACCACTTAAATGAAAATCCATAGAATATAGATATATTCTGCATACAGCCTTTACACATGTTTTTCTGTTGTTTATTTTTTACGTAAAATGTTTCAGTGGGTAAATGCAGTAAACGAAACAGATTTTTGGTCATGTAACTTTATATAAATTAGGGCCTGTCATTTACAGCTGCATGTGTTTAAGAAATGCAGATAAGTGATGAAAATATTTTATGCTATTCATTTTGTGTCTTATTTTTCTTTGCATAGAGGACAAATTTATTAACTTTTTGCATACTCATCCTGTCCCCCAACATTAATGTACAGTAGCTTCATATGTTGTCGAATGACCTCATTATGTTGCATGTTCACTTCAGCAGGTGGCATCTAGAAAGAGGTGTTAAAATTCGGTTGATGTTGCTTCAGGTTTCGTTTTACACTGTAAATTAAAATTCAAGTAAAGCGCATTGTATAATACAGTATTCCACACAGTGTGCTTTGCATTGACAAATTTTGGCAAATGTTGTAGCCATGCATGTGCATATTGTTCATGGTATGTAGGTTATGCAAATAAAAGCAAGGATGAGACAAGGATTGTGTACTAGGGGGGTGTACTTGAAAAGTTTCTTGCAGAAGTGGTAAATCATTTATAGTTAGACTGATGTTGTTTTTAATTGTTAAACAGTTCATTTTTGACTCTGCTTTCCCCTGCTCCTGGAATATTTGAGCAGATACGTTGCCATTTCTGTCTCAAAATAAAGTAAAAAATACCCTCTTTAGAAGTGCACTGTTTCACTTAAAATAGCCAGCGACACAATTTTAGCTAAACTTGCCATGATCAGCAAAGTCCTCCTCTCCCCCACCTGGTCCACTGTCGGCCGGTTCAAAGGTGGAATTTTGATCCGGAGCAGAAGATGGCCGAGTAGAAGTCTTTGTCGGTTCTGGAATGGCTGCTAAAAATAACTTTCCCACACTCTTAAAATGCTCCAAGGGCTTTCGCAGTACTTTCTTTCACCTGACAGCTAGTTTCTGAACTCTGTCCACAGAGTATAAAAATAGCGTTGTGCATCATAAAGGATATTTTGCAGGTGAGGGTTTTGAGAACTGTGACTGGTTAGTGATGGTAAGCCTCTGGTTATGTACATATCCAACTCCCCAGATATACTTAACACATGATGATGAAGATTTTAATGGTGAAAGGAGGAATTATTGGGCTGCTTTGTCCTGCCTTTTTTCTTTTTCTTTTTTTAATATGGATAGAACGGGTTCTTCTAAAGGTTGCATAAATCAAAACCTTTAAACTGGCAGTCGTTGAGTAAGTGGTCATAAAAACTTGATGAATTTTATGACCATCTTTACCCTGATACCTACAGCTGGCTGCTTTTCAATGGAACCAAAACAGATGACCGAGGTCACTGGAAATGCTTATTAATGGATTCTCAGTGCAGTTTAATGTAGATTAATAGATTATTCATGAGTCAAATTGGGAGGGTCCTGATCCATATTAAAGAATGTTTTTGAGACCGAAGCCCAGCCCTGTGTTGGCAGGGTTTTGTGACCCCAGCTTTGTGAACTGTGAGCCAAGCGGTGCTATTTCTGCTTTAGACAAACTTTCCCATCGTAACAAATGAGGAGGAGTAATGCTGAGTGACAGTGGTATTGAGACAAGGGTGGGGCTACTGTATGTCAGAGCCAATCACGTTTGAACTGTCAAATTACTTTCAGGCACCGCTAAAGCCTTCATAAAAATATCACTTGGTTCTTTCTTAGGTAAGTACACTGTAAGTACATGTAAGTGCACATACTATAAAATAAAGTGCAACCACACTGTAAAATCATTAGAATATGGATGTTTTGTCCAATTTTTTTACCATCATAAAGATTATTTTTGGTTTGTGACAACTTCATACTTTTTTTTGAAAAAATTGTATAATCTAAATATTTAAATTAAATATTGGCCTATTAAGTTAAAATTTAATATTAATGGGAATATACTTCATAGATATTTTACTCACAAGAATATCTAGGGGTGCTAATAATTGGGTTTACTTCAATGAAAGGTTTGATTTTTGTTATATATTATTTTTCTTAAAACTACAAAATATTTAAACTTAAAATATATGCTTATATTTATATACATTACATCTTTTGTAAAAATTTTAAGTTTACTGTCACTTTAAAACAACTTGCTGAATAAAAGTATTAATTTCTGATAATATTTGATATAATATCTTAAATTTTATATTAAATAAAATTTTATATTATAAATATTATAAATAAAAATTTGATATTATAATATATTAAATTTTTGATATTATATCAAATATTATCAGAAATTAATACTTTTATTCAGCAAGTTGTTTTAAAGTGGCAGTAAACTTAAAATTTTTACAAAAGATGTAATGTATATAAATATAAGCATATATTTTAAGTTTAAATATTTTGTAGTTTTAAGAAAAATAATATATAACAAAAATCAAACCTTTCATTGAAGTAAACCCAATTATTAGCACCCCTTGATATTCTTGTGAGTAAAATATCTATGAAGTATATTCCCATTAATATTCAATTTTTTTACACACCAGAGTGACTAGTTAAGCCATGACTTCTTGTTTCACAGGGAAATAAATATGAGGAAACACAAAGGCCAAATTCCATTACTGTAATAACTGATGTGCAGCAAAAGATTGTTGAGCTTCACAAATTAAAAAGTGGCTGTAGGAAAATAGCTGCATTGAAAATTCCATTTCCACCATCAGGGCAATAATTAAGAAGTTCCAATCAGCTAATTAAATGTTACGAATCTGCCTAGAAGAGGTCGTGTGTCTATATTGTCCTAAAGCACGGCAAGGAGGAGAGTTTGAGTGGACAAAGACTCTCCAAGGATCACAGATGGAGAATCACAGAGATTAGTTGAGTCTTGGGGGTCAGTGCTTCATTTGTAAATTGAATCCTTGCAAGATCAAAAACAGCTATTAAAAGGCACTCTGGCCATACAACTTCAGTTTTTCCAGAACATACAATGATGTCACTAATTGATTAATTATCTGATTAATTATCCATTTAATTGGCGGATTGATTTTACCCCTTGACGCATATGATCACACTGCTGATCAGAATGTTCAGTGTCACTGCTAAATTCAAACGTGCCTGCGCACTTTGGCTGGCGCTGAGCCAGAAAACGGACGCTTCAGTGCTTTTCACATATCACAACGAATCATTGTTTTCAACCACATAATGTTTATTTTAGGTTTCAGACATTTGAATAGACGTTTAAATGGAGTACTATAAATTAGCCTATAATTTGTTAAATTCAAATTCCATACAGTGATGTTGCAAAATAATAATTTCAATATATTTGACAAAATATTTATTAATATCAGATAGCCTACACATTGCGTATGTCACAATCAAGTTTACTCTGTTCTTCTCCCTGTTCACTGGCCACTTTTATGTTGCCTATTTCAGCCTATTTCATATATATATATATATATATATATATATATATATATATATATATATATATATATATATATATATATATTCTTTATTGCATCTATGTTGGTGTGGATTCCTATATGTATATATATATATATATATATATATATATATATATATATATATATATATATATATATATATATATATATATATATATATATATATATATATATTCTTTATTGCATCTATGTTGGTGTGGATTCCCTTTTGAAAATAACTATTATGATATAAGTTGTTTGCGTGCCAGGGTTTCTCATGAGGCTACTGCCATGTGGCAATTCAGAAAGGTAGGAGAGCAAGTTTTCCATCACACTTGCATTTTATGGCCAAACAATCTCCACCCACTTCCCCCAGCCGCCCTGCTTCCTTGTATCGTCGCGGTGATGATGTTAATGACCAGTGACAGCTCACCTATCCCTGGCGTGCCTCCAGTTTTTCCCATCCCCCCCGTTCACATGCACACTGCTGCAATCACGCACATTTGCTGTGAATTCTGGATTGTTAAACCATTGCTAAATTCAAACACACAATGTTTGTGTTTGCACACACATACGTATAGAAACTTGCATATTAGGATGATTAATTCTACGTAACCTCAATATAATTATTAACAAGTGTGGCATAAAAGTTGATTATGCCAAACATGAACATCTTATTACGAATATGGCCCATCTTGCAGATTATATTTTTATTTCATGATTTTAATTTGATCTGTTTTTATTATTTTCCATGAAGCATTACATTTGAATAGTTATAGTATAGTTGGTATTTCTTATGCTTTGGTTTGTATGTGATTTTGAGGTCAGAAGTTCAATCGGATTGGAAAATTATAAGTGCTAAAAAAAACTCTTTGTGTGTGTGTGTGTGTGTGTGTGTGTGTGTGTGTGTGTGTGTGTGTGTGTGTGTGTGTGTGTGTGTGTGTGTGTGTGTGTGTGTGTGTGTGTGTGTGTGTGTGTGTGTGTGTGTGTGTGTGTGTGTGTGTGTGTGTGTGTGTGTGTGTGTGTGTGTGTGTGTGTGTCTGTGTGTGTGTGTGTGTGTGTGTGTCTGTGTGTGTGTGTGTGTGTGTGTGTGTGTGTCTGTGTGTGTGTGTGTGTGTGTCTGTGTGTGTGTTTGTGAGAGACAGTAACTTTATATACGCTGCACTTTCAGATTTAAAACTTTGCAGGATGTTTTCATTGACTTAACTAACACACCACATAAAAGGTACTTTTAAAAAATCCATAATAGGGGCACTTTAACTAATTATATTGTAATGAATGTCATTTCAGCTCTACTTTCATGGATAAAATTATCATATGCATTGAAAGACAACCATACTCAAGCACTGTAAAGGTTTTGCCACAAACTCAACTGACTGGCTTCTCTCCTGTATGATTTCACACATCTCTCTTCAGACCTTATACTGTACATGAAATATGAGCTGCCAGAACTTCTGATTGAGGCTGTGACCTTCTAATTTGAATCCTTTCCACAAAATGAACATATAAATAAAAACAGTATAAATAACAAAAATAAGTAGCAGTTTTTCTTATCATGTGCAACCATAATCAAAGTACTTTCTCAATATTAAAAGTGCAAACAGAGACCAGAGCTGAGAGCCTTGAGAGGTGGATAGAGCTACACAGCCCAGCCTAAGATAGCGTTGATATTGGGAGAAAGGCTTTTGTATGTTGCTTAATTTGCGCGCATCAGGGAGCTCGCGTTTTACTTTTGCATTCGTGATTGTGGCAGTGCTGAGCGTGCATTCTACAAGATAAGACATTTATTAGATGCTTAGGCTCTGTTGCGCAACGAATCCTTTGCCATGGTCTTGTCAGTCATCTCGCCTTACTCTCGTCACGTGATCAGCGAACTGTGATTCCTGCAACACTGTGCGACTGCAGCTCCTGCTGGATGAGCAGAACATGTTTACAATAGTTTGCCATTTAAGTGACCGTTATCCAACTGTGTATTAAATGGTTTTTCATTTCTATAAAAAAAAAAAACAACTGTGGAGGCAGTGCCGTGGTGGGCACTGTAATGTAATGTAAACATAGCGGTGGCATATTTTATGCTAATTTAACCCTCACATTCTGCTATAGTGATATCGGGAGACAGCATTTCCCCTCATTTTAAAATTGCAAGATCTTGTCACACCCCTGACAAATATATATATACTATTCCTGTTATTTTAGTTATCATAATCGTAATACCGAAAAATGCAGTTATTAAAGGAACACTCCACTTTTTTCGAAAATGGCTCATTTTCCAAGTCCCCTAGAGTTAAATAGTTAAGTTTTACTGTTTTTGAATCATTCAGCCGATCTTTGTATCTGGCGGTAGCACTTTTAGCATAGCTTAGCATACATCATTAGCATCTCATTCAAAAAATGACCAAAGACACTTTCAATACTTTTCCTATTTAAAACTTGACTCTTCTACAGTTAAATCGTGTGCTAAGACCAACTGAAAATGAAAAGTTGCAATGTCATTTTTTGAATGAGATGCTAATGGACTGATTAGAATCAATGATGTATGCTAAGCTAAGCTAAAAGTGCTTCCGCCAGATACAAAGATCGGCTGAATGGATTCCAAAACGGTAAAACTCAACTATTTAACTCTTAGGGGAAAATTAACCTATTTTCAAAGTGGAGTATTCCTTTAATCTAAAATGTACTTTCATTTAACATTACTTCAATAAGAATATGAAGAAAAAGAACCTTTCAAACATGCTTACTTGCAAGCGCAAAAAATAATCACAGTTAAAAATATACACATTTCATATTCTTTGTGCAAATGTAATTTCTTGTTTGGGAGAGAATATGATGTTTGCATTTTTTTGTGAAACTCACCCAAGTAAAGACAGCTGAAAGATATTTCACCTGCCTGTCTTCACATGATCAGCATGGTCAGACTCACCCTACCAATAAAGTGATGAATGCATGCAAAAGCTCTATGGCGTTAGCCTAGCCAGTCTGACCCTCGCTAACAGAAACATTAGCATGCTAATGTCAGTCGGCATGGTTAATTGATTACCAGTCCACCCAGGCCAAAACCACTTGAAGGAAGGGATAAAGCAGATATCCCTAGGTGGCCATATTGTTTGGGGCAAAAACTATTAATTTGTCCACTGCCAAAAAAAAAACCTAACTGAACACTAATTTTTTTCCTTGTTCCTGGCAGGGTTTCTCGTATTCAGCTGGCTTTCAAAGGGAAATTAATTATCTCAGATACATGTAGCTCTTCGGTGGGTCTGGGCTTATTTGCATTGAGGAATATTCAGCAGAAGTAATGGATGCACAATCAAAATACTGGCACCAAACGAACGCAATTTTCATACGCAAATTTCCCAAATCCCACAGGAGCAAAAGTATCAGACACGGGTGAAATAAAAATACAAAACCAAACAAAAGGTGCGGAAAATGAACTGAGAGTATAATAAACAGAATAGCTGGGCTCTGCCTTCACTAAAACACAAAACTGAAGGGAAACGTCAAGAAATTATGATGTGTACGAAAGGGTGAAAAGGGGATATAATGACATGGCTGTGTGACAGTTGATGTCTTCATCTAAATGTAAGAATTTACATTGTAATTATGGGTACATTTACATCTTAATCAGGTGTTTGTGCTCAGTGCTCCGTTAGCGTTGTCATTGGCAGTGGCAGTAATAATAGTGCCTCCTCAGCCGGAAACGCCATCCGCTCTGCCATGATCTCATAATACTTTTAATGAATGCCTCTAAAATTGCTGCTCAAAATAATAAAAAGGTTATAATAGAGTCATAATAATATTAAAATATTGTGACAATTCTGCTTAAATTTCAATCTGCTCATTACACACAGCTACTAGATGGCTTCAGAAGACTTTATGGGTTTTTAGTCATTTTGGAGCTTAACAGTTCCTGTCCTCGTTCACTTGGTCAATTAACAATACTTTTCCAGTCATTTTCTGGCCACTATATTAAAGCTCAAACTATCCTCATTAATTTCTCTATTAAGCATCTCAGATAAGACTCCTCTCTGTACAAAAATCATATGAAGATTGAGTAAATCAAAGGCAAACACACAGCACCATTACAGCTAACCCTACGCTGCACAAAGTAAATGAAGTGTGTCCATGTGACATCTATCTATCGCCTTCTCTAAGCCTCAGAAAAGCCCACACTTAAACAGAAAGGTCAGTGAATGTATTTGAGTTAGTCCTGCTCCACTGATGGCCATTACCAGCACCTTAATCAAAATAATAGTAATAAAAATGCCAGCTGAAAGATGATGTAAAAATGCAGAACTAGATGATTACAATCTTCATAATTACACGTTTATAATTAACTATCCCAAAAAATACGATACCAAAAAAATCTCAGGAAATAGTATTATAAATTATAAATATAATTATAAATCATGTAAACTTTCAACATTCTTAAAATAGTAATTAAATAAAAGTTTAAAGTTGTTGTAAACTTCCTTTAAAACATCATTTAGAATTAATTTTATAATGAACAATAATTTATAAAATTATTTATATTATTTATAAAATAAAATAGAGAAAGTCATCTGAGAACATTGCTCGTATAAACGGCCTGTGCTTGAGGGGCAGAGAAAATAAATTAGTAGAACAGGAAAAAGAAAGAGTACATGACTGGTCTCAGATCCGACTCTAATGCTGCTCTCATATTCATGTGGACTCGTGCATTTGTGCTCCGCTTTCACACTGGCCCAGCACGCAACCCTCCATTTCACAGCACACAAACACACACTCACTCACCCACAGCCAACCCTGTGAAAACACCCGAGTGCTTTGAGCAGTTAGAAGACACACTGCAAATTCTTTGACATCCGAAACATCTTTGCCACTTTAACTCTGCCACTTTATATCTCCATAAACACTGAGACCTAAATGACTGTCTATGTTCCACATTGTCAGGCAATACATCAAACTGCAGAAAAAATTTCATTTGAATATCTATCCATCTATCATTCTAGCGTTCTATCTCTCTGTCTGTTTATCTATCTATCTATCTATCTTTCTATCTATCTATCTATCTATCTATCTATCTATCTATCTATCTATCTATCTATCTATCTGTCTATCTATCTGTCTATCTATCTATCTGTCTGTCTATCTATCTATCGCTCTATCTATCTATCGCTCTATCTATCTATCGCTCTATCATACTATCTATCTATTAATCTATTGTTCTGTCTATCTATCTATCTATCTATCTATCTATCTATCTATCTATCTATCTATCTATCTATCTATCTATCTATCTATCTATCTATCTGTCTATCTGTCTGTCTGTCTGTCTGTCTGTCTGTCTGTCTGTCTGTCTGTCTGTCTGTCTGTCTGTCTGTCTGTCATCTGCCATTCTGTCTGTCTATCATTCTATCGTTCTATCTGTCTGTCGTTCTGTCTGTCTATCTATCTGTCTCTTTGTCTATCATTCTGTCTATCTATCTGTATCTCTGTCTATCATTCTATCTTTCTGTCTATTTATCTATCACTCTATCTGTCTTTATCTGTTGTTCTATCTATCTGTCTCTCTGTCTAT
Organism: Gobiocypris rarus; assembly: GCA_023029165.1. Classification (NCBI taxonomy): domain Eukaryota; kingdom Metazoa; phylum Chordata; class Actinopteri; order Cypriniformes; family Gobionidae; genus Gobiocypris; species Gobiocypris rarus. Next base: position 45,979,082 of record CM040912.1, on the reverse strand, counting down.
CATTCTATCTATCTGTATCTCTGTCTATCATTCTATCTGTCTGTCTATTTATCTATCGTTATATCTGTCTGTCTGTCTGTATGTCCTTCTATCTGTCTGTATTTTCCTTCCTTTCACATAGCCTCTAACGTAATAAAGCTTGTATAACTTGAATATATAATCATTAATGAAACTAAGTTTATGCGCTGATGTTGTTGTCGAGGAAGACCTTTCAATGCTGTACCGAGCAGCAGGTATAGATGCCACAGTTCATCGCTGCCATTCTCGACTTAGGTGTCCCGCTCTTTTTTTTTTCTTCAGGAAACCAGTTACATTTTGTTCGCTGAGACGAAAGCTTGCCTATAAGCTGGTGAAAATATGTGCCTCCCTCCCTCCTCCGTGGGAACAACTGATCGAATGGCATGACAAGTACTAACTGTATGCCCAGAGCCAAGGTGGTGCTTGTGTGCAGGTGTGCAGGGATTCTTTTGAAAGGTGTTCTTCCATGGCAGTATGCTAACAATGCACTGGGTGCACGTTAACCCCTGCCGATCATGTAATACCTGTGATGGTTTCCAATTAGTTCCCAATCAGACAGGAATTTTGATGAGCCCGTTTCATTTTTGGTGTCAGTTCACATCTGTCAGTGTCACTCAACTGCACAGGATGCATTTCAACCGCTTTTCTCGTCAAAATCATTAGCTTGGCCATGAGCAAATGCACACCTCCTGCTTTGTGAATGGCCGTGTTCATTCATGCACCCGTGAGTGTGATTGGTCTCTTGCTGAGCAGGACTTAAAAACTGGTGATGTGGGAACAGCCTTTTGGCAGGTGTGCTGACTGCTCACGTGCTCCAGTCTTATGATGATTATGATTTAGATCACTGATAGATAAATGCCCTTCTGCTCCACATTTATCTGTCCACATTTATCTATCCATCTATCCATCTATCCTTCATCCATGTCTTTCAGTCTATCTATCAATATATTTATCTGTCTGTTTGTCTGTCTCTGTAGTTCTATCTGTCTGCCTGTCTATCTCTGTCGTTCTATCTATCTGTCTGTCTGTCGTTATGTCTGTCTGTCTGTCTCTGTTGTTCTATCTGTCTGTCTGTCTGTCTCTCTCTGTCATTCTATCTGTCTGTCTGTCGTTCTATCTGTCTGCCTGTCTGTCTCTGTCGTTCTATCTGCATGTCTGTCGTTCTGTCTGTCTGTCTGTTGTTCTGTCTGTCTCTGTTGTTCTATCTGTCTGTCTATCGTTCTGTCTGTCTGTCGTTCTTTCGTTCTGCCTGTCGTTCTGTCTGTCTCTGTCGTTCTATCTGTCTGTCTGTCTGTCATTCTGTCTGTCGTTCTGTCTGTCTCTGTCGTTCTATCTGTATGTCTGTCGTTCTGTCTGTCTGTCTGTCTGTCTGTCTGTCTGTCTCTGTTGTCTTATCTGTATGTCTGTCGTTCTGTCTGTCTGTATGCTGTTCTGTCTGTCTGTCGATCTTTCTGTCTGTCTGTCTGTCGTTCTTTCTGTCTGTCATCCATCTATCAGTCCATCCATCCATCCATCCTATCTCTCAATCAATCAGTCCATCTGTCTCTATATGTCAGTCTATCCCTCATCCATCCATCTCTATATATATCGATCAGTCTGTATGTTATTCTATCTATCTGTCATTTTATCTATCTATCTATCTATCTATCTATCTATCTATCTATCTATCTATCTATCTATCTATCTATCTATCTATCATCTATCTATCATCTATCTATCTATCTATCTATCTATCTATCTATCTATCTATCTATCTATCTATCTATCTATCTATCTATCTATCTATCTATCTATCATCTATCTATCTATCTATCTATCTATCTATCGGTATCTATCTATCTATATATCTATCTATCTATCTATCTATCTATCTATCTATCTATCTATCTATCTATCTATCTATCTATCTATCTATCTATCTATCTATCTATCTATCTATCTATCTATCTATCTATCAATCTGTCTGCCGTTCTGTCTGTCTAATTATCTTATTGTTCTATCTATCTATCTATCGGTATCTATCGGTATCTATCGGTATCTATCGGTATCTATCTATCTATCTATCTATCTATCTATCTATCTATCTATCTATCTATCTATCTATCTATCTATCTATCTATCTATCTATCTATCTATCTATCTATCTATCTATCTATCTATCTATCTATCTATCTATCTATCAATCTGTCTGCCGTTCTGTCTGTCTAATTATCTTATTGTTCTATCTATCTATCTTTCTGTCTGTTTGTCTCATTCCATCTGTCTGTCATTCTATCTATCCATCCATCCATCCATCTATCTATCATCTATCTATCAGTCCTGTCTGTTTATTCTATCTTTCTGTCGTTTTATCTATTTATCTATTTTATCTATCTACCTGTCTGTTGTTCTATCTGTCTATCCATTTATCAGTCTGTCTATAAATCTCTGTCTGTTTATTTGCATATTTACCTATTGTGCTATATGCAAAGAAATGCAATTTCCCTTAGTTCAAATAAAAAAATGTCACTTCATTACTCAAGGCCTCAGTATATTTCCCAATGCAATCTATCAATAAATCCCTGGTATCGTTCTGAATGATCCCGACAGACTCTTTGCACTGACCCTCTTTATCTCTTAAATATGTAGATCCTCCAGGTCTGAAATTATTTCAGTGTGTGCGTATCTCTCTTTGTCCATGGTCATTATCTAACAACACTCATATATGCATGTGAATTGCGTTGGATACGGTCTCCTTTCTTTCTCCTTTCGGGCTATATGTCATTGTTGTTGCCAGTAGGCTGTGTGTATTTATTTAGGGGTAATTGGAGGGAGAATCTAGGGGGTAATGAAGTGTATCCACTCATGGCTGCTCCCCTCCGCGCAGGACTCAGCAGCACAGCAAGCCAGCATCACATCGCCAGAATGCTTATTTTATACCCAGGTGGACAAACACAATTACAGGCCTCGTCCTCATTGTGGTGGCCCAGAGTCTGAAGCAATCGTTTGTGTGTGTGTGCGCCAGATTGGCTGTTCAGTGGAGCTCGAGGAAGACCTTTCAGTGTCTCAGAGCCCTCTGCACCCCTGCTGTTTTCTTGCCTGGCCCTCTGGAGCGGCCGTATGATTTCTCTAACACCTCCAGTATTTAACTCTGTCGTGGAAAAGCAAGCCGGACGCTGTTCATGATTTACATGTCATTTGCTGCCTCATATTGTGTGAAATTCAATTGCACAGCACAAACTGTAGCCAAGCACCCGCTCCGTCTCTCTCCTTTTGTTGCTCCTAGTTCTTTCCCTGCTGTTTATTTTATTACATTTTTTTTTTTTTGAATTACAGAAATGTTTCTGTCTGAAAAATTGGCAAGTTGGTTACCCATCCTCTCATAAGTTGTTGTAATTTTGATTTGTTTATTGTAACAGAACTGCACAGTTTAAATGTTTTTTTCTATATACAGTTATTTGCACGGTTATACAATGTAAAAATATGATTAATTATGATTACATAAGATTTTACATTGCTTTAACTCATAAGTTAAATAAAATAATAAATATAAATATTAAATATAAAAAAAGTAAGTTAAGCCATTTTCAACAGTCAGTTTAGTGTATTTTAAGTTAAAATGACTGATGAATAGACTAACTTCTCAGAATGGACTAGAATCATTCCTAGTTTACCTAATTCACACGTATGATATTTGTAAAAAATATGATTTCTGTCAGATGTGCAAAATAGAGTGCCCACACAAGTAACATTTTTACTGTGAAAACAAACACCTAGCATCATGGAGTTTTGCACAGGCAAGCACCACTCTTTTTTGTTTTATTTTTGTTTTTCAGAAAAATGTAAAAGCAGTTTTTACTTTCTCTCTTGTGCAAAGTTTTTCAAAAATGCTTCACGTATTCTGAGTTTGATATTTTTGTCATTCTTTTAGGGTAGACTTATTGTTACAGCAGATGTGAATGGTGTGCATGTAGCGTAACAGAGCTGTTGTTTCTCTGATATAATGTGTGCTGGACTAGACCTGTTGTGACAGGAGAGAAGTCGCTGGAGTGTTGTTGTCTCTCCCCTCTACAGTATGTCCTTCAGTGACCTTCAAATCACTCACAGCACACAATTACAAATCTGTGTACCTCACATGAGCCACACACACACATACAACTGTCTATCTAGAGTGAACTTTATGCCTAGATAGATTGATAGATGGATATAGACGCATATGTGTTTATAAACTACCATTTTTAAATTTTGGGATCAATTATTTTGAGAAGTCTATTATGCTCACCAAGGCTACATTTAATTGATCAAAAATACAGTAAAAACAGTAATATTGTGTGTTATTATTATTATTACAATTCACAAATAACCGTTGAACCGATTTGAACTGTTTTAAAATCGAATTTATTTATGTGATGCAAAGCTGAATTTTAAGCACCATTGCTGAGTTAAAACATTAGTGATTTCTGAAGGATCATATGCTGATTTGATGCTTAAGAAACATTATTAATATTTTTCATTGCTATCAATTATTATCAATGTTGAAAGCAGTTGTGTACCATTTTTTTAATAGAAAGTTTAGAAATAGAAAGCTTTTGTAATATTATACACAGCTGTTAAAATGTTTGGGGTCAGTAAGAATTTATTTGAAAGAAATTAGTACTTTTATTCAGCAAGGATGCATTAAATTGATCAAATGTGATAGTAAATACATTTATTATGATACGAAAGCTTTCTATTCCAGATAAATGCTGTTATAGAGATAGAGAGAGGCCTAAAGTTGTCATTCTAGTCAGCTCTGTGCTGTTGGTTAAGGTCAGACTTGTGACTCTTAAAGAGTAGGTTGTGGTTCAATGGGATGGGGTTACTAACGGCAACACCTTTTCAGCGCTGCAGTATGAAGTCCACACTATGCCTGTCTTTGTCCCCACAAGTGCTGTCCTTTGGTTAAAGGGACTCTTTCTTGTGAAGAGTTACAACCTGTGATGGATTACACCCCCAATTCATTAACACTCTGTGAAGCACTTAAACACACACTTAGACTCTTTCGCCCGCTTTCTCTCTCCCTCTCTGTCTCCAAGTTCCTCTCTCGTCCTCTCGCACACCCAGTTCTCCTTTTGTCTCAGTTTGATCTGCAGCCTTTCCAGTCTTGCGAAAGCCAAGTCGTCCATACAAAACCCCATCTTTATCTGCCATTATCCTAAAAGAATCCTTTTCCTCTCTCCCCACCTTCTCTCTTTCCTTCTCTCGCTTGCATTTCTCCTCCCATGTCGTCTTGATAGCTGAAAATACCTGCTGGCTCATTAGCTCCTTCCTCACGGTGCTGCACACGCATAAAGAGCAGCGATGGCTAACAGCAGAAGCCTTTAGCTCGCTGTCACACACACAAATGCACACACTCTCACGCACACTTCCCTTAAGCTTGTGGGCTGCTCTTATTGGGCTGAAGGATTGAGTCACACACCTCCATTTTTTTGTAGCCACATCAGATGGGAGTTTCTTTTTTTGTATTCTGCTAGACATTGGTTTGGGTGGGTGGGACGCTAGCATGCAACACACATGTATCCTGGAGTGTGATCCAGAGAACTCCACTCAACTGACTGGTCAGGCCCGTAGAGGGAATGGCACAGTAACCCGTGGCCGACCTCACCACTCCTGCACGTAATGTGTTTAAACTGTGTTTGAACCCCACTTATGGTTGGGGGGAGGTGGGCAGGAGGTGAACGGGGACTGGGTTTTGCTGGGCAAGTGGAGAACCGTCTGGAAAGGGCTTCACATTGTATATTTGTTTGCGGGAGTTCCAAGCACCTCCAGTCTTTAATGAGCATGAAAGGTCAAAAAGGTCAACTTTTCAGAAATGTGTCTCTTTTCAATGTAAATTTGCAGAGGAAACAATAAGGTGATGATGGGATGAACAACTAATGGCTAGATTATATTACCTGACTTTAAAGGGATAGTTCACCCAAAAATAAAAAATCTGTCCTCATTTACTCACCCTCAAGTTGTTCCAAACCTGTATACATTTCTTTGTTCTGCTGAACACAAAGGAAGATATTTGGAAGAAAGTTTGTAACCAAGCAGATCTCAGCAGCCATTGACTACCATATTGGGGGGAGGTGGTACTATGGTAGTCAATGGCTGCTGAGATCTGCTTGGTTACAAACTTTCTTCCAAATATTTGAGTTCAGCAGATTAACACAGATTTTAACCATTTTTCTAACTTGATTTTAGCTTTTTCCTGTGGTCATTGTCTCCTGTCTGCATGTTTTGCAAAGTGCCAAGTGCAACGTATCATGTTGTATGGTACATTTTCTTAGTCAGATTCCGTCTATTCTCCATTTGGTATTTTAGAGTAAACTATAGAGGTAATATAGTGTAAGCTATTATGACTCTAAATCACAACCGTGTTTTAATGCCACTCAAATGAGCTTGACCCAATTTTGTTCATATTTCTATTGAGTAATGTATTACATTTTTAAGGTGTTAATATTCATTTGTTTTCTTTAACCTGTGGTTGCTTGAATTTAGCCATCAAACCATGCCTTGTTGTAAATGTAAATGATATGTACACAGTATATGTTACTATCCACAAAATGGTTAAAACAAGCATTTCGAGAAGCTAGCAGAAGCAGAGGTGGTGTTCCCCATGATACACTGTCATATCATATACTGCCTTCATTTCTCAGCTCAACCAATCGGATATGAAAGCAGCACTTACACGTGTTTGTCCTCTGTGCCTTTTGCACCCCAGAGTACCTTGAGGGCGTCCGCCTCTGCATTCATATTCCGGCCAGCCAGTCCGCAAGGGTCTTAAGCCGCCAGCGTACATCCAACGCCCATCCGACAGCACCCCGGGTCCATTCTCATGGCACCTCTCCAAATCCAAACGAGCAGAGAGGAGTGAAAACTCCCCCTAGACTCCTGACCTCTGCAGTCACTGGCCTAAAGACTCAGAGCACAGTGGACACAGCTGACCAGAGGGCGAGGCGCAATGAGAACAATACTGATTGTGGTACACAGTTGGGGTGTTTATTATCTTGGTTACTTTTACTTGTCCTCGGGGCCTTGTCACTTGGCTTGGATGGGATTTTGAATAACGTGCAGAAAGAAGCAAATGAAAAAGAAAATTGTGATAATTATAGTGCTGACGCCAGAAGTTATTACTTCACATTATTTCATGTCCGATGGTTCTGGTGTTATGTAGGCCCCCCAAATTGCATATTGTGAAATAGAGCTGTGTTTAAGCGCACTACCTCTTGGTGCTTGTTTAAACATGGTTAATTGAAAAAAACCCGCCATGCAGAAAACACAAATGGAAGAGTGTGTGTGTGTGTGTGTGTGTGTGTGTGTGTGTGTGTGTGTGTGTGTGTGTGTGTGTGTGTGTGTGTGTGTGTGTGTGTGTGTGTGTGTGTGTGTGTGTGTGTGTGTGTGTGTTTGTGTTTGTGTTTGTGTTTGTGTTTGTGTGTCTGTCTGTCTGTCTGTCTGTCTGTCTGTCTGTCTGTCTGTCTGTCTGTCTGTCTGTCTGTCTGTCTGTCTGTCTGTCTGTCTGTCTGTCTGTCTGTCTGTCTGTCTGTCTGTCTGTCTGTCTGTCTGTCTCTGTGTCTGTGTCTGTGTGTGATAGGTGTTAGATAAAAGTACATAATGCTTCTTCCAGAAGATAAAGGAAACGGAATATAGGGAGGGGGGTCTTTGAAGAATCATATTACACTGGTCATTGTAATTAGTGTGAAAGAAGAAGATAACAGGTTATAATGGTTCCAGTTAGACTAAGCTGGTCTTCAGTAACCTCTCCTATTAAAAATAAATTCTCTAAAGAATCTCATCAGCATTTAAAAATAAGAGGCATTGCTCTGGAAAACGTGTGCATGTCTGTCAAACAAAAAGGCTTCTGGACATGTACAATGTTATTGCATGAGATATTTAACATGTTTAAACTACAGTTTGTGCTTATATGCATCATTTAACATTTTGCTTACAAATGCAAAGCTTGGTGAAACATGAAGACACAAGCTTAATGTTATTGTTGGGAGTCAAGAGTTGGTTTTTATTCCCAACTGGCTCCATTTAATACCAGAATCCATTTCCTAGAATCAAATTCTTTTCATGATGTTCAATAAGGTCAACAGCTCTTTCTTTTTATTGATCCATTACTGTTTTCTGAAATTTTGTTGCAAATGCATTTGTGATCTATTCTTGGGTAAAGTCAAGAAAACTTTTTTACACTATCCCAGACTTTTTGAGTTGGGGTAATTTAGTGTGAATTCAGGTAAGTTGTGCCACGTTTTTTATATCTTGCCTAATTTACCTAAGTCTGTTACTTCAAACTCCTGATCCCTGATCCTGATCCCAGAGCACATTACGTTAAGTGTCTTAAAACACAATCTCCTGTGAAATTTGTGGTGATTCTTCACAAGTGCCCGTGCGACCAACAAGAAGTAGCTGGAGGGCTTTGAAGCTATTATCAGTGTGAGGTTTTGTTCGGCGTGGAGTGTTATTTGTAACCCTCTTAAGGAAAGCCACTCTTAATGTTCCTCTCGAGAGCCTCTTGTAAATCACTTGAAAAGTTTTAAACTGATTTTGTTCAAGTGAGTTTTTGGTGGAAATTGTTCTTGCTGTTTGCATAAAGCACTTCATGACAATGATTGCCTCTTAATAATCCACTCATCCCTTGAATGATCCTAATGTTTCTATGGGCTCAGTTGGTTGTCTTTTCTATTATGTTTTAAGTGTGTAATTTTCTTGGCTAAAATTTCTCCTATCTCCTAGCTTAATATGCAATTATAAATATGCCATTCTGGTTTTGTTTGTTTGAGCAGGATTGTGTCAGTCAATGATGTGAGTTTGAGGTGGGGTTATCTGTTTGTCCAACCAGTGGCAGACAGCTGCAATATTTAGGAAATCTGTTTGAAATCAGTCATTGTTATTTAAAGTCTAGCTGTTTACTATTACTATAGTCTATTGGTTTGTTCACTTTTTAGTTTGGTTCTCTTGGTTATTTTAGTCTGACCAATAATGAAAATTATTATTATTATTTAGTCCTGGTTAGCTTAGTATTCACATTTTTTTTACACCAAACCTAAAGGTACAAAACAACAAAAACAAAAAGTATTTTATGACTATTATTTTGCGAAAACAAAGCTGTGTGTTGGGATAAATGCGCTTGTTGTATGTGCATACTGTATGATGGAGACCTAGCTTTTCAGCGGTCTTGGTATACTTGTTTGGTGCGCACCAGGGATCGGATGGCAGCATACACACTTATTCAAATGAACCACACTAACAGAGCACCCCTCGACTTAAACTATACCAAGTGCATTATGGGTGCACTCTGCATAGTTCCAGCATTCCATAGTGTGTTCAAGTGTGTGTCATGTTCAAGTCCTCTTAGTCACACTGTCTAGTATTGATTGGTATAGACTGCTGAGAGTAGTATATGAAGAGATGATGATATTGAATATTGTGGTGTACAAAGTGGTATATTTTCTTTATTACTCTTCAGTGTCTTCGGGGTGAGGGAATGTTGCATGCAGATCAAGCTTGAAAGCTTAGCAAAGTAATTGTTGCGACCCTTTTTTGGAGGCAATGAAAATATTTAGCCACTTTTAAAATATTATAATGTTTGTATGATTTAAGATGAATATGTTTAATATTACCATTGTGAAATATGGTCTTAAAGCCAAGTAATGTTTTCTTTTTGAACATTACTGTTGAATGCAAATCATAAGCTTGTATGCTTTTTTTTTTCTTGGAGGCATTAGAGTAAATCATAATTGCTCACTTTTTAAATATTATAATATATTTAATTTAAATACATTTATAAATATGTATTATTATTATTATTAATAATAATAATTAACATTATGAAATGTAATGTTATTATATTATATTAAGTTAAATTATGTTTTATTAAATTATATTTATTATATTATATAATATTTATTATATTAATTTATTATATTAATTATAGCCTTTTTTGTGCATTTCAGTGACTTAAAGATGGGGAAATGTTGCATGTTGCTTGTATGCTTTTTTATATTATATTATTTTATTTAATTATCATATAGTGTTATGTAATCTTATAATATGTATTCCTTTTTTGGAAAAATGCAAAGAGCTTACAGTTCTTCCCCTGGATATCATGTTGGGTCATGTTTTATTTTATTTATTTTTTTATTTTTTGCCTACCAACTCCTTTTTTTTTTTTTTTTTTTGAATTTTTAACAATTTAAGTGACCATGGTATAAGGCACATGTGAAACACAAAAGGAACTTTTGGGAAAATGTTCCTGCAGCTCTTTTAGATATAACATCATAGTGACCTGATCTGTTAAGCTCCACAATTCTGAGGGTGAGTACAGACTTTACATTTTGTAATGAATTATCCCTTTAAGTTCCAGTTATTTCCCATCTGTAGATCCCTTATCATGTTCTTCAGAATTCCTCCTGATAAGCTTAACATTTTGATCCTGGGTGTCTCCAGATTGGGATGCATTGTAGCCTTGAGGGTTTCAGGGGAAAAGGATCTGAAGCTCTTAAAGGCGTGTGGAAAAGGCTCAGGGAAATTACAGATTGTCCTGAGCTTCCCCCGGCCTACCTTTTTAGGAACATGACTTACCTGCTGTTTAAAAAAACAATAGGAGCTTTAGAAGACCATTGTTTGGTAGGAGATAAACATCAACCTGAGGGGAAAAAAAGTCACCTGAATCAAGGCTGCAGTTGCAGGTATGTTTGGCTTGTGGCATTTCACTTGCCGTACAGAACTGTATTTAATCATGCACTTGACTACTCTTGACACTGTGTGTGTATACCTTGTGCTGAGCTTCCTCATTAGTCTCTTTAGCACAAGCTTTTGGCGTAGCTCATTGCCTTGTTAGAGATTAGTGCCCATGTGGGGCCAAGTTACCGTAATAAAACGCTTGATTCTAATGACTCTCCTCTAAGCCGTAACTCTACACACAAACCACCAAAAAGCTTGAGCCTCCCTGAAGGGTTTTTAGCAGCACGCTAACAGTTACACTTCTCGGACCATTTAAGGTGCATGGCCAAGCGTCTAACGCGATTTGTGTTCACACACTCTGCTTCGTCTGTCTGCAAACATGGGCTAGGATGTTTTCTCACCTGTCTTAAGTCTACAGATATTCACTGTGGAGGCAAGAAGCAGAAACAGGCATCACTGGCTAAAAGTGTTTGTGAGGACATATTCATTTATACTGGTCTCAGATTGTAAAGGTTTAGATGGTTGTATTCAGCAATATACAGATGTTTTTGACAAAAGAGATTTGCATTGTTACTTAGCAACATGCTACGGTCAGAATGTATTTAAATCAATGAGTCGAGTCTATCTTTCCATTCCTTTTTGTTGTTGTTCTAACCAGCTACGACCACAACATGCGACACAACTGTTTGGCATGGTAATGGATATGACAATGTTGATGTACAGTATTTGGTCTTGGTGGAATGCTGCTGCTGTACAATATAGCAGACATGAATTACCCCTAGCAGATCTATACAGGCGGTGCTGGGGAAGGTGTAGGGTTTCTGAAAGCGTGCTGCACTGCTCAGGCAAATTCTCACCAAGTATTTGAAGGTTGAGCAGCGAGCTCATTGGCTATGAATACAGCAGGAACCAATCAGCTGTGCTTTATAGAGAATAATGTGATTGCAAGGCAGGTTGAGTTAAAGACGTATCAGCCTGCACAATCTAGAGTTTCATGACAGAACTTTGTATTTATCAGTCTTGTAGTTTCTATTTTCTTAAGTTGTTTGTTTCTTTGCACTGGTTAGCCACACCCACAGTGGAATCTTATTGGTCTAAAATCCCACTCCACGTTTGATTGTATTAATGCTGCCTTCACATTCTATCAGAATGATCAAAAATACAAGTTTCTGATAACTATTTGAAGCTTATTGTATGTTTTATACACAACGGAAATAGCCTGAATTTGACCCAAATTCCAGAATTGGGAGCAATGTCAATGAATGGGATGCTAAATATAATTTTGGCTTTAGATTTTCCCAGTGAATAGGCGGGAATAAACCTGGTTTTTCTCAGTGTTTCTGACACTAAGACAAGAAGTGGGATGTAGGGAATGCCAGATAATACGTGAAGGCATAAACCACAAATATCTGTCTGAAATCTGTGAATTCACCTCTTTATGTAGTATTTTGTACTTTCAGTGAGGACAGGAATGATTTGACCTTGTAATCTTGTCAGCACCTTGTCACACCTTAAAACGCATTACATGTATTAAGTGTATATAATATTAGTTATTAGTTATAATATTAATATTAGTTAACTCCTTTAGTTAACATGAACTAAGAATAAACAATACTTCTACAGCATTTATTAATCTTAGTTCATTTTACTTGCAACATTTGCTAATATATTATTAAAATCAGTATTTGTTAACATGATTTAAGAATGCATTAATAAATTGTATTTCTCATTCTTAGTTCATGTTAATTAATACATTTATTAATGTTAACAAATGAGAACTTATTGTAAAGTGTTGTGACCAAGATTTCAAGATGCTGTTCTTCTATTCCTCAAAGAATCCTGGGGGAAAAATGTATTTATCACTGTTAAATATTAAGTAACACGACTAATCATGCTGAAAATTCAGCTTTGCATCACAGGAATAAATTACCTTTTAAAATAGAAAACAGTTATTTTAAATGGTAAAATGTTTGGAAATATTAATCTATTTTTACTCTATTTATTTTTAATCAAATAAATGCAGCTTTGGTGAGCATAAGAACCTTTTCAGAAGCTTGAATATAGTAATTCAGTCAGTTACATTACCATCAGGTTTGTTTTGCATTTGTACTTGCCCTGCACATTATTCTTTCAGCCTTCCTCTCACATCCTCCCTCTCTCGCTTTCTCTTTCAGAGACTGCACTTGCCTCCAGACCTGTCAGAGACGGTGAGTCGAGTGAGTAAAACAGAACTGGCAGCAGGATGTGGTACCACTGCCACGGGCAACAAGCACCTAGATTTCTAGCGGATTCCCATCCCTCCTGCACCCTCCCCCTCCAATTCCCACCACCACCCCTGTGATGTTCAAGGGCAGGAGAGCGCTGGAGCTGCACTACGCCAACACTAGGTTACGGTCGCACCTGTACTGACACGGCTACTGTGAATATTAGTGAAAGAGATTAAGATGGCACAGCGTTTAATAACCACACAACATGGAGAATCACGCAAGACAGTGATATTCAGTGTCACAAGAACCTGACAAGTACCTGTTGCTTCTCTTTGGATAAAGCGAGAACGTGACGTAAATAATGGTAATGTAATTTGGCTAGCAGTGTCTTTTCAGTGCACGTCTTGGCTTCCTGGTGTTAATTCGCTTAGATAGCGAATTAATATTTGCCGTCAATAAAGTTTGTAAAAATGTAAAAAAAATAAATGAAAAAAGTCATTGTTTTATTCAGAATTTTTTTTTTACAAACTTGATTGAACTATTGAATTCTGAACGGTCCTTTAAGCTGTATGATTAATTCAGGTTCATAATGGACATGTAATTAATTAAAGGATTAAAGGGGTCCTATTAGGTTGGGTTGTTTTTTTCTTCTTCTTTTTTTTTTTTTTTACATTTTTAATTTTGTTGTAATTTTGAGCATGAAAAGGTCTGTAAGTTACAAAGCATTGTCACTCCAAACTTCTGAACTTCTTGAAATGCCTTTATTGTAGTCTTGAGTGTTCTTCCAGGGAACAAACACATCACAGTAAACCTGTTTTAAATAATTCCCGCCCAAGGCATATGCAAAAAATGGGGACTAGGCCTGGTTGAGTTGTTTTAGTAGTGTGTTAAAAACTAAGGGGCATGATATTTACAAAACACACCCGGAGTGGCTGACCAATCACAACACACTGGTCCAGCCCACCAATCAGAGCATGTTGCGCATTTTGGAAGGAGGGGATTTATAGATAGTCAGAAACTAACCAGAGTGTTACTGACAGACTGGGAAGAGAGGTGCTGCAACATTGTGAAAAATAAGAAGAGTTTTGAAGACCCATTCTAGTAGAGCCCAAAAACAAAATCAAGACTTTGAAAAAGGGAATAATAGATTAACTTTACAGCTTAAATGTTTCTTCTTTCCAAAGTGTCCATTAGGCCTTTTGTCATTTAAATGACACTATTCATTGGGCAGATGAAGAATCTGTGTCTTATTGTTGTCATTCACCCAACAGATAGTCGCCAGTAAGTGAGGAGTCTTGAGGGATGTTGTTGCAGATCTGTGAGGTTGAACTTCATTACACATCAGGGCAGCTGCAGTCAGTCCTGTGTTTTTATGAGAGCTCAACGGTGAGGTTATCATATTCAAATGCAGGACTAGAGACATCGTTTCTCTCTTTTGCTTCAGTTTTGAACACTGTTTTCTGTGAGTTGCCACAAAACTTTTTCTTCTGTTTTTATTTTTCTGCCTTGTTTATAATAATAATCTTTTTTATTATTATATTAATTTAATCTGCCTTTTAATGTATGCTAGTTTTATGTAAAACAAAACAAATTACAGTTATGATTTATTTTAGTACAGTAAAAAATGCTTTTAAAGTAATGGGATTACTTTTGAGAGTAATGGTACATTTTTGGACTTCAGAGTAATGAAAATGTATGTGGAAAATGTGCATACATTTTCACTCGTTCATTTTCCAAAAAAAAAAATATGCTTCTTTTCTTCCTGATGGAATTATGATTTATTTTGGGATGTAAGGTGGCCTAGACATTGTCCTATTTTTTAACACAAAGAATTTTGTAGACTCCATGGTAAGATGTACTGCATTTATTTACAATTTAAATATAATAAAATCCATTTGCATTTACAACACTCAACATAAATTTCAGCTGACGTGACCCTGCCTGACATAATGGGCAAATGTATTTGTAATGTAAAAATGCATGCTCATATTTTTCATTTCTGCTAATGAATAAAGCTGCATTGAAAGCATGTATTCATCAGGCAGGTGTGTTTTATATACGCACGTTAAGGCTTCATAGCCTCATTTTCATTGTCTGTAAATAGATATAGTGTCCACAAATACAGTGTCTGCAGTTTTTTTAAATATTTTTTTTATTTATTTTATTAGTTTTACGTCATTATTTGAGTATGGTCACCTAGTTTTTAAAATTTTTTATTTTAGCAGTTCACTTTAAAAGAGTCTGTGAAATGAATTTTTCTTTACTTTCAGCTCATAAATGCATGTTAATACTCTTTTTGGTAGTGGAATATAACAGTTGTATCCAAGCATAACTTAACTTTAGTTGTGATTTCAAGATTTCTCCATACTTTTCTCTTTCCATTGCGGTCTTTGTACTTTTGAGAGAGAGTCTAGAGCTGTCCTGAAGTCTCATAGGCCACTACCTGACCCAACTAACGTCAGGACCAACCTACCACCCCCAAAAACCATTCCACACGGACACTTTCTCTCCGTGTCCCTCCCCTCTGCCCTCCCGCTGAGACAGCAAGTGAAGCAAAATAACTCATTCTGCCACACAATCGCTTCATCTCTCCCTCCGCTCACCCTGAGCTCGCGCGGACCGCTTTATTCTTCTCGTTTCTTCCCTCCTCTCTCCTTCCCACACACGCTCACTTTTTCCCCCCTTCCTTTTAGACCATCGTAACTCTACCAAAACAAGAGCTGGCAGTGCTGAATGGCATAGGCCTTTTCTATTGTGGTGTGTTTTTGTGATGTCTGAGTTGTGGAGTCGGCTGGTGCCTTTGTTCACGAGCTCTTTGGTGGTTATGAGGTATGTGGAGAGAAGAGAGGGGTTTTGACATGCTGGTGTGTCTTTAAATTGGTAGTTTGAACATACTTTTCAAAAAGGATGTATCGTTTTCATGAGTCGGGTTATGTTATAAAGGAAATTCAGTGAGAAAGAGAAACAGATACTGTACAAAATGTTTTAATAGTTTTCACAAAATACATTTAGAAAGCTTTTAAATAAAATTAAATTGAAATATCTGCAAGACAGGGTAGACCTTTCGCTTTCCAAAGCATTGCTCTGACACAAAAACCATTACAAGTGTTCATGTTTCAGGTACACAACAAAAACGCAGAATTCAAGAGATGTCAACATGTTTTTAAAACCACAAATGGTTGTCGATCATAAATAAAGGACTGCGTGATTAAGCCGCAGTCAAGTATACTCGAAGCCAGTGTACTAGAATGTAAAACGACGTTTTTTTCCTTTACAAAATGTAGCAACACAAGACTAACGATAAAAAAAAGAGAGAGAAGATTAAGATTGTTGTGTAATAGATGAAATACAAAGGCTTTGGTCTGTTTTTACAATCAACAATGGTTTAAGTCTGATATGTACTTGTAAACAACTGCCAAACACTTACGTTTTTTTTTTAAAACTCTGTCAAGCATTTTTATTAATCATAATTATTGGAATTAAATATTTCTAGTCTCACAAAATTATTGACCGTAGGACACTATAATACAACTATACCTAATAGACAACTTGTACCTGACCTAAAGAAATGTTTTTCCTTTTTTTAACGATGCATGAAAGTCTGTATAAAACAATTAAAAGATTTTTCTTGGGGCAATACAAATACCAATATATTTATGTTCCGCGATAATAATTCCGAGAGGGAAAACAAATACTCACAATTGGACAGTAGCAGAATGGATGAATGTTATTTCGATGCCAAAGTCTACCGTACTATAACTTCCCAAACCTCTGACGTCACAATTATAAATGATCAAGCGCAAACGGCCTCAGAATCAGTTACTTAGTTAGTATATCCATTCTCCAAACCTTCATACATCATTATAAAGTACTCAGAAATGTACATAATGGCTGTTGCTCCTTTTGTAGATACAATAGTGTGTCATCAACTGCAGCCGTTGTGGGTTGATTTGAGCCTCGTCCTTATAGCCGGTAACTCTCCAAAAGTGAAAATATCTAGTGGGCACATGAATGGGCGTCTCCTCTTGGTGTATTTCTGCTTCACTGGTTTGATATGGGCCTGTTTGAAGAAGTCTGATCGGTAATCCTGATATTAGCTCAGTAGAAAACAGTCACAATATATTGTTCCGTTCTCCACCATTTCGAATGGATGCGAGACCAACATATCTTTTGGCTGTTGAATTGTCTTTTCCTCTTTACATATAAATGCCAATGTACAAATACAACAAAAATGGAGTTCGAAAAATGTGGATGTAGCAGAGGTTTGTTGCGTTTTGTTCCGTTCATGTCTCTCTAGCGTCCGTTTTTCCATCCTAAAGGTAGTGCCGCAAAGTTTTCTGACTGTGAAAAGAGAGCACTCGCCGCCTCGTCCCCCCGGTGTTTGCTTGTGTGTGTCTGTCTGTCTGTGTGTTTGTGAAAATACTGCCGCAGAGGTCCAGGTTCTCTCTTAGTCTCTGTGTGGAAGTCAAAGGGCGAAGTAACTCTTCTCTTTACTGTAATCTTGACCAGTACTGAGACATGTCTGGCTCAGTTCCGGGAACTTGGACAGGGACAGAAACTCCAGGGGAGATGAGTCCTATAAATAGAGAGAGAATATAGGTCAGAAACACGTTCCTTTTCAAACTTTAAGCTTTGGTGTTATGTACGAACCTGTGTAGATTGAGAAGGCCAATGGATGTTTGTGCTGTCCACTAAGCGTTATCATATTTAAACAAATGTGATGATTTAAAAAAGTAATGAAATTGAAATTAGACATTGAAAAGGATATGTGCGTGTGTTTTAAAGTATTAAAGGGATAGTTCACCCAAAAATTACCCCATGATTTACTCAACCTCAAGCCATCCTAGGTGTATATGACATTCTTCTTTCAGACGAATACAATCAGAGTTATATATTAAAAAATGTCCAGGCTAATCCAAGCTTTATAATGGCACCCCAAAATTTGAAGCTCAAAAAAGTGCATCCATCAACTATAAAAGTAATCCACACGGCTCCAGGGAGTTAATAAAGGCCTTCTGAAGCGAAGCGGTGCATTTGTGTAAGAAAAATATCCATATTTAACACCTTATAAAGTAAAATATCTAGTTTCCAGCAGACCGCCTTCTGTAAAAACGACTTAAACTTACAAAGGAAGTGTAATTGGTGCAACGATGACGTCGGACATAACACAAGCGTTTTGAACTGCGAGAGGCGTTACACTTTCTCCGTAAGTTGAATACGGAAGGCGGTCCGGCAGGAGCTATATATATAACTTGTTAAATATAGATTTATTTATTTTTTTACGCAAACGCATCGCTTCACGTCAGAAGGCCTTTATTAACCCCCCGAAACCGTATGGATTACTTTTATAATGGATGGATGCACTTTTTTGGGCTTCAAAATTTTGGGCTGCCATTATAAAGCAAGGACATGCCAGGACATTTACTAATATAACTCTGACTGTATTGGTCTGAAGGAGGAAAGCCATGTACAACTGGGATGGCCTGAGGGTGGGTAAATCATGGGGTCATTTTCATTTTTGGGTGAACTAACCCTTCAATGCTAAAAACAAAACAAAAATGTTACATAAGATTGATGAGGAATAAAGAAACACAATTTTAGATACACAAAATCATGCATTTAAAATTAAACAGAATGATCAGGCAATACATACACATGTGAACCATTTGCTAAAGGAGTGTATGCATAAACACTACCGTTCAAACGTTTTTTTATATATATATATATATATATATATCGACAAGGCTGCATTTATTTGATCAAAAATACAGTAAAAACAGTGATATTGTGAGATATTATTACAAATTAAAATATAAGTTTTCTATTTGAATATATTTTAAAATGCAGTTTATTCCTCTGATGTCAAAGCTGAATTTTCAGCATCATTACTCCAGTCTTCAGTGTCACATGATCCTTCAGAAATCATTCTGATATGATGATTTGCTGCTCAAGAAACATTTTCGATTATTATCAATGTTGAAAACAGTCGTGCTGTCTAATATTTTTGTGGAAACCATGATTCCTGGACAAATAGAAAGTTTGAAAGAGCTTATATTTGAAATAGAAATCTTTTATAACATTTATAAATGTCTTTACTGTCACTTTTGATCAATATAATGCATCTTTGCTGAATAAAAGTTGCTGCACTTTTTTACAGTACATCCATAAGGTTTAGGGGTAGGTTCCGAGTTAGTACCTAGTTATTACCCTTTTGTTGCAATTACTATAATTAGTAAATTTACATTGGAACAGGACTGTCAAATAACGTGCTACCATAAATGTATTCATTTATTTCTGACCCCAAACGTTTGAACGGTAGCATAAATGTGCTATTTGCTCAAGGGTGAGCTTGTCAATCGCACAATGAACTTATTCTGCCTACCTGTTGAGGTGGTACCAGAAGTTGCCATTGTTTGGCTGTTCATGTGTGCCTGCATATGAGGGGGGGTGTATGTGTCGTAGCTTCGCCCATTCACGGACGGACTGGTGGGCAGCATGCAGGAATAGGAAGATGTCTGGCTTGGCTATAAAAAACAAGAATATATGTATATAAATATATATCTACAGGCACAACTGTCGTTTCTATAACACAGAGGAGTTTGAGTTAAACGTGTCATTAGTTTGACTTGGGTGATGGAATGGGAGACACTTAAGGAAGCATCACACACAGCACGTTAATCCAGTTATCAAGGGTAGAGGAGGAAACCAGTGTTCAGGACGCTACTCACTTGCATAGGCAGGTTGTTAGACATTGTGAAGCTGGGCATCGGAGGCAAACCCGTGTACGTGTTGGTCAGAGCTGTGTCTGGGCGGCCAAGCATTGACCCTGTTGTGAAGGACACTGGTAAAATAGAACAAAAAATGTTATTTTTATTTCAGTTATATGTATTCCTCAAAATTTTGTTGATATATGCCATTTACCAGGAGTGGTGGGCTGTGGGATTGCCTGGTAGACGCTCGTGTTGAAGCTGCTGCTGATGGGAATGTGACTGGAGGAATTGCTGGCTTGTCGTCGCTGGTTCCTCAGCTTCTCTTCCCTCCTCCATTTCGCTCTTCTGTTTGAGAACCATACCTGCAGGCACAGGGAGGGTCAGCATAGATGTAAACAACAGCAATAGTGAACATGCATTAGGTTGTATGCTATTAAAATTGAACTATTACCATATTCTCACCTGTATTCTAGCTTCTGGAAGGTCAATTTTAGCTGCAAGTCTTTCTCTTGCGAAAACATCTGGATAGTGGGTTCTTTCAAACTCTAAAACCGATGTGGGTAAAAAAAGCATTTTTATTCTTTGAATCTCAGCTGGATGTGGGATACGCGTGTTGTTGATGCTTACGCTCGATGCATACCTTTTTCCAGGGCTTCGATCTGCTCCTGAGTGAACGACGTTCTGTTTCTTTGCAGCTTTCGTTTTAATTGCAGCCGCATTTGAGTCTCGTCTGAGTCCTCGCCATTTGAGCTGATGGAGTTCGTGTTCTCACCGCTGTTGTCCTGTTGCTGGCAACCATCTGCAGAAAACACATTTGAAAATTGTAGAAAGATCACGCAAACCACTTTTTGCATTACCTTGAGTTACTTTAGTATTGTTTATAGTATTTATTAACATTTTTGAATTAGCTTTTATTTTTATATTTTATTTTTCTATTTAGCTGAAGTTTAAGTAATTTTTATTAGTTTTAATTTTTCCTTTTATATGTTTTAATATTTCTATATTTTCTATATTTCTTTATTTCCTTTTTAATTATTAGTAATTTTAGGACTTCAAATAAAATGTATCTACTAAAGTTAGTTGCCAAGGCAATATTTCTAATCAAAGTTTAAAATTATCTTCTTTTTATTCATATTATTTTATTTCAGCTTTATTTCAGTTACCGATTTACTGTTTTTAATAGCTTTAGTTTTAGTTAACAACACTGAGTTGCATGCGAATATTTGACAAAAATATATGCATTTGCAAAGTATATATTTATATAATCAAATATACTAATAATAAAATAATTTTTATTTTGTATTTTTATAATATAGTGTATTATATTATAAAATACTAAATAACAAACAAATGTTATTATTTATTGTATTATTATAATATTATTAATTAATTATAAATAATTACTATAATATAAATATTTCAGAATTATTCCTGATGGAAAATTAGCATTTGGTGTGAATACGGCCCAAGACTTGAGACAACAGTAGTCAGCATTATCTCCATAGTTCCGTAACAAAGTACCAAAAGAAACGCATTGAATCATCCTCAGGTTCCCTTGGATGTTTTCATACACAGCACATATAATGTATAGGGATTCTTAGTGCTATTCACCGTATGGGTGTCCAGGGACCTATTGAGGTGACCACCAACACTTGAATAGAGAGCTGCTTTTCTCAATGACACAATACCACCAGAAGAATGAGGGGAACCATTAAACTGTGCAGGCAGAGATGGGCTGCCAGGCCTTTTTCGTCAGGCTCAAATTCTCCCGAGGGCACAATTGGAAAGGAACAACAAAAAGAGGCGTGCAGTGCTCAGCATTGTATAACACAAGGATCTAGTCAACAGACCTTTCAGCTCAGTATGTTAACCTCTACACACCACTGTCATTAATCAAAGAACCCCAGGCCAGGCCTGTTAAACGCCAGTTAGGATTTATACGTTCAACAGGAGATGACCATTGAAAGACCTTTGCTTGCTTGGTTAGGAAAAGTCTCTCCAATCTGACCAGAATCTCTATTAAAGCAACAGTTAACATGAAATGGCCATTTGGTCATGTTCTACTCATTGCCATGTTTAATCTGTATACAGTTATTTTTATAAGACCATGTACGCTCCAAAAAGAACAAAAATACTTTAAAAAAGCACCATAACAATAGTTATATTACTTGTGCGCTAAACTCAAAGTCTTCTGAACCTATGCTAAGTCTTTAAAGTCTCATTAGAAATGACATGAGAGTGAGTATTTTCTTTTCATAGGTGAATTATCCCTTTAAGCAACACATTATACATTAAAAGATCGCTTGCATTTTTCTTATTTAATATCAACGCTGTCTGATAGTGTTCGTGATGTGTGAATATCCACACGCAGGATTCGTTTAGGATTCATCAACCTGAAACTAACTATTCATCAGCTGAACTTTTTATCATTGTCTCCTGTAACCAAAAGCCTGTGCATGTTCTTTCTCTCCCTCAAAAAAAAAACAACCTCTAATGAGCAATTACAGAGAGTCCGAGCTGTGCCTGTCACAAATTCTTGCATGTGACAGAAACATCTTTTGTCCCGGGATGCACAGTGCTTTTCTCTCACTCCCCATGGGGCGCAAATGATGTCGAGGGCACTGGCAGGGGGAGGGGGGCAGGTGGTACCGCATGGACACCTCCGCCGAAAACTCTGTTCCTAGTCACGCAGATCCAAGACCCAGACAGAAGCCGTATTGAAATGAGCGATTAATTAGCACTAACTCCTCAATTATTGAGTGGCCTTTTCTCATCGAAGCATGTCAGTGGCACGCAATTCTAGATCCTGTATGTTCATCTAATGCATCTCCAAATGGATTGACATAAAGACCTAATGACTGCATGAGATTTCCTACACAAATAAATGAATGTTATGAATTCATAATAAAATACTACAGTATTTGACAAGTAAAAAAATTATAATTTACAATATTTACATTATTATATACCACATATAGATACACTGTATAGTATACTTTATTAATGTAATATTTTAAATAATAATTTAATATAGAATATACAATAGTATATTATTATATTGAATATATTCATACAAGTTCACTATGAATTTTACTGTATGAAGATAAGATAATAAAAAACATAAATATTATTATTTTTTATAATGAGTAATATTATTTATATATATATCATATAATTTTTGGTGCTGTGCCTTTATGTTGTCGTTAATCTAATTTTGCTCATGACAGTGATGCTCTTATTACTTTTAGACTGTCTCACCTTGATTTGGTTGTCCTGGCACAGACGTACCAGGGTACCATCCCGGGCGTGTCCCCCACGTGCCGGTCTGCCCGTTGAGCATTCTCAGCTTGTCGTACATGCCATCTGCACCCATCTGTTGCTTTTCGCTAGCCAGGTTGCGTAGGACTCGATTTATCGACGACACCTGAAAGGTATAAAGGCAGCAGTCAGTCATTTACTGTTTGCATCAGCCATAAAATGCCATTTTATATCATTCTTTTCCACTATGGCTCTATCCATAAAAGCCATTTGTAGATTTTTGCAATATGGATAAATGCAAAATATAGTTTTCTTATCACTGATGATTGCAAGTGTAAGCAAGCTTCTATGAATATGCCTACATATGCATTCTTATCTACCTATTAAGAAATGTGACCGTTTCATTTTGTTTATTGACGTAAGAAGTGCGCAATGACGTTTGCACAATCAAATGATGCAAATGAATCATGATTTGCACTTACGCTTGGTATGTTATCGTTGGTGCACACCCCCTCAGACAGTAGTCTGTCACGAATTTCCCAGGCAAAGATAGAGGGACACTCCCTCTTGTACTGTGCTATTTTGCCGACCACTTCAGGCGTCGCTACCCTCGGTTTGCTGCCTCCGATGGCTCGTGGTCGGATGGAGCCGGTCTCATAATATCTGCCCAGAATCTTGCTCACACACCCATTCGACACCTGAATGGACAGCAATATACACAATTCACATACATTATTTAAGACTAAATTGAAATAAAGTAATGTACTTCAAACAATTATACGCTTACGTTCTTATTGTCCAGTTGGACTTTTGCATCATCATGGGTCTATGAACACAGAAAATATGCCTTAAAATTGCTAGGATGATTTCATTACGTTTTAAAAGTTTACTGATTAGAGTCACACTTTACATTAGTGCTGAAATGGTTAGCAGCCTGAATAATTTCTCTATTATCGTTATTGTTGTAATTAATTTGATTTAGCTGTACTATTTGCAACATGGACATTGTGTGACCATGATATGACTCGATAATTATTTCACTAGGTCCCGTAAAGCTTGTTGGATGTACAAATGAGCTTCAGGGTCACCTGCAAAATCCTGGAGATGTCGCAGGGTCGCGCTCCGCTGTGAGCGAGTTCGACGATCTTCTGTCTGGTGGAGTCCGGTAACGGTCTGCCGTTCACAAAAACCCCGCCGAGCTGGTTGACGCCACTGTGACCTGTGGCACACGGAGACATAACAAATTGGCTCGTCTTTCCCCTCCAAAACATTCCCTCAATGGGTGTCCCATTGTCTAGAATAAAGCTCCACTTCTCGGAGCTTTTCTTTGATCAGCGTCACTGACAGAGTCAGAGAGGAAAAAGGCTGAGTTTTCACATTGCAATGTCCATGTCAGTGTAATCAATAACTGAAATAACAAAATCATTACACATCAAACGCGTTTAAATGCACAACAACATGAGCACTAAAGTCTGACCTTTATAATTATTTTATAAATGCAAGTTTTGCATTTGCTAAATGAGCAGCTTTGAGTGCTGTGTTCATTGTGCCCTATACAAATCAACACTGGAATGTCATGCACTAGGATAAAATCAATCAACACAGAATCGACGGATGAAATGACCTCTGAGTCTGAACATCTCCATTCAAGTGAACTGAAATTTTCATAATCAAATCGCCCTCAAGAGAACAGCTTTCCACAAGACTGTGCGTCAGTGTTTGGAAACTCGTTCGCACCAGACTAACAAATCCCTAATAAATAAGCACACCTCGCCAATCAGGAACACCAGAAAGAGGGCAATTATCAGAAAGCATGCGGCAGCAATGGAGTGTCCATCAACATGGCAATGTGTAATAATTCAATATCAGAGGCACTGCAAACAGAAGAATATGAAAAGCGCATACCAGTTCAGTGTGTTTTGATGCGATGTGAAAGTCCAATAAAAAGTCAATTCGAAGCGAGCGAAAAAAAACAGGCGAATCCCTATGAGAAGCCTCCCCGGAGTGTGTGTGTGCTCTAGCTCTCTGCTCCTCTCTCATCTGACTGCAGGAGCCCGAGCTCCTAAGCAATAAATAAGCTCCAAATATAGAAGAAGAAGAGGGGGGAAAATATGATGAGCCTCTCTGACATTTGTCTTTAGAATAAAGCTAGCTGCACGTCAAGTTTGAGCTTAATTTCTGGAAATAGGCGGAGGTCGCCTCGGATCATGCATGGAAGGCTCATTGAAAAGATCAGCTGAAGTACTTGTGGCAGGACTGTCACTTTATATGACACTGCTCTGCTTTTGAAAAACGCATCGTCACGACAAATAGTAGCATGATAAAACGACCCTTTCTGTCTGCATTTGGATATCAGACAAAATTGGATTCTGCTCTTGTTGCCTTCAAGGGAGGCTTCTTTTTATTTCTAGCTACAGGAGCAATGCACGGGCACGAGGACGGGCCGTGCGTGTTTCCAAACATATTAAATCCGACAAAGCTTCTTTCTTTTTTTAAGTCTGTCGTACTGTTTGTAACAAACCCCACATCTGCTGGAGTGAGGGCAATGCAAGTGTCTAAATGTGAAATATAAACTGCAAGTATTACTTTCTCTGACCCTTTAAAATTCGTTAGAGATCCAGTCAAATGAAATAACATTGTGTGTTGTGAATAAAACCTGTTCGTTTTAAATACCACATCAGCTGGACTAATTTTAATGAACCTGATTTATTTAAGCACTGATACTGCACAACAAACGTGTGGTAATCTCTCCAAATCCAGTGGAGTAATCCACTGTCATCCTCTCTGTCTTCAATAATTCCTGGATTAGTTGGATTTAATAGACTCTTGAACGTAAGGAGGCGTGCACGTTTATCAAATGAATCCATTTGATTGATGTCACCATCACACAGAAACATGACCCGGCCTGTCATTTCACAGTTCACAGGTTAAGTCTTAATAATCATATAATTCCCCATGGTGTAGGACTGTAGATCTGGCCTGGTGGCGCTCATAATGAGACTTGTATTTTATTGCTCCCCTACTTATGGGGAAACATATGTTGTGAATTTTAAACATCAATCCTAAATCTCAAGGCCAAATTTTCTGGTGCATGAATCTCTGTACATAAATTATGTCATCAATTATTTGAATTAATAGTTTTGGTAACACTTTATTTTAAGTGAACTACGTGTACTTACTATAGTAGGCTAATAACATAATTACAAGTAACCTAAACATAACGTAACTCTATAGTATGAACATGTAGTTAAATAATATTACTCAGTGCTTAGTGTAACCATATTTTTTTTTCATATGACTGAACAATATATGATTACATTACATGATCTCATAGAACTAATCCAAGCATTTATCGTATACAGCACGAGACAAACGCTGTGCCCGTTTACAAACTAACATCGTGTTTTCCCCCTCAAGCAAGCACAGAAAATCCTGAAATCAAATCCTGGAATCATCAAACTATTTCGTGTGTCCCGTTTCATGCATTAGCTTTTTCGGGACTGTCAAGTCCTGTGTGGAAGTTGGCAAATTTTCTGCATTAATCCAGCCAGAGCTGCATTTATTTGTTACCAACTCGAGCAGAAATAAACATCTCCTCCCCCATCAGCCATTCATTTATTTATGCTCGACATGTATGTAAAATGCCTTTTGCATTCATGTGGCTTCACTTTTAAACATGAACATGAAATAACAGAATTTTCTGAGGGGGGTGGGAATATATAATTCGCGTTTTTAATGCCTCTTCATTTGACCATAATTCACATAAAGCACATATTATGTAATTTCCCATCAGAAATGCAATGCAGTTAAAGTTTAATCGGAAATGAAAGGAACACAGTCAGCCGTTAAAAAAATAAAAATAAAAAACTGCTATTATTTTTAAAAACAAAA
Source organism: Gobiocypris rarus (assembly GCA_023029165.1). Classification (NCBI taxonomy): domain Eukaryota; kingdom Metazoa; phylum Chordata; class Actinopteri; order Cypriniformes; family Gobionidae; genus Gobiocypris; species Gobiocypris rarus. The sequence goes on along the minus strand of CM040912.1, from coordinate 45,952,309 downwards.
TACACACGAGTGGCTTAATAAGAATTGCACTTACTGTTTTGCATCATGGACGCCACTCCTGATTCCCACGTGGGTTGGTTATGGTATTCTATTTATGACAAAGAAAATATACAGGGTTAGTTGTGAAATACAGATTTATTTCTTTTTTTAAATTGCAGTTTTGCAACAATTGCGGCGCTGCGTTACGGTCGATGCATCTCAACGCATATTTGGGAATAATCCTTTCTAGAGAAATTTCAGCTTTAAAAACTTGCCTGGTAACAGAGTTGACTGTCCGTTTAAAAATTTAGCCCTTCATTTGCGTCTGACTATTTAGATCATTCCTAGGATAGAGCAAAAGAGTAATATTAGTTCGAATGACTTTTATTGAGTCATGTTTTAAATATATAAAGCCTAATGGAGAGGGTTTTTTAAATGTGCAGCCTTTTGCACCTGCCACTTATTTTTGGCACATAAAAGACGAATTTGATTTGAACTATTAAATATAAAAGACAAATCTAATAGAATAGAGAATAGAAGAGTTCACGTCTCAATTTCTTGGTGGTCTGTAAAATATGTTCAACCTTCCTCTTTAGATCTCCCCGTCAAAAGTGTACAGTGACACACGCTGTCTACTTCGCATCAGTGCTCTGAAAAGTGAGAACTGGAGGGGGTGAGAGGATCCTAACAAAGCCCGCTGGAGCTCAACAATGCGCCTCTTTTACCTTCTATACCCAAACCCAGCCATCACAACTCGGCCTCTGCAACTAGCAACACAACCTCCCACCAAACGTACCAATACTTGCCCGAATACAAAGAGCCGAGGGCACCCTGCCCCCCAGACGACAATCCACACACACACACAACATCCACTGTCACTTTCCTGACGGCCATGACCCCGGTGCCCGAACCCCAATGCGTGTTTCTGTTTGTGAGGTTTGGGGAAATAGAAAAGTAATTTCGCGTTATAAATATCTGGAGGTGTTTGTGTAACGGGTGTGGGTTGTTAGGGGTTGTAAAAGGATGCAACAGCCCAGTAGGGTGCTCAATTGGGAAAAAAACAATTGCAATAAAGGATCTATTCAGCGACATTGCTAAAAAGGGGCCCAGGAAGGAAAGTCTTTCGTTTCATTTTCTCTCGCGACGCTGAAATAACAAAACCGGTGTGTCCGTTTCCATTCGCTCTCTTCCCAAGATTGAAGAACTAGTGCCTGCTGAACATATTCATTTAACATTTAAGTGTTATCAACTTCTACATTTATATTTAAGCATTACATTTTTTTGCATTTAAGTGTTCTAAAGTTTTTTTCCTAAAACAGATTTGTTTCTAAATAATTTTGGGTAGTCTTTTAACTCTTATATTTTCATATATATATATATATATATATATATATATATATATATATATATATATATATATATATATATATATATATATATATATATATATATATATATACATATATACATTTTAATTAAATAATATAGGCTACACAATGCAATTTGTATTTAATTTTTTTAAATATGTATAATGTGTCAGGAGGTTGGCAGCTGTAATTTGCCTTCATACAAGTGAATATTTTAGTGCCGTATCTTAAAAATTGTATATATATATATATATATATATATATATATATATATATATATATATATATATATATATATATATATATATATATATAAGGATACGTCAAATGAAAACTACACCCGAACGTAAATTCGAAATGCATTTGAAGCCTAATGCGACGATTAAAACCCTTAATCGCTGTTAATCACAGAAAATGTTAATTGTTTTGTGCTCGCGCTGTACATGCATCGCGACTCTGCGTGTTCCCGTTAATGATTTATCTAACGTCGAATACAGGCTGTTGTTGTTGTTTATGAGGTTAGCTAGGATCTCATCTGCATTTCTTTCGTTTGTGTAATCCTTAACTACAATTGCTTTAATTAAACATGCTTATTCAGGAAACCGTGTTCTCCATAAACAGCATTCTCATGCAGACGTGCATCTGTATGTCTACAAAAGCGCAGTGGGAAGTTTTGAAGGATCTGACATTAACATGCCCTAATCATCTTATACTGCCGTCGATGGGGAAATCTTTTGTGTTTTCGAGCTACATTTATTTAGTGAATGTTTATGAGGACTTCAGCTTCCTAATGCTATAGAAAAACCACTATAGGCCTGGGGAATATTTGCTGGATGTTAAAATAAACGAGTCCGCTGTGGTGGCTTATTTAGGGTTTTTAAATTAATAATAATAATAATAATAATAATAATAATAATAAAAGGTATTTACTTAATTTTATTTAGCCTACTAAATCTCACTTTTGCAATATATTGATGTTTACTTTTAGGCTATATCATGTGACATAAAAGTGGAAAGTCTTGACCGTGCATTAGATTTAAAATTAAAATAAAAAATAAAATTACAAAAACTCTAAATACGAACATTCTTATAATACACAGGCAGGTCCTCGTGAGATTCGGGCAAATCTTTAAGAAGGCACTCGGCTGATGAATCAAACTGACACCTTACCTCAACGGGTCAGTGCATTCCCGTGCTCCGCAAAAAAACACTGTCCAGGCCTAATGTGACTTCTAACTCCTTCCTCTCACAGATACATATTTACTATCCACAAACAGATTAAAGCAGACCGAAAAACTGCAACATAATGTGAGAGCTTTATTTAAGTAATTTAGTTGTACAGTTAGCCAACAAACTAGCCAAGAGCACCTTTGTATTTTTATGACTTGGGCAACACCACTAACACTAATCGTAATGTCAATAATAAATAATAGCCTAATAATAATAATGTGGTGGATCACTTCAGTAAAATAGCCTACTGGGTCCCACACGAACAACTAACTTTTAGTTTTAGCATTCGCACTCACCTTTTTGAGGCATTCTGCTCCACCGCCCGAGCCCTTCCGAGCAAAAAATCGTGAAACAATTGGTCTCCAATAGTAATTTCTCCTCAAAATATATGTTTTTCCAGCGTCTCTCTGTCTGGAAGGAAATTCCCTGCGAAGGAGACACAGATTGACAGTGAGCGGAGATGTCAGGACTGCTCAAGGATTGAGTGTGTGTGTGTGTGTGCTCGCATGTGTAGTGAGTGAGTGAGTGAGTGAGAAAGTGAAGGCGCATGCATGGAGAGAGAGAGAGAGAGAGAGAGAGAGAGAGAGAGAGAGAGAGACGGACGGAGTTGAACACACCTATGCTGATTGGTGATAGTAGCCTACTGATGTATTTAGCCTGTCTGTTCCCGGTTGCTGCTCTTTACTGGCCCATTAGAGAGATGCACTGACCCTCTGCCATCACAGCACAGAAAACAGGCCACTTTTAAACCAACTAATCAGTCCGCGCATGCAAATGCCTAGCGCCCCCTCTCAAAATCACTCAACATTGCTTTATGCTTCATTCTGTTTCTGTCGGATGCACTGCTTAAATCTCACCACTGGGCTTGAGCTCACTCGGAAAATGCATTTTAGTGTCTCTTTTTTCTTATGTGTTTTCATATTACAATTTGCCCCGAAATGTGTGATAAATAACTTTAATATTTCAATGGGGGGAAAAATGCTTTTACAATATGTTATAGCTATAATTGTTATTCTAGAAGGCCTATTTCATTATTTGAACACATATGGACGAAAATCTGTTTTTACTGAATATTCCTGAGTGATTGTTTGCTGCACGGGGCTTTTTAAGTCCTGAGAGAGCTGGTCCTCCATGACACTGATAAAAGAAAGCAACCTGTTGACAGCTGCGAATTCAAAAGGAGAACCTGTTTGCTCTGTGCATTAAGTGCACTTGCAAATGGTCCCTGGTGCAACTGGCTAAAACAAACGCAAACACTCTCCACGTGCTTTTGTTGACACTCACGCGCTTTTGCACCGTATCTGCGCGTGGAGGTTACCTCCGTGTCCACGTGGCTTGTTTTTTCTCCTCTAAATTGGTCACCGTTCACTAATTTTACAGCTCGTTCATCGGAGTCGCAAACATTGATGACATATGTTTACATCTTTCTGTTTGCAACAGCCCGCGACCTATAAGAGGTTTGGAGAATGGATAGAGATAGATGCAAATAAGTGGATTGTTAGCCTATTATGTTTTTTTTATTTTTGCTAATGTATCTGATAGTTGCAAAGCAACCATACTTTACAAATTCCAAAGTATGTCTGTCTATATATCGGAAAAAAAAATAATTCTAGGTTATTTTTGTGCTGCGTCTCGAACTTTGATATAATGTTCCCATATTTGTCTGCTACAAATTTGTTTATAAAGTTATGCTTAAACTGTGCAAAGTACTGTTTTCAATGTACTGTTTATATATATATATATATATATATATATATATATATATATATATATATATATATATATATATATATATATATATATATATATATATATATATATATATATATATATATATATATATATAGGCTATATGTATAGGCTATATATATGCGCACACCTCCGTATTGGACTTTATGGGAGCCGGTGAAGAGCTGATGGGATTTTAAAAGAAAAGGAAAAAAGATACGATAGGCATTGCATTCACTTTCCTCGGCGTATGCAAAGTTAGGAAAAGGCCAAAGCTCATCAATAAACTACATGGGAAATGATTGAGAGCCCATGAGAACCATTGCGTCCCTGACTGTGTCACAAAAAGGAGACAAACGACACGCCGAGGAATTAAAAAAAAAAGAGGCCTTAATGGAAACTGCAATGAACACGCAGCACTGTCCCGTAGGGCCCTGCAGAGTTTCTCTCATTCTACTGCAGATGTTTCCACAAATGAGCTCTTCTTATCTGTGTAAGCCTCTGGTTACTCTATATATAGTACACCTTAAAGTTCATTTTTATTTTAAAAGGTGCAAAGACACTGCACTGCGTACAATCCCGACAAAAAAGAATGCCCTGTAAGCTTAGTAATTGTGCCGTGGCTGTTGATTCCTCATTTAGATAACTTGTAAATCCTCTACGTGTTAATGAGGTGTATTTAGGATGTGGTCTAATTCATGGCGCACCATCACCCTCCAGGCCATACAACCCCACCACATCACACGAACCCTGCAGATAGCAATTTTACACGCAAAGCAATTAGCCCAATTGGGATTAGTAACTGCTAATACGAAATCGTGAAAAGTAATCCCTAATCTCGTATAGCTGTTTCGCTCTTGGGCAAAGTGGTCACTGTCTTCTGTAGGAAAACTTTTTAGAAAAGGAGAACGAGGGGAGGGAATGGGACTGACGTCATAATTCAGGAGAACACGAACAAAAGAGTGAATCAATAAAAAGGGGAAAAAAGTAACGAACAGATCAAAATCAAACAAATCAATATAGGCTACAGTTCGGGGACCAACGAAGTGTACACACCACCAACGTTCTTATTTTTTTGTTTATCTTTTTAATATAATTCTTAGTATTTTATATTGATTACTTTCTTTTATTGTTGCTTATAATAGCCTAATAATGTTTCGTTTAACATGAAATAATAATAGAAAAAGCAGCACCCATATCATAATTTTTACTATTATTATTAGGAAGAATACTGTTTAGTAAACAAATTAATTCTAATAGCTGAGACAAGAAAAAATGGAGACAGTTTTATCATTTCTACATGTTCTTTCACTTAATTATAATGTTAATTTGCGTCCCCCACCGTTCCTAAAACTGTTCTTAAAATGAAAAGGGAATGTGCTTTTAATCAAATTATTTTTAGGTGATGTAACGTGTTATGTATGCGCTAATGAATTGACGTAATTCATCACGTTATGAAAATGTACTAAAATAACCATTCCAAAAGCTGTTTCTGTCTAAAGTTGGTCATATGGGCCTATTGAAGATATGAAAAATATTAACCTAATTAAGAAGGAAAATTTTGTCTTACCCGAGCTAAATATTTTGTAAATAGCCTTCGTGAATTTATATCATTTGTATAATTTAGTTTGTTTGTGATAAATATTTCCCCATTTGAGAGAGCTCTTCAAATAAAACATTCGTAATGAAATTTCAGTCATAGATTGAAATGGTAGACATAATCAAATGTATTTTCCTAATGAACATATGCCGTGCATTTTCTTTACTGAGGACGGTGGGAAAAACATGCAGTATTTGATCTGAACTTACCGGGATAATTCTGACTTCTGATCAATATCCTGCAGTTTCAAGCCCTTGCGATTGAATACATTAAAACGACCTCATGAATCCAGACTGAGTTGTCACGTTTGAATCCCGTTTGGAGTGGAAATGTCAGTGAGAATGAAAAAACGGTGTAACCCTCACTCACTGTAAACTTTCTCTTAATATCAGCCTCAGCTCGTCAGCGATTGGTCCGGTGACGCGCTACGTCACGCAGGAAAATAGTTCTCATACAGCCATGCATGCAACATATCAGGGGAACTCCATGCATTCACATTAGCCTCGATTTTCAAGACGTGGCGTGATTATTGCCCTATATTTCAACTGCAGAATTAGGAGAATTGTGCTTCTGTTTTAAGTCGTGGTGTTTCCTAAAGGCGACTTACTTTTGGGCATTTCTTTGATGCTAAATATAGAGCGAGGCAGTTTTTTTATATCAATATAATATAATAAATAGCCTACATTAAATGTTAATATTAATTAAATATAGGCTATATTGAATAATGTTTAGGCTATATTGATAAAAAGTAATCATTTAAAATAAGCTATTTATGTATTTTCATCACATCTTTTCACGTGTGCACATGGGATCTAGTGCACTGAAAATAATTATCTTTGATATATTTCAGTATCTGCAAAAAAAGCCTATTTTTAAAATGCAAATATTCGAAACTTTAAAATGTCAGATGTTATTTTTTATTTTTTCAGCCTTTCTTTTTTTTTATCCCAAGTTGCTATCCGTCTTTTAAGCAAATATTGGCCAAGGCGTCACGGAGATCTTATTTACCCTACTCATTCACGTGGAAAATCAAATGGTTAACCGGTACAACAGTGCGTTTAGTGAAAATGTTTCCAGCTATCGTGTGTGGTTTTCTTTAATGACTCACTGCTGTTCTTACGACCATTTCTAGGTTCTTCCTAAAATGAGAGCTGTTGCGCATTGAACTATATCCTATTTGTGAGATTCTGCGCATCATCTAAACAAAGAAAACATTAAAATCGGAGCCTACAGGTGAAGCAACCTAGTATTTGCTTCATATGATGTGTCTACAGATGTCACTGTCCATAGTGCGCAAATGCGCAACAGTTCCGTGTGTGTCTCTCAGGAAATGAATGGGTTGTGTTGGTTCTTCAGGACGTATGGAGCAGGTATGGGGCGCACGATTATTATTCAGCCCTTTGTTTGACGTAACCACAATTAAGGGCCACAGAAACCGTGCAACGCTGCAGGGTTCTCCAGGTGATCGCTGGAAACCGCACGGCTTATCATGCGGTCAATAAAAGAAGACGCTGCGCAGCGGCCGGGCCAGGTGCCTCCGTTCCCTGTTCCACGACGCCCCGCTCTCAAGAACCCGACCAGGCGTGAAGGAAAATCTGTTCAGCCGGCCTCTCAGCATCCTCTCCCCCCTCTCTATCTATCTCTCTCTCTCACACACACACACACACACACACATACGCATACATTCTCTTCTTTACAACAATAACACATTTTTAAGCGCTGTTGTAAATTGCATTTACGAGTTTGATATGCGCAATCAAAATGTTCGTTAATGAATATTTCATATTTTGTTTTAACATTTATCATTTATAGCATTCACTTTCAAATGAATACAATTTTTTTATTTTTATAAGTTGTTATAATAACATGATCTATGTATACACAACAGGCAGGATTTATTTTACTGTATTAAGAAAGGTTTTCTGACAAATGTGTCAGTGTAAATGGATTCAAAGATGATGGGGAAAATGTTTATAAAATGTAGTTTTCGACATACGTGTCAGGTTCTTAGAAATGTTATAGCCTACATTCTTTTTACAGTTTCTACAAAAATTTATTTAATGACTCGTAAAAAGTATTAAAATACGATTTTACACGTGAGTGTCATGATTATTTCAAGACATTTTTTGTATATCAATAATATATATTTTCGTCAATAACTTTTCCAAAGTTTTAATAGTTTCATGTAACCTGCAAAACGTGCCTGTATTAAACTATTATTGACAATTCTTAAAACCATTGATTTCATTTGTATATGATTAGCCTAAATAATTCAAGATCTGAAAAGGCAGAAGGAATGTGCACTTCTCTTGCTTTTCAATGCCTTCTGTTCTGCTAGATTTGGAATAAGTTCTCTAACTAACTCTCTATCCATGCTGAAGAAGCACATGAGCATGTCATGGATCTTTTGTTTACTTCTTCTTCTGCTTCCTTACACACAGTAAAATATGCTCAGCACTGACCAGGCATTCCAGATAACATTATTTTGGGTTATGCATTGTCATCGTGTTTGAATGTACAAAGCTCGGCTTCTTTTCTCTTGGGTTAAAAAAAAGTGCATGGACAATCCTTCATAATTATGCACTCATAATATTTCTAATTTTCCCTTCTTCTCATCAAGGCTATATCGCCTATAAGTAGGCCTATACTTAAAGAGATTAAGATGTAATTATATGAGTATGATATATAGGTCTTCTCAAATCTCTACCTTCAGGTCCTTGTCGTCCCAGTTTACTCTCTGATGACTTTATGATGTGTATTATGTGTATTTCGGGTTTTCAGCAATATGTGTGAATCTCTCCCCCTCTTTAATTTAAGCAGTCCACCCCCCGGTCCTGGACAGAGACATTAGCTGAATTCCCTCAGGCTGATCGCAATCAATTTGTCCGGCGCAGACAGCAAAGCCCTGGATGTTAGGAACTCACTTTAGCTCAATGTGACAAGCCTGAGTATACGACCCACAATCTGAAAGCACAGCCAGAATAAAGATTCAATGCAAGCTTCAATTGTACAGTACAGGCCTACGCACAAAGATCATAAATATAAAGCTGATTCTGATTATATTTCGAACATGGAAACTCTGCAGTGATGAACAATGAACATGCAATAGTTGTTTTTAATAAACAGATGTATTGTACAGTCGCCCCAGAAAGTATTGCACATTTACAAATATATGTAAGCCTATAATAAAAATAACCAAGGCATCTGCAACAAGTGATCCAATTGTTTTTGTGTTTTTTGTTAAGTGAAGTTAGCATATTTCATCTCACACAGATGAACCTCATTTCAATCTCACACAGGTGTCTTAATATGTAAACAGGTGTATCAGAAAACATTTTTGTCCTGATTTAGAAAAGTACTGTGTGTGTATTCTCGCAGGATGAAATGATTGACACCTGCCAGCGACGCTGCGCCAGTGATTGATCGCGATGCGCAGTTGCTGGCAGCAGTAACACGGTAAATGGAGAGGGGAGACTCAGTGTCCGTGGCAAACTGTGAGCTGACAGGGCGAAATGGGAGCTAACGAGGCTGTCAGATGCCCTGACAGCACAAATAAAAGCTCGTCACTCCCCACGATTTAATAACATTTAGTGGAAACGTATTGCTCAGTTCAAAATAGACACACCGAATTAATTATGAGTCTACCAGCGTTAAGGCCTGGTTAAATTATCTATCTATCTATCTATCTATCTATCTATCTATCTATCTATCTATCTATCTATCTATCTATCTATCTATCTATCTATCTATCTATCTATCTATCTATCTATCTATCTATCTATCATCTATCTATCTATCTATCTATCTATCTATCTATCTATCTATCTATCTATCTATCTATCTATCTATCCATCCAACTGTCTGTCTGTCTGTCTGTCTGTCTGTCTGTCTGTCTGTCTGTCTGTCCATCCATGATTGGATAATTATTGTACAATATATTGTATGTTAATTACAGTTTTTCATTCTGTGTCCACTTAGGCTACTAGTTGAGAACAGGCCAAGTTCAATTCTTGTTCTTGCATCATTTCTGTGGTCCTGCTTGTCCAGGTGTGACTCATTGCGTCTTGCTATAGTTACAGGAAACTTGGTTGCAAGGAGCCCATCAAAGTCATTCATAAATTACATCTATTTTTACCCCCCAGCCCACATTTAAAGCCAATATTGTTTTTTTACGCTGGGTGGTGCTTAACAAACGATGTTACCATGCCAGATTAGAGTTAAACAAAAGAACACTTAACTGCGCAGTGATGACCATACGAGATATGTTTGTGGCTGAAGTATTGGGAGGCAGGTTTGTGTGTGTGTGTGTGTGTGTGTGTGTGTGTGTGTGTGTGTGTGTGTGTGTGTGTGTGTGTGTGTGTGTGTGTGTGTGTGTGTGTGTGTGTGTGTGTGTGTGTGCCCTTGTTTATATTACATTGTGGGGACCAAATGTCCCATAAGGATAGTAAAACCTGAGATCACCTACATAGTGAGATCACCTGAGATCACCAGCTAGCGGTCCCCACCTTTCAAAAGGCTTATAAATCACACAGGATGAGTTTTTTTGAGAAAGTAAAAATGCAGAATGTTTCCTGTGATGGGTAGGTTTAGGGGCAGGGGTAGTGTAGGGGGATAGAATGTACAGTTTGTACGGTATAAAAACTATTACGTCTATGGAGAGTCGCCACAAAGATAGTGAACCAGACGTGTGTGTGAATGGCTTATCTATACTAGCCATACTTTTGGGGTCACATAAAATGTCTACAAAAGTTTAGTTTTTCACCTCCAAAATGCAAAGAGATGTATTTCAAGGGTTATGTGTCTCATTATTGTAAAACAATAGGCATGATAAGATCCCATTGAGATACCTAGCTAAACGTGTGTTTGTTTACTGCTGTGTTCATATGTTTTTAGCACACATATCACTCCCAGCTGTGTTTATGTTTGTGGCCTAATGCTCTGTATTCTTACGTGACATAAAACCGAGACGTGAAAGTCGAGCTGTAAAGTGCTTCATGAGGGACTCTCAATAATAAACTATTAATGAAACGTGGCAGAGTAAAGCCCTCACAAGAGCGTGCACATTTATAATGTGCCACGTGCCCAAACAGGGTCATAAAGGCATGAGACACAGCATACTCTTGCTCGGGGCGAAAGCATGAGCAGAACTAAGGAGCACCTAGCGTGAGGAACTCTACGCAAATCCAAGTGATAGGTTTAAATGGATCCTGTGTAGCTAACCCTTTCCGTGTTCGACAGCTCACACTAAATCAGGCAATAACAACAGCAAACCATCTGGAAAATAGACTCGGGAGAGACCCCACTCATCCCATCTTACATCTGCCTGACGCAGTCTCTCATGCAGTGTGTATTTTTAAGATAATCGAACTGATTGCTGGGTGCGAATTCCATCCTTGAATAGACCTAAGGGATGCAAAGGGGAAAAATAGGCCTCTTTTGCCTTTTGTACATGTTTCTCATTTTAATGGAAATGCAAAGCATCAGTGAATCATGATGCAGAATATGTACATTCTAAAATGCTTTAAATAATGTCTTTAAATATGATGTGATGGTGTTGTTTTGGCCTCAATTTGCAGACCGGGGCAGATCCAGACCTGTCATATTCAGTCGGTAAACTGTCTCATTCTGAGAATCTCATTTCAGTGAAAGTGTGTACTGCTTCTATTGCACTAAATGGGTCTAGATATCAACATTTGTAATAAAATTTTCTGTGATATTTACTATGTAAAATATACCTCAATATATATATATATATATATATATATATATATATATATATATATATATATATATATATATATATACACTCACCTAAAGGATTATTAGGAACACCATCCTAATACTGTGTTTGACCCCATTTCGCCTTCAGAACTGGCATTGATTCAACAACGTGCTGAAAGCATTCTTTAGAAATGTTGGCCCATATTGATAGGATAGCATCTTGCAGTTGATGGAGATTTGTGGGATGCACATCCAGGGCACGAAGCTCCCGTTCCACCACATCCCAAAGATGCTCTATTGGGTTGAGATCTGGTGACAGTGGTATAACAAGGCATGATGGATCCATGTTCTCATTCTGTTTACGCCAAATTCTGACTCTACCTTCTGAATGTCTCAACAGAAATCGAGACTCATCAGACCAGGCAACATTTTTCCAGTCTTCAACTGTCCAGTTTTGGTGAGCTTGTGCAAATTGTAGCCTCTTTTTCCTATTTGGAGATGAGTGGTACCCGGTGGGGTCTTCTGCTGTTGTAGCCCATCCGCCTCAAGGTTGTGCGTGTTGTGGCTTCACAAATGCGTTGCTGCATACCTCGGTTGTAACGAGTGGTTATTTCAGCCAAAGTTGCTCTTCTATCAGCTTGAATCAGTCGGCCCATTCTCCTCTGACCACTAGCATCAACAAGGCATTTTCGCCCACAGGACTGCCACATACTGGATGTTTTTCCCTTTTCACACCATTCTTTGTAAACCCTAGAAATGGTTGTGCGTGAGTAACTGTAACTGAGCAGATTGTGAAATACTCAGAACGGCCCATCTGGCACCAACAACAATGCAACGCTCAAAATTGCTTAAATCACCTTTCTTTCCCATTCTGACATTCAGTTTGGAGTTCAGGAGATTGTCTTGACCAGGACCACACCCTAAATGTATTGAAGCAATTGCCATGTGATTGGTTGATTAGATAATTGCATTAATGAGAAATTGAACAGGTGTTCCTAATAATCCTTTAGGTGAGTGTATATATATATTCTTCTAGAAGTGCATTTTTGAGGTCAGGCACTGATGTTGAACGAGAAGGCCTGGCTTGCAGTCTCCACTCTAATTAATCCCAAAGGTGTTCTATCGGGTTGAGGTCAGGCTATAAGACGAAGACTGAGTGGACTTGGAGGAGGCTACAGACGACTGTCCGAAAAGAAAAGGTAAAAAAACTAATAAAGTAATAAAGAATTGAGTGAACTGAGCAATAAAGAATCAGGTTGCAGGCCAGTCAAGTTCCTCCACCTCAAACTCACTCATCCATGTCTTTATGGACCTTGCTTTGTGCACTGGTGCGTAGTCATGTTGGAACAGGAAGGGCCATCCCCAAACTGTTCTCACAAAGAATAAAAAAAATTATCCAAAATGTCTTGGTATGCTGAAGCATTAAGAGTTCCTTTCACTGGAACTAAGGGGCCAAGCCCAACCCCTGAAAAATAACCCCACACCATAATCCCCCTTCCAACAAACTTTACACTTGGCACAATGCAGTCAGGCAAGTACCGTTCTCCTGGCAACCGCCAAACCCAGACTCGTCCATGGGATTGCCAGACAGAGAAGCGTGATTGGTCACTCCAGAAAACACGTCTCCACTGCTCTAGAGTCCAGTGGCGGCGTGCTGAAGTGAAGTGTGTGAAGGCCACACAAATTCTGGAGTTCTGTAGCTATTGCAGAAAGTTAAAGTCTTCTGTGCACTGTGCGCCTAAGCATGTGCTGACCCCGCTCTGTGATATTATGTGTTGATGTTGTTGTGATTTTAGTTGATGTTGTTGAATAAAGCAATTAGTTACTTTTTAGAGGGTAATACAATTTTGTAACATTAATTTTAAAAGTAATTTTCTCCAGCACTGTGTGTAGGCTAAGTATCAAGGCTTCCAAAAAAAAAAAAATAATATTAAGCAGAACAACTGTTTTCAACATTGACATTAATAATAAATGTTTTATAGAATGTTGCCATCTAATATAATGATTTCTGAAGGATCATGTGACACTGAAGACTGGAGGAATGATGCTAAAAATTCAGGAATAAATTATGTTTTAAAACATAAAATAATATAACAATAGAAAAATAGAAAACATATTTGGAAGACTTTTGACATAATAAAGAATTTTACATTTGTGGACTCTTGAAAATTGTTTTACATTTTGGTCTTTTTTAGACAATAATTATTCCCACTCATTTTCAAAGACATATATTGTTTTGGAAGAGGAGTTGAAAGTACTCTTCAACCATACTCTGTTTAATATAACCTTATATACTGAAACTCACTAGGACAACAGGACAATGCAGGCAATGGAGTCCATCTTGACCTGTCACTGTACCATCTGGTCTTTGCATGAATCACCGTTGTAATTAAAGGCCGCAGAGCATAAAGGCCAGTAATAGAGAATTACTCTCTGAACCCCAAGCAGATGCACTGGGCTCCGTCCGAAGATAGAGAGATGGGGGGTTTAGGGGGTATAAATAAAGTTTGCAGTAGATTAATCCCCCAGTCTTGAGAACCTGAGCACATTTGTCATAACCAATTGGGAGGCTGGGGTTTACGGTGTCTGTCATGACCGCCCTAATAGTTCTCTGACATCTATTGATTCGATGACAGCTGTAAGGCTCTGTCGCAGAAGCCAGCGGCAGTCACAATACATTAGCTTGATGGCATAACTCGCCTCCAACAGGTCCATATACTGACCCAAATAATCCTACTTCTGCTTATGTCCTAACTAAACAGAAAGGTGAAATGTCAAGTGGACTTTTTGAGACTTCTACAGTATACAGCCCTAAGAATATTTCTCAAAAACATACATCTTGGTTTTTAATTAGTCTAAATTAAATTGAAATCAATGCTGTAATGCACATCTGCAATGGTGGCATCAAGTATCTCTACTGTCAAAAGGAGATTTTAAAATAGTAGATATAATTTAAACATACCTAGAAGAAAGTAGCAAAGAAAGGCTAATGAAGAGTAAACTTGTAGTCTGATTGAATATCTCTTGTGTGATTTTTTTTTGTCCTGCTTCAGTGGTGTTGTTGGATGATTAATCTCTCAGGACTCTTAGGATGACTAAAGCACAATGTGGGTGTAAAGTTGCCCTGGAGCAGTGAGCTGACTGACTCTTTTTTTTTTGCTCAGTGAGGCTTCATTATGCTGCATGTGAAGAGGACTAAAAATGCTTTCAGTTTCATGCATTTTAGTATGCATTAATTATAGATTGTTAAAGTAATAAGCACCGTAATAGATTTATATTACAAGTAAAATAAAAACATTTGGAAAACATGGGAAAAAAGATTATGCAGAAAATATTTGAAATGCAATATACATACATAACTCTCATAAAGCATCCAAACCAGTCTTCTGAGTTTTGTGCAGTGAAGTGAGGAATCTGAGCCTTTGGGTCTTGTTGATGTTGTGTTAGTGCGCCCTCTAGTGGTTTCTGGATCAAACTAATTCATATTTTTTTGTTCAGCTGATATGAAAATGCACAGCAGATAGAACAAGGACTCAAAAAGTGTCTTGGTGCACTGGGAATTAAGTGATATATAGGTATTTATAGGTACATGATGTAATGATGATGTAATCTCTACATGGTACCATCTATGAACATAAAAATGCCTAGCAAACGATTTCTAATAATCTTCAGAAACGTTCAGGTGGATCTCGTGTTTCTATAATGTGAGCTGAGTGTATCCATCATAGCTAGGCCCTACATGTTTTCTAATAATGTACAATGTCAGTGTAATAAGACAAACTTTGTGTGTCACTTACAGTAGATTCTGTTTATGATACTTGGTAATTGTGGAATGAAATTATGCTTTAGTTATTGATAGATTTACAAAAACACACTTGTATGGTGTGAATACTGGCAGATGATGGTGCTTATTTTAATAGTTTGTCAATAACGTATATTGCAATTAGGATTTGAAATATTCCAGGAAGGTGAATAAAGAAGATATCACCTTTCACCTCACAAGTATAAAGGTCATTACATTACATAACTAAATATCTATTAAGAGCACAAACATATAAAACAACAATTGTCAAATATAGATAGATGATAGATAGATAGATAGATAGATAGATAGATAGATAGATAGATAGATAGATAGATAGATAGATAGATAGATAGATAGATAGATAGATAGATAGATAGATAGATAGATAGATAGATAGATAGATAGATAGATAGATAGATAGATAGATAGATAGATAGATAGAAGAAACTAATAGGTTGATTTCCAGAAGCAGAAGGAAATGTCAGCGCCACTAGAGAGCTTTATCTTCATTTTCTCCTCCAGTGACCGCATTACCAGACGCGCGTGCAGATATGGCGCAGGCGCGAGCTTATCGTGCGCGTTACACTCTAATTGAGCTCGAACTGGTGCTGATTTTTTATTACTCAGTTCACTCAATTCTTTATTACTTTATTCAAATCCATCATACTTTTTAAAAAATCTTTTCTTTTCCGACAATCGTCTGTAGCCTATTCCTCCAAGTCCACTCAGTCTTCGTCTTATAGCATATACTGTGATATCAGAAATAAAAATAGGCCTATTAGTTCATAAATAATACATTAAATAATAATATTAATTAATAATAACGACAATGAACATCTAAAGTGAAACTTTAGTATTAACAAGCGATTAAGCCTTCTGAAGTCTATCCTTAAAGGGATAGTACACCCATGGAAATTCTGTCATCCTTTACTCACCCTTAAGGTTTCTTTGTACTGCTGAACTCAAAGGAAGATATTTGGAAGAATGTTTGTAACCAAGCAGATCTCAGCAGCCATTGACTAACATCTTCCTCTATTTGTTAACAACATAAAGGTGCATTCACAAGAGCACCACGACCACGGTGCATTTGTGTGGTGTTGAGCTTGAATAGGGCATGAAAGTGTGAGTTGCATAGCTGTCAATGGAGGGAAAGAAAGCTCTCAGATTTCATTAAAAAGATCTTCATTTTTGTTCCGAAGATGAACAAAAGTATTACAGGTTTGGAAAGGCATGAGGGTGAGTAGTTGGGTGAACCCTTTAAGCAAGCTGCATGTGATGTGACTATTGAATTGTCTATAATTTGCTCAATAAAATTGCTCATGGCTTGCTGTTTCTCATCGATGACTGCCACATAAACTAAAACAAAACAACTTAAATATCCCAGGCCTGCTTCTCTCTCCTCTTCCACTGTCGTCACTCCTCCATGGGACTCGAGACAGGTGTGGCGCATTAACATTACTGCCACCAGCCTCGCTCCGTCCGTTCCCAGGGCTCTCGGCACCGTCCCACCGTCGTACTCTTCGCAACTTCTATATGCTTTCATCATGTGAGCAATCACATGCAAAATGATCCAACTATCACAATCAAAGTCAGACACATTTATGTTCTATAAATGTCTTTGGGCCTGATTTACTACTGTGTTTAGTAAACCCCGACAGTAGGGAGACCGGGGATGGTTGTAACAACTCCAATCTGTCCAACCAGGAACTAGTTACAAATCACCTAATTCACTTTGCACATGCTAATTTTAGCCCTTATTCCATATGTGATAAAGTAGAGTTCTGTGGCAGACATAGCAGATGTTAGAGTGAAAAAAAAATGTTTTTACTTCTTTTTATTTTTGCTATAAGAATTTCTGCTTTGTAGTTAAACTCATCAAATTTAAATTATGTTTATTGTGTGTCTGTGTGGATATTTTTCATGCAAGTTGTTAGTGCTAATGTTTTAGTTGTTAGTGTTAAAGTTTTAGTTACACACACACACACACACACACACACACACACACACACACACACACACACACACACACACACACACACACACACACACACACATTTGAGTGTTCAATTTCTATGGCCAATACTATGACTGACTGTAACAAACATGCTTACACACAATGTTTGTGTTCAAGTTCAGTTTATTAAGGTCAATTACGATGACTGAGATGACTGATGACTGGTCAGTGTTGAATAAAAAGCTTTCAAAATATTTTTTTTTATCATAATCCTTATTTCATTATGTTACATATCACCCCGGTGGAAAAAGTTGAGTTATATTTAAAAAGACCTGGCTCTTCCAAGCTTTATGGCATTAACTGTTGCTCTGTTTTTGAAGTCGATAAACAATGCATCTCTCTGTCAAATAACTGCTCCACGCGGCTCCGGGATGTTAATAAATGCCTTCTGAAGCAAATCGCTGCGTTTGTGTAAGAAAAATATCCATATTTAAAACTTTTTTAATTAAAGCTCGGGCGATCGCTTTCCGTGAAAAAGTGTTGAAACTGCCTTCTTGGACTTCAAGATGCATAGGCCCTACGCAATGTCTGACGAGTGTACCTGGTAGCGTAAGCCTTTGAACTGCAGAGGCACTTTCAACACTTTTTCCATAAACTGAATACGGAAGGCGATCGGCCGAAACTTTAATTAATACAGTTTTAAATACATATTTTTCTTACACAAACGCATCAATTCACTTCCAAAGGCATTCATTAACCTACCGGAGCCGTGTGGAGCACGTTATTTGACGGTCAGATGCATTTTTATGGACTTCAAAAAGAGAGCAAAAATTACTGCGATTATAAAGCTTGGAAGAGCCAGGACTTTTTTAATATAACTCAACCTTTATTCGCCTGACAGGAACATTTCATATACACCTAGGATGACTTGAGGGAGAGTAAATCAAGGGCTAATTTTCATTTTTGGGTGAACTAACCCTTTAACGCCAAAATAGGTTTTGCACTGGCATAGGCTGTTAGTAAATCTGGCCCATCTGTTAACATGTAACACACTTCAGCAAAAATTAATGTACTGTATACCATACAAATATGTAGGTCTATATTATTTGTTATGAAGGCTACTACTTTTCCCAGTAAACTAAATTGTGTGTGGTTTCTACATTTTGCAGACATGTAGAATTTCCCACAAAACAGTTGTGACATTTTACTTAGAGAATGTTAAGAGAAAGACAGTTTTTTTTTTAAATAGCCAAAGTAATTGAGAAAATTGTAAAGTGTATAAATTAAAAATCACTTTAAGAGTACAGTGGGGTGGGGGGTCGCAATTATCAAAGCAGCACATTAGAATGATTTCTTAAGGATTATGTAACACAGGATTTTATGAATGGCTGCTGAAAATAGGGCTTTACCTTCACAGTGCTACACTAGCTTGTATTTGAACCGTGACATCTAAAATCATGCTGGCATAACAGCCATGACTCATACTGAATACATTTGAATGTTTCTGTGCTCTTCTGTCACTTGCGACCCTGAACTGACCTGCAAATTACTCATTGTGTGTTTTCCTTTTATATCTTTATAAATGTATGTATGACTGCTGTGGTTGAGCAGCCCTTTCCAATATGCACACACCACAGCTGTACCTGTTCTCACAGTTATGCCAGGCTGTGCCAGCCCCGTCTGTTCTGTGCCCACACCGAAGCCTCATCCATCTGTTTCCCAGCCTGGCTCTATGTCTCTTTCATTCTGTCTTTCCCTGTGGCCCTGCATGGCCATACACACACAGTTGATTCTCTATTAGAGTTCACATACATAGTGGGAGTACATAGTGAAGTTCATATGAGTCGAAATGTTTTGTGTATGTATTCAGAAACATATCTGACTAAAAAGGTCCGACGACCTCTCATGCAGTGAGTTGGAACGCTGTGTTTGGAGCCGTCAGGTGCATGAGCCAGTCGAGTTTGTCATTCCTTTCTCTTGATGAAAGCAGGAAAAGGGCTGGCCAATAAAAGCATCTGTCCATGTTCTTCCACAGCTGCAGACACCAGAAGAGCAACCCCACTGGACAAGCTTCATCCGGGGATAATCGAGACCAGCAGCGTCCTCTTGGAAGTAAGACAGAGGAGGAAGAGAGCGCGTGCAGAGGTTTAAGGAGGAACACGCTCTTTGCTCACAAAAAGGTGGAAAATTCAGAAAGGAAGAAATGGATTTGTTTCAATTCATGAGTGTGAATTTGAACTGAATTGGCCACATGACACTGGAAGTTGATTTGGAATGACAGGAAGAAGAATTATCTGAATGGACTCTTTTCACATTTCCAGTAAACTACTGAGAAAAAAAAAGAATACCTAGCATTTCTATGACTCCCCCAATAAAAGATTGGGATAGCACTTACAAAAAATACGTTTTTTCAAGTGCGCTATTAGTATACTTCTATTAGTATTCTTCTTTTATACTTTCAGTCTACTTTTTATGTACTTCTCAGAAATATACTTTATATAACTTATCAGAAAATTACACCTAAGAGCTTATACTTGACTTATGCTTGATTTATACTGACAGAAAGGGCTAAATATTTGGAATATACTTTTACTCAATCTATTGATCTATTGATGATATCCTTAAAACTATAATTCATTCTGAGTGTACTTGGCTTGTAATTGTGTTTAATCTTTTGATTGAGTAGCCTATTAAATTTTCTTCACAAACTTACATGATTTGCCATCTAATATAATAGATTTGTTTGAAAATGTTGATTTTTAAATAAAAATTTCTGTAATATATTCTGAGGATGTGAATTGTTGTGTAGTCTACTGGTAGTGTACATAGGAATTTAATTCAAATCTACTTAAAACACAGTTAAAGGTATATTTTACGTATTCAAATGAATACCTAAATAAGAGCAAGTGCAAAAATAATATATAAATAGTAAACTATAAGTATGCTGTTAAGTTCACCTACAGTACTTGCAGAGTACTTGTAATATAGTTGCACGAAAAACATAAATGTAAACTAGTTGTGTGCTCAAAATTGACTACTGTTACGCTTAAAGAAGCCTACTTAAAAGTATACTTTTATACACTAAAATGTAGGCTAATTGAGTCCCAAGTATTGAAATGGTACACAAAACTATAGTACAATGATATTAGTATAAAGTACTTTATAAAAATATACTTGAACTTTACTTAAGTATGCTTAATAAAAATTGAATAAGGCTACTTTTTGTAAGGGTGATCATGTTGGTAAGAACAGAAGAGAGAAAGAAAATATTTGTTTTGCCCATAAACCCAGCCCTGCTGTGGGCAACCTGAGACTAAAATGATGATTGCTCCTTGCTGCATTCACACTGTAACCTTACATTACATCTACCATTTTAGGTCTTTAACCACCACCACCCACTTATATGAATCATGATGTTAAAGCATACAACAGAGACTAAAGGGGTAAAAGGTGCATTTGACTATAGGCATATGGTTAATATGGTATAAGGCTATATGGTACACTGTCAGAAAAAAAAGTACCGTATATACCTGAATATATGACGACACTGAAGGGAGGATGGGATCTTATGCTTTTTTTAAAGATAGCTTGCTTTTGCTAGCTTCTCTGAAATTGCCTGCCACACTTTTAAAGCAAAAGTTATTTAATAACAGAAGAATATGTAAAAGTATGTCAAAGAAAGAAAGTGCTCCTGCTTTTGGGGATAAAGGCACAATAATTAACATGATAATAAATATCTGGCTGACTTTTCCATTTGCTGAGATTCAGATGGTAAATATCATGTATTCATTTGGGTGTCCACCTTAGAGATAATCTTATAATCATATTGAAAAATATGATATTAATAATGTCATGTAATACAATATCATATTTATTTGTACTACTTTAAAGCAAGTTATTATGTGATCTCATTCAATGCTTTTATAATCTTTACTTTTTAAAATTTAAAATTTTGTTTCTGTATTTTAACAGTAGCCTATAATTGCTGACAAAAATCATTTATTTTATTAAAATAAACAGAAAATAGTACAAACTTTGCTAAAGTGATTGTTTTGAACAAGTATTAACTTAGACATTATTAGACATATTAGATGACATATTTGTATCTTTGTATCAAGCATTTTACCCCATGCTTGTGAGCCTTTTACCCTGTTTAAGGGGAAAAAGGCCCACTTTGCCACCTGATACATTTGTAAGATTTTTAAACAAACCACTTTTATGATTTATTTTCACACAAAATCTGTTGCTCCATCAACGTTCAATAAAAAAACATTTCTGCAGTCATTCTGCAAGCACATTGTTCTTAAGAATTCCTTTAGCCCCGCATTGTACCCTATACAATATTTGTGCACCAGCCAGCTTATTGAGGTCAGAAATGATTTGATGATTGTGTGACACTCTGGACGCCTCTGGTCCTGGCTGAAACGTTAGATAACTGGCCATGGGATTGCAGTAGCTAAAAGACAGATTACCCATCTGCCCCCTTTGCTGACTTTGACCTTTGCAGTAACAGAACTACAGGCTCTGCAGACCCTTATTAACACACACTAATCAGCTATTAATCATCTGACATTCCTGGAACATTCTGGGGCCGGAGGGGTGTGGTGAGGGCCGACTAGAGAGAGAGAGAGAGAGAGAGAGAGAGAGAGAGAGAGAGAGAGAGAGAGAGAGAGAGAGAGAGAGAGAGAGAAAGAGAGAGAGAGAGAGAGAGAGAGAGAGAGAGAGAGAGAGAGAGAGAGAGAGAGAGAGAGAGAGAGAGAGAGAGAGAGAGAGAGAGAGAGAGAGAGGAGGATGCAAAAGGGTCTCAAATGTTTTAGGTGAAAGTCTCAATGTAATCTTGTCAATTTCCTTAATTGATGCTTGTTAGGTGTTTGTAAACCCTTTAAAGCCTGATGTGGCATGGGGTGAACTCAGAAAGGAAGGAAGGTTGGATCCAAGTGCAAATAGGTTTTTAAAAAAATAAAAGAACCAAAATCAACCAAGTATCAGAAACACTGCACAGTATATATTCACTAGAGGTAACAAGCGGACAAGACACACTGGGAACAATCAAACACTAATTAACAGGAAAAAGAAACTTGAATTAGGGGCCGTTTACGTGACATTCTTTCAACTAAAACCATAAAACTTTTAATGCGTTTGGCCGTTCATTTACACGACAGCGGCAATTTTGGGCCTGAAAATAAAACTTTTGAAAATGGGATTCAAAGTGCAATTTTGAAAACAAAACCTTTATCACCTCAAAAACACGAATTTGTGAAAACGGTGATATGCACGTGTAGCCTACATGTTCAGTCTAGGTACGTTATGTTTCTTTACAAAGTGACATCAGCAACTGTCCGAGCATGAATAATACAGCGTTTTAGTCGAACGGGGATCGTAAAAAAGCAAAAATAAAAATATAAAAAAGAAAAAACATTTTAGTCTTTAGTACATCGTTGTGGTGTAACATACCCTTGAAAAAAGAAAAGGCCTTTAATGAACTCTCAGTCAGACAACTGATGTTCAGTTTTGATAATGAATTTTGTGTATCAAATATGAAAGGCTTTATATTGTTACGGCAAGAATCACAGGGATTTGAACAAGCCCTTAAGAATAAGTACTAAACTGTTTGTAGTCTACTACAGACATGAATATCTAAAATTAAGCATCTTATATTTGGAAAGGATTGGTTGTTACCTTTTTAAACACTGTATTATGTCAACTATTTTGCACATGTAAGTTTAGGTTTCATCATACATAGTATGAATCTAGTTTGATTTTTGTCTTATACTGTATGCACCAGAAGGCACAGATTTGAATGAGAATACGTTTCTTTCTGCAGGACCGTAAAGCATTTGAGTCCTTGTGAGGCGCTCCAGTTGGCTGACTATGGAGAGATGTGTCTGTGTTTCAGTCCAAGCTTGATGGTTATAATCATCACATCACTCATTCCACACAAAAGCACATCTTGCTAGCTTTTGTTTCCTCTCAATCATTTTAGCATCTTATTGTCACTTCCAGATTTTAGATCACAGGAAGCATTCAGTGTCACCCCCTGATTATCTCGTCCTTGTCCAACCTTCTCTTCTGAGATCGTTTTGATAGATCCTGGATAACAGATATTATTGCTTTAAAGGCTTGGATGAAGGAAGATTATAAGTGTGTGTGTGTGTGTGTGTGTGTGTGTGTGTGTGTGTGTGCAGTGTGTGTGTGTGTGTGTGTGTGTGTGTGTGTGTGTGTGTGTGTGTGTGTGTGTGTGTGTGTGTGTGTGTGTGTGTGTGTGTGTGTGTGTGTGTGTGTGTGTGTGTGTGTGTGTGTGTGTGTGTGTGTGTGTGTGTGTGATATTTGAACCTAACAAATACAAGTTATTTATTTCAACATTCCAACAGCTTTCGACCAAAACATTTTCCACGATTTTTCTGTGACTTTTCCACTCATTTGCTAATATTGTGTTGGTCCCACTTTTGCTGCCAAAACAGCCCTGACCGTCAAGGCATGGACTCCCCTAGACCCCTGAAGGTGTGCTGTTGTATCTGGCACCATGATGTTAGCAGCTGATCCTAATTCTAAGGGAATTTGGAGGCCAAGTCCACACTTCAAACTTGTTGTGCTGCTCAAACCATTCCTGACCCATTTTTGCTTTGTGGCAGGGCACATTATCGTGCTGAAAGAGGCCACAGCCACCAGGGAATACCGTTTCCATGAAAGGGTGTACATGGTCTGCAACAATGCTTAGGTAGGTGGAACGTGTCAAAGTTACATCCACATGGATGGCAGGACCCAAGGTTTCCCAGCGGAACACTGCCCACAGCATCACACTGCCTCCACTGGCTTGCTTTCTCCCCATAGTGCATCCTGGTGCCATGTGTTCCCCAGGTAAGTGAGCCTTGGCCGCTCATGACCCTGTCTCTGGTTCACCACTGTTCCTTCCTTGGACCACTTTTGATAGACACTGACCACTGCTGACCGGGAACATCCCACTAGAGCTGCAGTTTTAGAGATGCTCTGACCAAGACATCTAGCTATCACAATTTGGCCCTTGTCAAACTCACTCAAATCCTTACACTTGCCCATTTTTCCTGCTTCTAATACATAAACTTTGAGGACAAAATGTTCACTTGCTGCCTAATATATCCCACCCACTAACAGGTGCCGTGATGAAGAGATACTCAGTGTTATTCACTTCACATGGTCATAATGTTATGTCCTGATTGGTGTGTATATAAAAAAGGCCTTTAACTTACCAAAAAGTAATTCTTAACCAGATGTAGCAGATTGTACAAAAGGTTTTTCAGCAAAGTTTTGATCATGTTGATAATTTAGAAGCCATATCATTTTGTTTATCAATCACAGGGATTCACAGGGATTTGAACAAGCCCTTAAGAAGTACTGAACTGTTTGTACTATAGACATGAATAGCTCAAATTAAACATCTTATACTGGGGAAAGCACAGGCAAGCTTATATATAGTAACAGTATATATATATATATATATATATATATATATATATATATATATATATATATATATATATATATATATATATATATATATATATATATATATATATATATATATACATATATATATATATATATATATATATATATATATATATATATATATATATATATATATATATATATATATATATATATATATATATATATATATATATATATATATATGTACATCAGGGCTAATGGCTCCACGTGGTAAAAGGCTCCTTTGATTTTATTTTCCTCTTAACCTCTAGATTGCACAAAAACTTGCCTCGGCACTTTCCAAAACATCTGCTTTTCAAGATGCACATGGAAATTTGTCTGATCTTTGATGTGATTTCATTGTCTGGCTATCACCAGACCAAGCTCAACTTAAGATTGAACAGTGGTCTGCTCTGTATTTTCTACT
The DNA here is from genome assembly GCA_023029165.1 of Gobiocypris rarus. NCBI lineage: Eukaryota > Metazoa > Chordata > Actinopteri > Cypriniformes > Gobionidae > Gobiocypris > Gobiocypris rarus. Next base: position 45,927,031 of record CM040912.1, on the reverse strand, counting down.
GCACAAGAGGCGTGATAAACGAGCATAGTTCAAATGACTCTGTACGCAATTGGATATTCCTTCAACCAATCAGACCACAAGAGGCGTGATCAATGGGCAACGATCCATCGCTTCTCTATCTGTCATCATGTTAAACCCGCCAATAGCGTGCCAGGTGGATAAGCCAGTCTGTGTATCAGAAGCAGTAGAAATTAATGTACAGGTTTCCAGACTGAGTTGCAGGGCGAAATCAAATCACCGGCAGATCAGGCTGGGTTTACCCAGTCTAGTGATTACAGGCAGCAGCGCAAAGTTGATTCTCCGCTCATTTGATCTAATATTTGATGTTTTTTAAAATTTTGTAGATTTAAGTAGCAAATAAGGATCACTAAAATTATTGAATATATGTTGAAACAAAGGTCTTGTTAATGTTTGTCAGTTTTGTTCAAGGTAATTAAAGCAACAGTTTTTTCCAATAATGGAAGAATATGTAAAAGTATGGTATTTGGTGCAAAAGGCACCCCTGCTGTCAGGGCAAAAGGCACCATATTTAACATGATAATAAACAGCTGGCTGACTTTAACATTTATTGACATGACAAGATTGTAAGTATCATATATTAATTTTGGTGTCCACCTTAGGGATAATCACCACATTTATAATGAAATCATCATATTTAAAAATGTAATATTAATCAAATAATAATAAAATATAATTATTTTTTAGTACTGTAAATCTGATTAAATTGAATAAATTAAAAACATAATATCTTAGTAAAATTATTTGTATCAATACTAAGTGTCTTTTGCCCCATGCATGCTGGTGAGCCTTTTACCCCATGTGTGGCGTCACCTCGTACATTTTTAAGATTTTTAAATAAAATAAACCACTTTCATGATTTATTTTCACACAAAATCTGTTGCTCCATAAATGTTCAATACAACATTTATATATATATTTTTTTCTGTATATCACACATTATAGGAGTATAGTGAAAAGGATTTTTTTCTTAATGTGTGCCTTCAGCCCTGTTGTAACCTATATATATATATATATATATATATATATATATATATATATATATATATATATATATATATATATATATATATATATATATATATATTGCATATATATAATATATATTGCATATATAGTTTAAATAACAGTTTAGTGCATAGTAAGGACATTTATAATGTTGCAAAATATTTCTTTTTCAAATAAATACTGTTCTTTTGAACTTTCTAATTATAAAAAAAATAGGCTACTGAAAATGTATCACTGTTTCCGCAAAAGAATTAAACTGTTTTCTAAATTTCAACCTTGAGCAGCAAATCAGCATATCAGAATGATTTCTGAAGGATCATGTGACACTGAAGACTGGAGTAATGATGCTGAAAAATCACAGAAATAAGTTACATTTTAAATTCTAATAATATTTCACAATATTCCTGATTTTACTGTATTTTTAATGCAGTATTAATGTATCAAATGCAGCCATGGTGAACATAAGAGACTTCTTTCAAAAACAATTTTTAAAAAAACATACCAGGCCTTAACTTCTGAACGTCAGTCTATCGTAAACACACAAACACACAAATTGTGATTTCTTATTCAGCTTCTCTTTATTCTTCTTTGTGATTTGTCTTTAGCTTTTTAACATATTTGGAAGGTGAGATAATGTTTCCAGTCTATTAAAAACCAAAAGCAATCTACACCATCGGCCCAGCCTTGCAGTTGGCCATCAGGGTTACAAATCATGATCAGTTGTCTAATTTCTCTAATGAATTGTCAGGACAATGCCATATATTATCGAATACAAGACATGTTTATGAAGGCTAATCTAATTAATGGAACATTAGTGCTGGGAATTAACACTTATAGTCTGAGATGATGAGATGATTAGTAAAGCCTTTGGGTTTGAAAACTGAAAATAAGCAGGGAATGCTTGTTTGAAAAGCAGTGCAATGAAATGACTAGGCCTATGCAGCCAAAAAGCATCCAAAAATACCAGTAAGCGTCTGTGTACAGGAATTATATAAAGCCTCCAAACACGTAATACTTCATAGAAAATGGATGTGGATATTGTCCTATGTGAAAAATCCTTCTTTTTGTAGAGTAAATGCATGGATTGGTTTTGAAAAGTGATCTGATGAGTGGACACACAGTGACAGGATGATTGCGTACAATATACTTCCAGAAGATTAATGGCATAAAACTAGATTAAAGATAGATTAAGATCTAGATACATTGTGCATAAACATTTTTTAACAAATCTTTCACAATGTTCATGCACAAAGGAACATTTATCTTATAACATGGTGCTGTAAATACTATTTTCCTCACTGATGCCCTCCATTTACAAAAAGCTTTTTTAATAGGCACATTGAGTAAGCACGCAGTTCACATACACGAAAGGCCTACAGATCAATGGTTGAGAGAATAGTAAAATGTACTAGCAGTTTCCATTAGCAGGTTTGTTCCAGGTTTTAAGCATGGCAGCACAATAATTATTTGCCCATTTAAATGCTGGATAAAGGGTATTATGCTTAGCCTAGTCACTCATCAAAAAAGTGTGCCTTTATCATTTATAGTTTAACATTTCAAATTTTGTTTTAAAACGGGTCATTTTAAAAGTGAAATGCATTTCCTAATGCTTTCTGCCAGTCTTCAATTAATACATTGAAACGCAAATCTAAACATCTATGATGTTACCAGTGTAGTCAAAGATATTTATATAAATTTATTCACAAATGTATTTCCATATGTTCAAAATTTGCATCAGCTCATGTAATGTACTGTGGGAATAACTAGCTGGCATTGTCATCTTCAATTCCCCTCTACAAACAGGCCAACATGAATTTTGTCATTCATTATTTGCATAATATGCTAACACATGCCATCTTTCCAGCACAAACTGAGAGCCACAGCTCTCTTGTTATGAAACTTGCCTAAGGCCATGTGGCCTTTTATTTTGAGTAATGAATTGTTAATGTATTTAAATTATATTTGCTCTGTCCATTTAAATCAGGTCAATCTGGTGATATTAATGAAATATAGTTCTATCTGACACGGTCTTCTAAATCTTTTAATCCTTAATGAAGCCTAACTTTGTACACTTCATCCGCATCTTTTCTTAGTTATTTGACATGACATTTCAAATGAATATTTCAGATGTGCTGTAATAAAGTGTGAAAGATCATTTAAAAATAAACACATACAAGACAAATCTAAGAAATTGCAAATGTCAGTGAACAACAAAGCATGGGATCTCTTAATCCACACTTTTACCGGTATAATGATGACGCTACTAGAAGACAGCCATGCTTTGATTCAATAACTTAATAGACTGTGTTTTTGTACTAATGTACTTTTGAAAATCCATCCGTCAGTCTAGCAGAATCTGAATATCTTAAAGGGATAGTTCAATTTGAAATTAAATTTTGATATGTTTTAGCTCACCTCATGGGCATCCGAGATGTAGGAGTATTTGTTTCCCCAGTAGTTTCAATTTTGATCATTTTAGGTCAAACCGTTCTTGTCTGTGCCTCACATAATGCAGGTCTATGGTCACCACCTCAAAGAGCATACACAGAGAAGTCCAAATTAAACAATCCCCCATCGTAAGTACACACTGATGGCCTAAGACACGAAACGAGCGGTTTGTGTGAGAAAACGAACAAACTAAAGCCAGAACGCGCGAATGTCACAACAGGAAACACGCACGCGTGCCCTCTGATCAGTCGGACGTAGTGGTGTACAAGAGGTAAAAACGATATAAATACTACTGTTCGTTTTCTCACACAAACCGCTCGTTTCGTGTCTTAGGCCATCAGTGTGTACTTACGATGGGGGATTGTTTAATTTGGACTTCTCTGTGTACGCTCTTTGAGGTGGTGACCATAGACCTGCATTATGTGAGGCACAGACAAGAACGGTTTGACCTAAAATTATCAAAATTGAAACTACTGGGGAAACAAATACTCCTACGTCTCGGATGCCCATGAGGTGAGCTAAAACATATCAAAATTTAATTTCAAAGTGAACTATCCCTTTAATAACTGCATAGCAATGCAAAGACCAGAAACATATTTTCTTCTTTAATGCAAATATCTGTTTAAATATATTATACTGGAAATATGTTAAATAGTTATACTGAAAATGAACAGGTCACAAATGATAATACTACTGTCGTGTCTAAATTTTACTAATAATATAATTTAGAGTTCTCCTGCTGTGGTATTCCTAAAGTAAGACTGCAGGCGCTCTCTCTGCGTGTCATCTTGCAACGTGGCGTCCACGCCCATCTCGAGTTACAGACAGCGCATTGGCCAATAGCAGAGCTTCTAACAACCCCGTATCTTGTTAGCCGCGGTGTGATTGGCTGTGCGTTGACACGCATCCATTCGGGGTTTGGTTGTAGCCTTTAGTGATCCGCCGGGTATGTTTGAATCGAAAATGAAAAGAACTGGCTTGTTCTTGTTCTGATGACTTGAATTGTTTCGCTCTGAGTTGATAACAATCGAAACGCGTCTCCTTAGCAGCCGTAGCTCCTGCGGTTTTGACGGTGGTGGATGAAATAGTTGCAGCATTTAACTTTGTGCTAGTTTTAAACTCTGTTTTACCGCTGGATTGCGTCTTTCAGACATGGATGTGTCGACGTATTTATGGTTTTTGTCTGTTTGCACGTGCCTGGTGCACGGGAAACCCACTCTTAGGAAAGACAGAGTTCATCAAGAGCCTGAATTGAGTAGACAACCTCACGAAGATAACCAGAGCTATCAGTACGACCACGAGGCCTTTCTGGGCAAAGAGGAGGCCACCACTTTTGATCAGCTAACCCCAGAGGAAAGCAAAGCCAGATTAGGGTAAGATTGGGCATTTTGTTTAACAGACCTAACGTTACTTGTGCAGTATTGTTGCATATCTCTATATGTGGGTCAATAACAGATATGACCGTTCCAGATCACAAAAACGATATATCGTTTAATAATATAGTGCTAAGTTCTTATAAATTAAATGTGTATTTACACACACACACACACACACACACACACACATATATATATATATATATATATATATATATATATATATATATATATATATATATATATATATATATATATATATATATGGTTACTTAATTTCTTCATTCGACCCATATATATATATGGTTACTTAATTTCTTCATTCGACCCCAAAGAGTGTCTATAGTTTACGGTTTTCCTGTTACATGACAGTGCTTGCCACACTGGCATGTCAACTTTTTGGTCTGGATATACTATTGGGATATCAGGGTTTGTCCAGTTCCATGCCAATGTAACAAGTTCCCCAGTTGGGTTAAATGGGCGTAGATATGAGTCTTGGTGCTCTTCCCACAGAACTCCCTCTCCACTGCTTTGAATGCATGGGAGGGCTCACTTAACATCACAACGTGGCATCAGGGATAAAAATAATTTGCTGTTGACAGTCTTTTAGTTACTTGGACTCTTGTTACTGTCAAGAAAATTTCTCGGTTGTATTTCAAACCAAAATAAACGTAAATTATATCTTGCGTAAAGAAAATGAAAGTTAAGCACATTTCCCACTCAGTTTTCATGACTATTGCAAATAAATGTTGAATGTATAAATTTACTATTACATTTTAAAATAAATACGGTTACACCTTATTTTAAGGTGTCTTTGTTACACTTATACATTTAAGTACTGAGTAATATTAAGGAACTACATGTACTTAGGGTGAAGGTTAGGGTTTGGTTTATGGTTAGTTGCATGTAATTATGCATAATTTATAAGTATTACTATAGTAAAGAGTTACCATAAATGCATACATACAGTACCGGTCAAAAGTTTGGAAACTACGATTTGTAATTTGTTTTTTGAAATAAGCTCATCAAGGCTGCATTTATGTGATCAAAAATACAGAAAAAACAGTAATATTGTGAGATATTATTACAATTTAAAATAATGGTTATATACTTTAAATTAGAATTTATTTATGTGATGCAAAGCTGAATTTTCAGCATCATTGTTCCAGTCTTCAGTGTCACGTGCTCACAGCATTTATTCAAAATAGATTCTATTTTTAATGTTTAAAAGTTTTAATGTTGTAATGTTTTGCATCACAGAAATAAATTATATTTTAAAGTATATTAAAATAGAAAACCATTATTTTAAATTGTAATAATATTTAACAATATTACTGTTTTATGGTATTTTTATCAAATAAATGCAGCCTTGATGAACACAATAGACTTCCTTTTAAAGAAACATTAAAAATAGTAATCTGTCCTATGTCATTAAAATTGTAGTATTAAAGGATTAGTTCACTTAAAAAAAAAACTTTTGCTGATAATTTACTCACCCCCATGTCATCCAAGATGTCCATGTCTTTCTTTCTTCAGTCGAAAATATATTAAGGTTTTTGATGCAAACATTTCTCCTTATAATGGAGGCAATGGACCCCAAGCGGTTGCAGGTCCGAATGACCGTTTCAGTGCAGCTTCAAAGGGCTTTAAACCATACCAGACGACGAATAAGGGTCTTATCTAGCCAAACGATCAGTTTCTGCGAGAAACCGAGCAGTATTTATGCAATTATTTTACCTCTTATTAGACGAGCGTGATCATCTCTGAGTTCCGCCATAACTTCCGCCAAGTGAGGTCAAGTAGATGCCTCATTCTACTGATCCGTGCAGGCGCTAATGAGGCATCTACGAATACATTTGACCACGCTCGTACAATCAAAAATTGATTCTATGTAAGATAAAATTTTACATTTTATACACTTTTCTTTCTATGCACTTTTAAATTCTTTTTAGGAAAATAGTTGATCGTATTGACAGTGATGTTGATGGATATATCACCACTGATGAACTCAAGGCCTGGATCAAGAGAGTACAGAAGCGTTACGTCTATGAGAACGTTGCAAAGGTCTGGACTGACTATGACCTCAACAAAGACAACAAGATCTCATGGGATGAATATAAGCAAGCAACGTACGGATACTACCTTGGTGAGTCACATCGTTCTTAAACTGTCTGAAGTTGTAATATTGAATTAATGTTTTTGTGATAGCTCCCTTAATGAAATTCATTGTTTTCCAGCCAATCCAGAGGAGTTTGAAGATGCCACAGACCAGTTCAGCTTTAAGAAGATGCTTCCACGAGATGAACGCAGGTTTAAGTCTGCCGATATCAATGGCGATTTAGCTGCAGAGCGAGAGGAGTTCACTGCTTTCCTCCACCCAGAGGAGTTTGATCACATGCAGGAAATTGTGGTTCTTGTGAGTGTCATTTTGAATTTTAGACAGTGGTACTAACTGCCTGTTTATTAATCAATGTTTAATAATGAAGACTATTTAAGAAAAAGCAAGATGGTTTTATTTCATAAAGTAACTGATCCATTGCTTTACTATCTTCTATCAGGAAACTCTGGAGGACATTGACAAAAATGGAGATGGACATGTAGATGAGGATGAATACATTGGTAGGTTCATCTGTATTTTTGCATGTGTGGTATTACAAATCTTCTAAACCTATATGAAGCTTTTTGTGAGTTTTAGACACTGAAACTCTTGGCAGAATTGACATTTTTGGGTAAATTATCCTTTTAATGTTGCACATCCAATGTTTTCAGTGTTTTTTGCTATTTTACAGCGGATATGTTTGCTCATGAAGATGCCGGTCCAGAGCCAGACTGGGTAAGGACTGAGAGAGACCAGTTTTCAGATTTCAGAGATCTGAACAAAGACGGGAAGATGGACTTAGAAGAGATCCGTCACTGGATCCTGCCGCAAGACTATGACCATGCGCAGGCAGAAGCCCGGCATCTGGTGTACGAGTCGGACACTGACAAGGTAAGAACCTTCTGAGATGCTGACCAGGAGTATCTCTAATCCTGAATCAAAATGTTAGCATTGATCCTGTAATACATTTATGCTAATTTAAACTAAGTACATGCATACTAAACATTGATAGGAAAAGAATATCATAAATTTGCAGTTATTTATTGAAATGTATTAATTTATTTGAAACACAATACCGTTCAGAAGTTGGGGTCAGTAAAATTAAAAAAAAGATATGAATACTTTCATTTAGCGAGGACGTATTAGATCGATCAAAAGTGTCAGTAAAGACATTTACATTTTTATAAAAAAAATATATTTCAAATAAATGCTGTTCTTTAGAACTTTCTATTTATAATCCTGAAGAAATATATCATGTTTTCCTCATAAAAATATTAAGCAGCACAACTGTTTTCCACATTGATAATAGTTGGAAATGTTTCTTAAGCCGCAAGTTATAATGATTTCTGAAGGATCATGTGACACTGAAGACAGGAGTAATGATGCAGCTTTGCAATCACTGGAATAAATTACATTTGAAAATGTATTCAAATTAGGGCTATCAAAAATAACCCATACATTTCTGTGATTGGTAATTTCTGATGATTGACATCATATGCAGTTGCACGTATCGAGAGGATTGCTCCTTGCATAAAAATATTGATACTGAAAGTTTTGACTAGTAATTTTCTTACTTATTGTGAAAATGAATGTGCAAAATAAACTTGTGTAAAAAAGATCTCATTCAAACAGATAGTGCTGATATTGACAGAGACCATGACATCACTATATTATTATTTACACTATATACAGCACACTGTTAATGGCACAGCTAAAAGTGTGAAGATTGTTTCAAGTTCAAGTGAACATAAGAGACTTCCTTAAAAAAAAAAAAAAAATGTACCGGCCCCCAAATTTCAAAGTGTAGTGTATTTATATATAAAGAACAAATAAGTTATTTGATCATTAATTTTAAATGGTACATAAATAAGGGTTCTGCCAGTCTTGTGTTAATCTTGAGTACCTATAGAGTAGTATTGCTTCCTTCATATCTTTTCGAAGAGTCTTTAGTTTTATCATATTTAAAAAAGAAAGATACGCTATACAGATTCTTTCTGAAAGCAGCCAAACTCGTGGAGGCATGCAGCACACACACACGAAGTACATCATGGCATTATTCCTGGATAACTTTTGATTCACTATACGTTTGTGTTGTTCACATTATATGCACTTACGTGCCGATTGCAACAAAACACAGATATTTGATGCAGTTTCACTCACCGCCTGTGGTTTCGCCTCTTGACCAGGAACAAACAAACACACTTCCAGAACTCCGTTGCTGCTCCGGAAAGACACTGCATCCAGTTTCCTTAATGTTGGGTCATTTGGGAAGCTGAGGAAAAAATCTTACAAAACTTATTTAAATCCTGAAGAAATGTATTTGGCACAGAAATACTGTCATATGTACATCTTTTGTTTTGAATATTTTGCCATGTTTAGCATGAGAATCCAACTCTTTAACAGTGTAAATAAGTCAGAATGCATGAAATAGCTTGATCGTTTTATAATAATGTGTTATATGAAATGTTACAATTTTTAGGACCAGATGCTGACCAAAGAAGAAATTCTTGAGAACTGGAACATGTTTGTAGGCAGCCAGGCCACCAACTACGGTGAAGACCTTACCAGGAACCATGATGAGCTATGAGCCCGAGCGAAGGGTGTGGAACTCTACCTGATAAACTCCATGGCTTCCATTCCCTCAGAAGCCATGCCGCGGACTGATCTATTGGAGCTCTACCTCACAGACACTGGACATAGAGGAATCACTGACTGATGGCCATAGTCCTTAATTTCCTCCTTCACTCTATGTTCTTTTTGTGGCTGGTCAAGGAACTCTTCTGGTCCTGGTTGAATGAGCTGCTACGGATTTCTTCAGCTGAAGCTGAGCCTTTTAACTCAAACATTGTTTTGTTTTTTAAAGCAGTCATAGGACGAAGCCTGCACTTGTACAAAGTGTGCCTGTTTTTGTCTGATGTCAGTATATTGAAACAAACATTCTATTTATTTAGAAATTGAACTTAATGCTTTGATAATACAACACTTTTACTACAGAAAGCACTACACGTCAGTGTTGATATATAGTTATACATAGATATGTAATTATACTTTAGATTATCACAAATTTCCCATTGCTGGCCAATAACAAGTCTTATTTGTTTTGAACCTGAGAAGCTTTGGCATGTTAATCTGAAGTGATCTGCTGGTAGGACAGTGATGTTACAGACCAATGTTGAAGCTGCTTAGATGAGGGTCGAAATGTTTTCAATAATTTGATAACATATTCCAGTCATTTCCCACTGAATTTTTACCAGTCATTCAATGATAACTACAAAAGTAGTCCTATAGACCTTAATCAGATTAGTGCCATATTGGCATATATGAATGAAAACGAGGATGTGAGGGAGAGAATACAGTGTGTTCAATGGACTAAATCTGTCCCTCATCCACGTTAAATTCGATATGGTGTCTAACCTGACTAAAGTCTGTAGTCTTCATTTTTATGCAGTATAATAGATAATTTATCACCAAGATGTGGCTTGGCCACAGAGGCTTGCATGAATATGTTTATCTTGTGAAATGCTTTTATTTTAATTTAATTCACAAAATTAAATGACACCACGTTGTTAAAAACTTGCAGGAAGAAGAGCAAATGAGGCGAAATTTCCTCAGCTGTCTGCTAGCAAAGCTCAACAAACACTTGATTTGAGCCAATATTTTTTCTTCTCAGTGATACTTTGCAAAAAGTAAAAATCTTTCATAAAACTTGAAAGTTGCTTTTGATTGATGTACTTTTTTTTGTCTGATTAATTGCTATATAATGGTTTTCAATTCACACACCAGATCACAAGTATTAGAGATGCACTATATTGCCAAAAGTTTTAGGACGCCTGCCTCTACATGCACATGAACTTTGACATCCCTTTCTTAATCTGTAGGGTTTAATATGAAGTTGGCCCACCCTTTGCAGCTATAACAGCTTCAGCTCTTCTCGGAAGGCTTTCCACAAGGTTTAGGAGTGTGTTTATGGGAATTTTTCTAGAAGTGCATTGTGAGGTCAGGCACTGATGTTGGACGAGAAGGCCTGGCTCACATTTTCCGCTCTAATTCATCCCAAAGGCGTTCTATTGGGTTGAGGTCAGGACTCTGTGCAGGCCAGTCAAGTTCCTCCAAACCAAACTCACTCATCCATGTCTTTATGGACCTTGCTTTGTGCACTGGTACACAGTCATGTTAGAACAGGAAGGGGTTATCCCCAAACTGTTCCCACAATGTTGGGAGCATGAAATTTTCCAAAATGTCTTTGTATGCTGAAGCATTAAAGGTCCCATGGCATGGCATTTTTCTATTATTTTATAATGTTTCCTGAGGTGTACTTATATTGTTAGTATGATTTTTACATTAAAAAAGTCATAATTTAGACATAAAATGCATTTTTTCTATCCTGTTATTACCCTCTGGCTGAATGCCCTGTTTCAAGGGGCGTGTCTGCTGTGAGACTTCAGTGAAAACGCCCACTGTTGTGATTGGCTGACATCTTTGCATTTGAAATGAGTGTTAGGTTATGTTGCGGAGGGGGTGTGGTTTAGCGAATGCATGCATGAGAGAGAGAGGCTGACTGTTGGGCACTCATGAATCATGGAGAGCTGGAGAAAGTTTTACTGTACCGAGTTATTAAAATAGCGCTGTGCTGTTAGCGCGAGCTTATTTGTATCTGAGAGTTCTGATCGCTCTCTGTAGTTGAATCACTTAATAAGGGATTTGTTTCATGCTACTAACAGAAACGATCATTTTAGTCACTGGCTTGATTCACTGATGCGATCGACGATCTAGAAAATAAACTGAATACATTTTCTCCGAATGCGATGGGAGGGCAAAGCAGAGGAAGGGGAGGTAACCTCTTCAGTGTTCATGTCATAACTAGAGAGCTTTCAGATCAGCTCATCTGGGCTGTCATTTTCTCAAAGGCAGAGAAAAACTCTGTTTACACTAATCAAAATTTCTAGCCACTTGGGGACAATATTCAGGCTAGGGGAACTCATATTAATGTTGAAAACCTCATAAAATGAAAATTTCATGCCATGGGACCTTTTAAGAGTTCCTTTTACTAGAACTAAGGGGCCACGTCCAACCCCTGAAAAACAACCCCACACCATAATCCCCCCTCCACCAAACTTTACACTTGGCACAATGCAGTCAGACAAGTACCGTTCTCCTGGCAACCTCCAAACCCTGACTCGTCCATTGGATTTCCAGACAGAGAAGCATGAATCGAACACGTCTCCATTGCTCATGAGTCCAGTGGCGGCGTGCTTTATACCACTACATCCAACGCTTTGCATTGCACTTGGCGATGTAAGGCTTTGATGAAGCTGCTTGGCCATGGAAACCCATTCCATGAAGCTCTCTATGCACTGTTCTTGAGCTAATCTGAAAGTTTGGAGGTCTGTATTGACTATGCATAAGTTTGGTGACTTTTGTGCAATGTGTGCCTCAGCATGCACTGACCCCGCTCTGTGATTTTACATGTCCTACCATGTGAGTTGCTGTTGTTCCCAATTGCTTCCAAATTTCACAAGTGGACTCCTTGCATCACGGTACCACGCTTGAATTCACTGAGCTCCTGAGAGCAACCCATTCTTTCACAAATGTTTGTAGAAGCAGTCTGCATGCTTGATTTTATACACCTTTGGCCATGAAAGTGATTGAAACACCTGAATTCAATTATTTGGAGGGGTGTCCCAATACTTTTGGCAATATAGTGTATGCTTTTTGAAATCAGTGTTTAAGGATTTCTGTAACTATTGTTGCCCAACACACTTTTTCCAAGCTTTGGTGCATTATTTATTTCCTGCAAAAGACACAAGTAAATTCAACCTGGCATTTAGTACTTCAGGCAAAACTGCAGCTCCATCTGTTTACCTCCAGTGAAGTGACTCGTGGATTGTTATTGGAGATACTGTAATATCAAATGTCCAAGGGCATGTCTGCAGCCCAGCCGTCTCCAGTAAGATGCCCTGCAGAAGACAATCACATTATTTTGTGAATATGCAACATTTGTCTAAGCTAGTAAGCCAGTTAATGTTAGGATTACCTGACCCACTGCCTAAAGGTAAAGGTTGAGTACATAGAGTTTGCAATTGCAATTTGTTCCCCGCTTCTAGCATATTTTATGTGTCTCAGGTTTTGAGCCCTGAGCAGAAATTACCTCTTTCTTCATGTGAATTATGTTTTATGAACACTACATTGACGGCATTCCAGTATATTTCTATTTTTCTCCTTTTCACTAGGCCTAGCAGTTTACACAAATTTGGCCTGAAGTTAGTCAAAAGGGTCAAAGATAGAGGGTCAGAAGATAGTCAAAAAATCACAGTGAAATATGTTTACATACTGTTTTTGTTTGATGAAATGAAGTCTTTTTCCTCCCTCTTGTGTTTGATACATTAAGAACTTAAGATATGCACGCAAGCAATTTCTCTGCGTAAATCCTGATCTTTTAGGAAAAAATGCAATTCGGTTCCTCGTAGGAATGAATCTAATGTTTTGAGGAGTTTGTGTGGCTTTCATTCATTCCCTGCATCGGTGTGGATACTGTACTTCGGAATCACAGCTTTTACGTCTTGGAGCATGAGCAAAATAAGATTTTCCCCCGCAAAATGTCATCTGAACAAGTAGTATGTCTGCCACTTTTGTTTATGACCAACTGAGGAAAAAATGCATTACAATAAATCACACTACCAACTATGGTTGCCACCTTCAGTGTGCCAAAATAAGGGACACCCATTGACGACCCACACCAACCCCAGCCCCCCACCCCCCCAAAAAAAATATTGTATAGAGGATAGAAATAAAGAATATGTCATGAAATGGCTCAATAATAAAAAACATGAGATCAAGTATGTGAACTTGCAACAGAGCAGGTTTTATATTATTTTACATTTGATTTTTATTTATTTCTAAAGAACTTTTTAGTAGCCAATTTGGTGCACTTTAAATGGAAAGTTCACCCAAAAATTAAAATTCTGTCATTTACTCGCCCTCATGATGTTTCAAACCTTTATGAGTTTCTTTGTTCTACTGAACACAAGTGAAGATATTTTGAAGACAGTTTGTACCCAGGCTGCTTTAGGGGCACCATTGACTTCCATAGTAGGAGTCTTGTGTTCAACATGAAGAAATGTATACATGTTTGGAACAACTTTAGGTGAGTAAATGATGACAGAATTTTTAATTTTTGGCTGAACTTTCCCTTTAAGCAGTCATTCTGAACCAGTAATCACTTTTTGAATTTCAAAATGTTTATTTTTTGTATTAATTTACTTAAATTATGACTATTATCATGTAATTATTTGTCCGGTTTTTATCTAAATATTTTTTTAAATGTCAAACTTTATATGACAGGACTATTTATTTTGTATGATAATATAGCCTAGTTAAATTACAAATTATATTAATAATAACATTTATTAGGCTATAATCTATTAATTAACCTGTCTAAAAAAAAATGTCTGCTGATAATGTATGGAATATTATATTAAATACATTATCCATTAAAAAAAAACAAAACAATAGGCCTACCTTTAGAAGCAGGGATGCGTGTGTCACATAGACCGGTCTGTCAGCGCTGCCGCTTTAAGTCAGACAGTCTGAGCAACAGAAATGCTTCTCATAAAGTGTGCAGTTGGCCTGAGGTTCATCATGAGTTACTGGACTGGACAAACCCATTGATACCTTTTTGATATTTAGTTCTATATCTGGAGATTCTTTTGCGTTCAAACGGTGGACGCGACGCAAGCTTTAAAAACCACGCAAGTTTACAGGCACAGCGCATCTTCTCTAGACTCCGCCGCTATGGCAACAAAGCCGCTAAAGCAATCACGTTCCTGTACTACTTATTATCAAATGGATATCTTTAGATTTGCTATCAGTATTCTCCACACTGCAAAATCCGTATTTGTTTATTGAACTACGTGTGGACCTATGTAAAATACGGGACAAATCGCGTCCCGTATTGCTTTGATACGGGACGCGTCATTTTGCTTGTAAATAGCCAACGGGACGATTCCGTATTTTATGAGACGGGTGGCAACCCTACTACCAACGGTGATTTAAATCTAACGATTGCTTGGCTCATCACATCAAACCGTGCAAACGATTATTATTGTTATACTTTGTTTCCTCAAATTGTTAGTTAACAACATCAGCATTTTTCTGTAGTTCAGTGTGTAGCGTATAGCGTTACCTGTAGGAGTGTTTTAATTTCTGTAGTCTAATCTTTTGCTTTTGACTATGGGTTAATCACCAGTTGTCACTGATGAGTGTGGTTTGGATTCTTCGGGATTAAACGATAAATTACTTATTTCAACTGCTGTGGGAATAATCCGCCGCTTGCCATCCTCACACACAATAGCCTACTAGCCGGACTCCTCTTTTATGTATACAGACGTGACGTAATGACGCAAAGACATGCTCGAATTTCCCGCCGAAATCCACCAGCAGCACCACTCGAATTATAGCACATTACAAGTTTACCGTTGTGAATCGGGCTAAGTTAAGGAGATAATTTTGAACGCTGGCTGATTACGTAGTTACTAGCTCCAATTGATTTTGGATAATTTTTAACCCGAAAAAGTTATGGACAGCTTTAAGTACAAAGACAACTATAAGCTATGATACACTGATTTAAATGCACTGATGCTGCATTTATTGTACAGTATTTATTTGATTGATACAGCAATATTATTTCAACCAAGTGTGTAAGGTATTATAGTATAATAGGGGTGTGACTTAAAAAATTACAATCTCTACTGAGTGCACTAAACTGTCATGTCCTAAAGCCTATAAATGAAATGTAAAAATAAACACTCTGTAAATGTATATCTTTATTTGAGTGTTAACGTTATTTATTTTCTCTATGCAAGTTTTTTGAATGAACATTTTAATAACATTAACTTAGCAATGTTTACAATTCATCCATCAGTTCTCCAGTACATGTGACTATACACCAAACATCTGTGCCTATGTTTATAAATGAGGTTAAGTTGATGGTCTTATCCCAGTAGAGAACTCAGATTCCTTTAGGACTTGATCAATCCTTTTCCTCAGAGACCTAGAGGGCTTGAATCAGTCCCTCCCTGAAGACCTTGTGTCTTCTGATCCAAACTCTCACATGATGCTGATAAATATAAACATGTTAGAAAGGTTCTAACTTTAAAGGAACAGTTTGTGGGCTGTCAATTCCAGAAATGAGCAAAAAAGAACCACATATTATAAAATATAGTCAATAATTGGTCACAGAACTATTGTATTGTAAAAGATTTACGACTAGTACAGGAGTTATTTTTGTGGTGATTTTTAGAGTTCAGCCCCAGTATGCCCTATTTTATTTAAACTGTACCTAAAAGTAAAAAATAGATACATGGCCAAGACAACAATGTGGTAAATCTGCATCTTTTTTGGATATATATCTCCACTGCATAATATGGGTCACTTTGTACTTGTTCTATAATACTTATGTATATCATGTAAACACTGTACATCCATATGTTTCTATCATGTATGCATCTGTCTTTAAATATGTTTATCTGTGTGTCTTGGGAATACTGGCTGCTTTTCCTCTGCTGTTTCCTCTCAAGGTGTTGTACCCTCGTCTCCTCTATCTCTTGTCCCAGAGTGACTGCTTAGACGGGTCCCATCTGAGTCTCTCTTAGCTCCAGCTGCCAGGGGCCCTGCTGTCCCTTTGCCCCCCAGGCATTAAGGCATACAGCACGGGAGACGTCTGCATTCTCACAGCCTCTCAGGACACAGAAAGGCTCAGTCATATGACACACACATACACACATACACGCAAACACAAACAAACTCTTAAGGCGTCCTGTGTATTGAGGTAATTCTTAGCTGCAGAAGATATATAAAAATGTTACCCTTGTGAGATAACTAGTTTAATTCTGGACTGCATGCTACTAAAATATATTTCTTTATCTAAGATGACCTCTAAACAGATAGTCTAAACAAAGGAGGTATAAATTACCTGCAAAGCTATCTGTTAGTATTCCTATGTATCCCATTTTCAGTGAAAAGTTCCAAAAATAACCTTTTTGTTTTACATCTAAAGAACCCTTTCCCACTATAAAGAAACTTTTGTGGCATGGAAAGATTTCATGGAAGGATCTTCATAAAAACCATTGATGCCAATAAAGGAGCTTTGTTTTTAAGATTTTATGTGTTAAAATGAGTGAAATATGACCTCATCCGTGACTTTGTGCCAAACCGTACAGACAATTGCTGCAGAATTGAGGCCACAGTCGACAGGCATTCGGATAATGAAGGGGTGTGAAGGGAACAAACTGTCCCTACGCTTCAGTGGCATTAAAGACACTGTTAAGACCTCCATCCTCCAACATCAGCCACTAATGATCTGCGTGCATCCCAAACAAATAGAGCTGCAGTGCATTTCATTGTCAGGATTTTGACTGTCTCATCATACATGACATTTTAGACAGTGTCTTGGCACTTCTTGTGAATTCATACAATTGTAATGATATGGAAAATGATGAGCTGTCTTCATTAAAGTAATGTGAAAAGAAAGTGTTTTATTTTTAGCATTCTTGTTTCTGTAAAGACATTAAAAACATTTAAGTAGAACCTCTCAATTTGAGCACCCTTGTTGGAAGAGTTAACAGTACCTAATAGTGGAAGTGATAGTTAATAAACTAGAACTCCATTGGACCATAAACAGATATACATGAGACAAAATGTTTCTCAAGTTTAATACACACAAGTCACCCTTCGCCGGGAGTTTGATTGACAGGCGATCTGACCAATCATAATCCGCCTTAGTTCCGCGGAATCCGCCATTTTTGTCTGACAAAGCAGTCAAGCGAGTTCGTAGATTGTGGACTTGAACTTAAAAACAGTGTGTGCTGGCGTCTTTCCGTGGTTGAAAAACATTCCTTCTGAAGTTCATTCAGGTTTATTTGATACTATATAGAAGGAAGAGATGATCGGTTCACGAGCAGCTTTAACTGAGGCGCTACAGCGACTTGTTACCGCGCATTAAAGAGCCACAAACAGTATTTATTGTTTACATTTTGTTAAAAAATGACAGCAACAGTAACTAAAGGTGGCGGGTCTTTGCGAACGTCAATTGGTTCTTTCTCGGGCTTCTCTCGAGTGATTTCTGAAAAATGCTGTTGAATGTGGCTAGGACAGAGGGAGCACAACAAAACACTTGTAGCCAATCAGCTGTAGGGTGTGTCCATTCATGATGGGGGAGGATAGAGAGTGTGCAAGAGATTTGAAGAAAGACTAGAAAGAGAGATGGTTGAGAGACATTACAAAAGAGAGAAGGCGAGAGGAATGTCAATAGGAAAATAAGGGTTATGATCAGGCAAGTTACCGTGTTAATATTAAAGCATTCCAGCACTGGAGAGATCAAAGCGGCAAGAAGGCCTACAAAACTGAAGCGAGGTTGTGTTGTTTTTGCTCCATAGGTGAGTAACATTGGTTTTGCTATGTTTCACAGAAACAAGACATGCTGTTGTTGTAATGTTAGCTCAAGTACCAGCACAGTTTTGAGTGTCAATCATTTGTCTGGAGCTGCTGGCGACTAACAAACTCTTGCATACTCTCCCTGTTGAAAAAAAAAACAGAACATGCTGGTTAGGTAGTCTATGTTTTTGAAGCATGGCAGGTGGTTTGAGCTGGTTTAAACCAGTGTTAATTTTGACAGCAAATTTTGATTTAGTTTTAGTCATAGTCTTTTGACGAAAATGCCATTTAGTTTTAGTCACCTGAATTGTTTTTAGTTTTAGTCAAGTTTTAGTCGACTAAAAATCAAAAGATTTTAGTCGACTAAATCTACAGTAGATTTAGTCGACTAAAATCTAATGAGTTTAGTTAAATTGTAATGCATTAAATGAGCATTTAAGCATTACATAACCGACTGTTACTTGAACTGACATTGTGACATCATTGTGTTTGACAAAAATACACGAAAGAGAGCTCAATTAACTTCTTTTTTTTTTAAAAAAAACATCTATATAGTTTTTATAACTTTGTATTTCTGTTTTAGTTAGTATATCAGGTTAAGCTAAAGCTTCAAGTTTGTTTATTTATTTAAGTAATGGAGATTTTTAATGGTTTTATGAAACTATTATAACCCTGATACTTTATTGAATATGTGTCAAATACTGTCTTTCCTCCTGACTATGAATTAAATGGGAATTAAATTAAATATAGTTTATTATGAAACCAAAAACGAATATATATAATGCGTGAATCTTAATTATAAACAAGCTCGGAATACACCGGGACTCTTATTTTGAAACACCTCACTATTGCAGTTGCAGCAGCTGAGCTCTTTCAAGTTCAGATGAGGGAGATAAAATATGCATTGTTACAACCGTCTAAAGCATATTACTATATACACATCGTAAAGTAAACATTGTCCTTGTTCATCAGCATTAATTCATAAACAATTGCATGATATAAATGTGTGCTATTCATTGATTGAGCCGCTCTGAAGTGCTGTATTGGAGATGCGTGAGCCTGGAGAAGCTCAACAGCGCCGTGTTTGCCCGCGGTTAGATCCGCACGTTACAACCATGGTTACAAATCAAATGCGCATCTGTTACAGGACATCAGTTCTGACTGGATCTCTTCCTAATCGTCCCACCCTGGCAAGCCGTTTTAACTTTTAATCAAATCGCATGATATGTATTTGTGATATCAACAATTCAATTTTCACTAGTTAAAATGTTAATTCTTGATATCAGGAATTAGATTTCCACTAGTAACAATGACCATTTTTGATATCAGAAATTACATTTCCACTAGTAACAACATTAATTCTTGATATCAACAATTCAATTTTCACTAGTTAAAATGCTCATTTTGATATCAAGAATTCAATTTCCACTAGTGAAAACTCTAATTCTTGATATCAGTAATTGTATTTCCACTAGTGAAATGTCCCCATAGGCGGCCATTCAAAATCAATTCTTGATATCAACAATTGATTTCTTACTAGTAGAAATTCCAATTTCAGATATCAGAAATACAATTCTTACTAGTAAGAATGTGAATTTCTGATATCAATAATTACTTTGTTACTAGTGCAAACATCTATTCTTGATATCAACAATTGAATTGTTACTAGTAATAATGTTCATTTTTGATATCAATAATTAGATTGTCACTAGTAACAATATTCATTTCTGATATCATGAATGTGATTGTTACTAGTAAGAAAGACATTTTAGATATCTGAAATTATATTGATATCACAAATACATTTTCAGATATCAAAAATGAACATTTTACTAGTAACAATTCAATTGTTGATATCAAGAAAAGGCATTTCAACTAGTGACAATTGAATTCTTGATATCAGAAATCCGCATTTTTACTAGTAACAATATAATTATTGATATCAGCAAAGGCAGTTGATATCTGAAATTACCCTTGCAACTAGTGGAAATAGAATTGCTGATATCTTAAATTATATTTTTACTAGTAAAAATACAATTTCAGATATCTAGAAATGCCATTTTACATGTAATAATAGCTATGGTAATTAGTTCATGAATATTAATGAGATCTGGTTTTCCCATAATCCTCTTTAGGCCAAAGATGGAGGAAGAACATCCGTGCAGAGAAACGGCTCATAATTTATTTATTTGTTTAGTTAATGAAATATAAAACATATTTGATGGTTTGATTTTTCCTTTTCTTTTAAAAAAAGTAGTTTAATCCTGTTTATTTGTATCGCCACTGGGTACTTCAGAGAATTAATGGAAAAATGAACAAGGCATTAATTTATCTTTTATTTTATCATTGTCCTGAACATAACATCATGTCGTTTTTTCATGTTTATTTTAGTTTTAATTACACTTTTATGCATGCATTAAATAAAAATACAACCAAAACGAAAGATAATGTGTAATGAGTCAAAGTTTGAACGTTTTACTGGACGATTTTTATATCATTCCATGACATTTACATATGGATATAATTAAGGAATGAGTCGTCATCACGCATGCACAAATCCTACAGTTGCGAGTTTTTTTTACTGTACATTTTGATGTATTATTATAGGCTACACCGACACTTTATCTTCTGGGATAGCCTGTGCTGAGCCAAACTATTTACACTCTCTACCCAGATCGGCTGTGAAGTGACTGCTGCGGTATCACAATTGTGCATGTGAAGTGCATTAAAAAATAACACTGGTCTCATCAAGTGTCAAGTCCGTTATTAACATGCAGTGACAGCATTGTTCGCATTAAAATAAACATGCATTGACATGAAAATCTAGTAATTTAACCACAGATACATATAACTTAAAGTCTATGTTTTATAGTCAACACATGGCTTTTTCCTCAGGTAAAGCTGAGGAGAGCACTTGTCTTTTTGGGGTGGAAACAAAGTTATTATGACTTGCAGAATTCCTTCTAAAAGATTAAAAACTTAAAGACTAGATTTTTGTCTATTGTAAGTTGTAGTGTAAAATGTTTTGCACTCGCGTGAGAACTTTTTAAACTATACGACTGGCTGTCGTCTGATTTTTAAATATGCATAAGAGATGTAGGCTTTTGTAATTAAATGATGCACATTTCCCAAAAGGAATTAATGATATGTGAAACGCGAGTGATGACGTCATTTCTGATAGCCTATCAGGAATTCATATCCAGCGAAGGAATAAAAGTCAAAACGGCTTGCAGTAGCCGGCGGTTTTAACATTTATTCATTCCCAGGATATGTAGCTATTCTTGATATCAAGAATATAATTGTTGATATCAATAATTAATTGTTGATATCAATAATTAATTGTTGATATCAAGAATATAATTGTTGATATCAAGAATTAATTGTTGATATCAAGAATATAATTGTTGATATCAAGAATATAATTGTTGATATCAAGAATATAATTGTTGATATCAAGAATTAATTGTTGATATCAAGAATTAATTGTTGATATCAAGAATATAATTGTTGATATCAAGAATTAATTGTTGATATCAAGAATTAATTGTTGATATCAAGAACTAATTGTTGATATCAAGAATATAATTGTTGATATCAAGAAATAATTGCTGATATCAAGAATATAATTGTTGATATCAAGAATAGCTACATATCCTGGGAATGAATAAATGTTAAAACCGCTGGCAACTGCAAGCCGTTTTGACTTTTATTCCTTCGAGGATATGAATTCCTGATAGGCTATCAGAAATGACGTCATCACTCGCGTTTCACATATCATTAATTCCTTTTGGGAAATGTGCATAATTTAATTACAAAAGCCTACATCGCTTATGCATATTTAAAAATCAGATGACAGCCAGTCGTATAGTTTAAAAAAATCTGACAATAGCAACTGAGTTTAAAAAATAAAAAAATAAATAAAAAAACACTTTTAAAGTAAACGTCCTTAGTGGCGCAATCCGTTGAGCATGGTTTCACTCATCATTGTTTTGTCGCGATCAACACGGTTCGAATCCGCCTTTTGCAGAGCTTGCTCTTCTCTCTTGTCTCATCACAAATCACATCGGAAAGGCTTTTTTATATATTTTGTGGCACATTATGCCACAAATGTGTATCCACCACATTAGCCATTATTTGTAATGGAAATGAGACATTAATTAAAACATTAATTAAAATTAAAAGAGTGAAATGTTTGAATTTTTATGGTGGTATAGCCAACTCACCAAGTTTTTTCTTTTCTTTTTCCCCGTTATTTTGGCTTAAAATTTTGTTTGTTGGAAATATGAACTGAATTTAGAAATGCTTTTGAAATTAAAAATTCCGTTTAATAAACAAAATACATTTTTGAAATGAAGACTGCATTTGGAGTGGAGTGCATGCAAAATAATGTTCCCTGAATCCACTGTCTCTGTTGTTATTGTGAGTGTACACAAATAAAAGTAGACAGTTTATAATTATGTCCTGCACTTATCTGTATGGCTAAAAATGACAGAGTATTGGTGTGGGAGTTGAAATCCATTTCATAATTAGGCTATGTTAAAATATTAGCCTTTAATATTATAATTTTTTTATTTCATGCTACTGGTGGCTGTGGCGGTGTGTCAGAGAGGTCAGGGCAGTGAACGGCCCTCAAATGCCCCACCCAGCACCGACACTGAAATTAAGACTGAATTTAATGGATTACATTTAACGTTTTAAAATGATCATAAAACTTGTCTTCTGCTATGAAATGTATTTCTGAATATGCCTTGTGCAATGCATTTTGTCCATGTATCTGTTTGGGCTAGAATAGAAACATGAACTGCAGAGTAATGTCAAACGTTAATTTACCACAGTTCCGCGTTTAACAAACATCTTTCAAAATTCTAAAATCCAGTTATATGGCAGCTCTTTGGCATCAGTGACACAAGTTTAGATAAAGTTTAGACATCCATCAATTTTCTGTTGTCTTGCATTCATGTAGCTTTCTCTGTTTATTTATTCTTTTTCTTTCTTGTTTTAGGCTACAGCCATGCACGAATGAAATTAGTTCAGCATTTACATTTTACAAAGCAAATTTGAAATGGACATCCCAGACAGGGTCCAAATCTGGTACACATGGAATTCACATGGCCGACACTACAGGTCCTTCTCAAAAAATTAGCATATTGTGATAAAGTTAATTATTTTCCATAATGTAATGATAAAAATTAAACTTTCATATATTTTAGATTCATTCCACCAACTGAAATATTTCAGGTCTTTTATTGTTTTAATACTGATGATTTTGGCATACAGCTCATGAAAACCCAAAATTCTAAAAAATTAGCATATCATGAAAAGGTTCTCTAAACGAGCTATTAACCTTATCATCTGAATCAACTAATTGAACTCTAAACACCTGCAAAAGATTCCTGAGGCTTTTAAAAACTCCCAGCCTGGTTCATTACTCAAAACCGCAATCATGGGTAAGACTGCCGACCTGACTGCTGTCCAGAAGGCCATCATTGACACCCTCAAGCGAGAGGGTAAGACACAGAAAGACATTTCTGAACGAATAGGCTGTTCCCAGAGTGCTGTATCAAGGCACCTCAGTGGGAAGTCTGTGGGAAGGAAAAGTGTGGCAAAAACACTGCACAACGAGAAGAGGTGACCGGACCCTGAGGAAGATTGTGGAGAAGGACCGATTCCAGACCTTGGGGACCTGCGGAAGCAGTGGACTGAGTCTGGAGTAGAAACATCCAGAGCCACCGCGCACAGGTGTGTGTGCAGGAAATGGGCTACAGGTGCATTCCCAGGTCAAGCCACTTTTGAACCAGGAACAGTGGCAGAAGCGCCTGACCGGGCTACAGAGAAGCAGCACTGGACTGTCGCTCAAATTTTGCATGTCATTCGAAATCAAGGTGCCAGAGTCTGGAGGAAGACTGGGAGAAGGAAATGCCAAAATGCCTGAAGTCCAGAGTCAAGTACCCACAGTCAGTGATGGTCTGGGGTGCCATGTCAGCTGCTGGTGTTGGTACACTGTGTTTTATCAAGGGCAGGGTCAATGCAGCTAGCTATCAGGAGATTTTGGAGATTTTGGATTTCATGCTTCCATCTGCTGAAAAGCTTTATGGAGATGAAGATTTCGTTTTTCAGCACGACCTGGCACCTGCTCACAGTGCCAAAACCACTGGTAAATGGGTTACTGACCATGGTATTACTGTGCTCAATTGGCCTGCCAACTCTCCTGTCCTGAACCCCACAGAGAATCTGTGGGATATTGTGAAGAGAAAGTTAAGAGGCGCAAGACCCAACACTCTGGATGAGCTTAATGCCGCCATCGAAGCATCCTGGGCCTCCATAACACCTCAGCAGTGCCACAGGCTGATTGCCTCCATGCCACGCCGCATTGAAGCTGTCATTTCTGCAAAAGGATTCCCCACCAAGTATTGAGTGTATAACTGAACATAATTATTTGAAGGTTGACTTTTTTTTGTATTAAAAACACTTCTCTTTTATTGGTCGGATGAAATATGCTAATTTTTTGAGATAGGAATTTTGGGTTTTCATGAGCTGTATGCCAAAATCATCAGTATTAAAACAATAAAAGACCTGAAATATTTCAGTTGGTGTGCAATGAATCTAAAATATATGAAAGTTTAATTTTTATCATTACATTATGGAAAATAATGAACTTTATCACAATATGCAATTTTTTTGAGAAGGCCATGTATATTGCTGTCTGTGATGTCAGTGTCACACTATTCTCAAATTACTGACAATAACAGCAACGTTTTTGCTTTTTTAGGGTGTACTCACACTAGGCACGGTTGCCTTGTACCGTGCCCGAGCACGATTGTCCCCCGTCCCGACACCCCCGTTGGCCTGCACTCACATTGCACTTAACGTACCGGGCGAGCACGCTTACGTCATTCACGATGCAACTTTCTGTTTTGAAGAAGACCGAAAGAAAAGCCCTTTCGCTAATAGACTGCCTAATAGATTTATCATTTATGCCGCACAGCGATTTTTACTTGATTGTACTGCACGTAGGCTATCAGAAGATTATTATGGAGGCTGACTTTGATGGAGGAATTAGCAGCTTTACTCACAAACTACAATTATCCATCAATAAGGGAGAACCAGGACCGTTATGAACCTAAACTTTATTAAATCGAAAAGTGTACCCAAATAGTAAAAGTTTGGAGTTTGCTGTCATAATGATGATAGTAATGCACAGCTGTTCCGTGCTCCGGCGCGGTTAGCGCTCACAGTGCATGCGAACCGCGCCGGGTCCAACTGAACCGTGCTCTGGCCCACCTCTTCCATGCGGGCCCGGGCCGGCTAATCGAGCCGCGCCTGGGCACGGTTCGAGCACTCACACTAGTCAAACGAACCGCGCTTTGGTGGTCAAACGCACTCGGGCACGGTTCAAACTGGCTAGTGTGAGTACACCCTTATTGCAACCGTCTTCATCGAAAGACTAGATTCATTATTTGGGGAGCAACATGTATTCTGACGGAAATGTCATTCAAGTGTCGTGCATGTAATGTGACTAATATCAGTTTGTAAGCTTGAAGCACAAACATGAGCCCAGCCATTCCTATCAAGAAATAAAGAAGATTTTTACACATTAATAACCTCAAACACATATGTGCTTGAAAAACTGCTTTAATGATAAGTTGACAGCTTTTGAGGCAGTTCGAGTCTCTTGTCAAGTAGGATATATGACAATATTGGCGTTTTTGTTAAACCAATTTTTGGAGTTTTATATTTACTATAATACCAGCATCATATAGTTCAAATGTTTAATTGTAATGGACTTTTCGGAATTGACGAACGGCTCCGTCTGTTATTCGTACGTCCTTCAAATGGCATAACATTGCCTTGCAATCTGCCTCAAAACCTCCTCTGCCAATACCATCGCCGTTCTGTCACGTGAAAACATCACGCTCTTATTTGAATATTTATAACCGGTCGTCATTACAATGCACATATCCAAAAAGGAGTTCATTACTATGCACATATCCAAAAGGAAATCATGATATCTGCAATAACAAATTTTACTAGTGAAAATGTAATTTTAACATGTAAGAATTAAATTACAGATATCAAGAATTTAATTACAGATATCAAGAAGAACGTTTCTTACTAGTTGTAATTTCATTTGTGATATCATGAATGTATTTCTGCAGTGATGGCGTCATTTTTGATATCAAGAATTAAATTCCTGATATCATCAATCATCATTTCTGATATCAAGAATTTAATTGTTGATATCTAGAATTGTAATTGTTGATATCAACAATTCATATCCTACATGTGTTTTAAATGTTAAAATGGCGACAAAACTATTACAGATATCAAAAATGCATTTCTTACTAGTACTAATTCTGAATACAGATATCAGCTTTGTTCTTCTTACTAGTGGAAATATATTGTTTGATATCAATAATTATATTGTTACTAGTAAAAATGCATTTCTGATATCAAGAATTCAATTGTCACTAGTTGAAATGCCTATTCTTGATATCAACAATTGAATTGTTACTAGTAAAAATGTTCATTTTGATATCTGAAAATGTATTTGTGATATCAATATAATTTCAGATATCTAAAATGTCTTTCTTACTAGTAACAATCACATTCATGATATCAGAAATGAATATTGTTACTAGTGACAATCTAATTATTGATATCAAAAATGAACATTATTACTAGTAACAATTAAATTGTTGATATCAAGAATAGATGTTTGCACTAGTAACAAAGTAATTATTGATATCAGAAATTCACATTCTTACTAGTAAGAATTGTATTTCTGATATCTGAAATTGGAATTTCTACTAGTAAGAAATCAATTGTTGATATCAAGAATTGATTTTGAATGGCCGCCTATGGGGACATTTCACTAGTGAAAATACAATTACTGATATCAAGAATTAGAGTTTTCACTAGTGGAAATTGAATTCTTGATATCAAAAATGAGCATTTTAACTAGTGAAAATTGAATTTTGATATCAAGAATTAATGTTGTTACTAGTGGAAATGTAATTTCTGATATCAAAAATGGTCATTGTTACTAGTGGAAATCTAATTCCTGATATCAAGAATTAACATTTTAACTAGTGAAAATTGAATTGTTGATATCACAAATACATATCCTGCGAATTAATAAAAGTTAAAACGGCTTGCCATAGTAAGAAATGCATTTTGATATCTATAATAGTTTTGTCGCCATTTTAACATTTAAAACACATGTAGGATATGAATTGTTGATATCAACAATTACAATTCTAGATATCAACAATTAAATTCTTGATATCAGAAATGATGATTGATGATATCAGGAATTTAATTCTTGATATCAAAAATGACGCCATCACTCGAAATACATTCATGATATCACAAATGAAATTACAACCAGTAAGAAACGTTCTTCTTGATATCTGTAATTAAATTCTTGATATCTGTAATTTAATTCTTACATGTTAAAATTACATTTTCACTAGTAAAAGTTGTTATTGCAGATATCATGATTTCCTTTTTGGATATGTGCATAGTAATGAACTCCTTTTTGGATATGTGCATAGTAATGACGACCGGTTATAAATATTCAAATAAGAGCGTGATGTTTTCACGTGACAGAACGGCGATGGCACTGGCAGAGGAGGTTTTGAGGCAGATTGAAAGGCAATGTTATGCCATTTGAAGGACGTACGAATAACAGACGGAGCCATTACTGCAATTGCAAAAATTGGTTTAACAAAAACGCCAATATTGTCATATATCCTAATAGTCAAGAGACTCGAACTGCGTCAAAAAGCTGTCAACTTATCATTAAAGCAGTTTTTCACGCACATATGTGTTTGAGGTTATTAATGTGTAAAAAATCTTCTTTATTTCCTGATATGAATGGCTGGGCTCATGTTTGTGCTTCAAGCTTACAAACCGATATTAGTCACATTACATGCACGACACTTGAATGACATTTCCCGTCAGAATACATGTTGCTCCCCCAAATAATGAATCTAGTCTTTCGATGAAGACGGTTGCAATAAGGGTGTACTCACACTAGCCAGTTTGAACCGTGCCCGAGTGCGTTTGACCACCAAAGCGCGGTTCGTTTGACTAGTGTGAGTGCTCCGAACCGTGCCCAGGCGCGGCTCGATTAGCCGGCCCGGGCCCGCATGGAAGAGGTGGGCCAGAGCACGGTTCAGTTGGACTCGGGCGCGGTGCGCATGCAGTGTGAGCGCTAACCGCGCCGGAGCACGGAACAGCTGTGCATTACTATCATCATTATGTCAGCAAACTCCAAACTTTTACTATTTGGGTACACTTTTCGATTTAATAAAGGCAAAAACGTTGATGTTATTGTAGTAATTTGAGAATAGTGTGACACTGACATCACAGACAGCAATATATATGGCCTTCTCAAAAATTTGCATATTGTGATAAAGTTCATTATTTTCCATAATGTAATGATAAAAATAAACTTTCATATATTTTAGATTCATTGCACACCAACTGAAATATTTCAGGTCTTTTATTGTTTTAATACTGATGATTTTGGCATACAGCTCATGAAAACCCAAAATTCCTATCTGAAAAAATTAGCATATTTCATCCGACCAATAAGAGAAGTGTTTTTAATACAAAAAGTCAACCTTCAAATAATTATGTTCAGTTATGCACTCAATACTTGGTGGGGAATCCTTTTGTAGAGATGACTGCTTCAATGCGGCGTGGCCTG
This sequence comes from Gobiocypris rarus, assembly GCA_023029165.1. Lineage (NCBI taxonomy): Eukaryota > Metazoa > Chordata > Actinopteri > Cypriniformes > Gobionidae > Gobiocypris > Gobiocypris rarus. Next base: position 45,897,939 of record CM040912.1, on the reverse strand, counting down.
AGGCGATCAGCCTGTGGCACTGCTGAGGTGTTATGGAGGCCCAGGATGCTTGATAGCGACCTTAAGCTCATCAGAGTGTTGGGTCTTGCATCTCTCAACTTTCTCTTCACAATATCCCACAGATTCTCTATGGGGTTCAGGACAGGAGAGTTGGCAGGCCAATTGAGCACAGTAATACCATGGTCAGTAACCCATTTACCAGTGGTTTTGGCACTGTGAGCAGGTGCCAGGTCATGCTGAAAAACGAAATCTTCATCTCCATAAAGCTTTTCAGCAGATGGAAGCATGAAGTGCTCCAAAATCTCCTGATAGCTAGCTGCATTGACCCTGCCCTTGATAAAACACAGTGGACCAACACCAGCAGCTGACATGGCACCCCAGACCATCACTGACTGTGGGTACTTGACTCTGGACTTCAGGCATTTTGGCATTTCCTTCTCCCCAGTCTTCCTCCAGACTCTGGCACCTTGATTTCTGAATGACATGCAAAATTTGAGCGACAGTCCAGTGCTGCTTCTCTGTAGCCCAGGTCAGGCGCTTCTGCCGCTGTTCCTGGTTCAAAAGTGGCTTGACCTGGGAATGCGGCACCTGTAGCCCATTTCCTGCACACGCCTGTGCGCGGTGGCTCTGGATGTTTCTACTCCAGACTCAGTCCACTGCTTCCGCAGGTCCCCCAAGGTCTGGAATCGGTCCTTCTCCACAATCTTCCTCAGGGTCCGGTCACCTCTTCTCGTTGTGCAGTGTTTTTGCCACACTTTTCCTTCCACAGACTTCCCACTGAGGTGCCTTGATACAGCACTCTGGGAACAGCCTATTGGTTCAGAAATGTCTTTCTGTGTCTTACCCTCTCGCTTGAGGGTCAATGATGGCCTTCTGGACAGCAGTCAGGTCGGCAGTCTTACCCATGATTGCGGTTTTGAGTAATGAACCAGGCTGGCAGTTTTTAAAAGCCTCAGGAAACTTTTGCAGGTGTTTAGAGTTAATTAGTTGATTTAGATGATTAGGTTAATAGCTCATTTAGAGAACCTTTTCATGAAATGCTAATTTTTTGAGATAGGAATTTTGGGTTTTCATGAGCTGTATGCCAAAATCATCAGTATTAAAACAATAAAAGACCTGAAATATTTCAATTGGTGTGCAATGAATCTAAAATATATGAAAGTTTAATTTTTATCATTACATTATGGAAAATAATGAACTTTATCACAATATGCTAATTTTTGAGAAGGACCTGTAGTGTCGCCATGTGAATTCCATGTGTACCAGATTTGGACCCTGTCTGGGATGTCCATTTCAAATTTGCTTAGTAAAATGTAAATAGTGAACTAATTTCATTCGTGCATGGCTGTAGCCGAAAACAAGAAAAAAAAAAAGAATAAATAAACAGAAAGCTACATGAATGCAAGACAACAGAAAATTGATGGATGTCTAAACTTTATCTAAACTTGTGTCACTGATGCCAAAGAGCTCGTCATATAACTGGATTTTAGAATTTTGAAAGATGTTTGTTAACGCGGAACTGTGGTAAATTAACGTTTGACATTACTCTGCAGTTCATGTTTCTATTCTAGCCCAAACAGATACATGGACAAAATGCATTGCACAAGGCATATTCAGAAATACATTTCATAGCAGAAGACAAGTTTTATGATCATTTTAAACGTTAAATGTAATCCATTAAATTCAGTCTTAATTTCAGTGTCGGTGCTGGGGTGGGGCATTTGAGGGCCGTTCACTGCCCTGACCTCTCTGACACACCGGCCACAGCCACCAGTAGCATGAAATAAAAAAAAATTATAATATTAAAGGCTAATATTTTAACATAGCCTAATTATGAAATGGATTTCAACTCCACACCAATACTCTGTCATTTTTAGCCATACAGATAAGTGCAGGACATAATTATAAACCGTCTACTTTTATTTGTGTACACTCACAATAACAACAGAGACAGTGGATTCAGGAACATTATTTTGCATGCACTCCACTCCAAACGTATGATCTTCATTTCAAAAATGTATTTGGTTTATTAAAGCGGAATTTTTTAATTTCAAAAGCATTTCTAAATTCAGTTCATATTTCCAACAAACAAAATTTTAAGCCAAAATAACGGGGGGAAAAAAGAAAAGAAAAAAAAACTTGGTGAGTTGGCTATACCACCATAAAAAATTCAAACATTTCACTCTTTTAATTTTAATTAATGTTTTAATTAATGTCTCATTTCCATTACAAATAATGGCTAATGTGGTGGGATACATTTGTGGCATAATGTGCCACAAAATATAAAAAAAGCCTTTCCGATGTGATTTGTGATGAGACAAGAGAGAAGAGCAAGCTCTGCAAAAGGCGGATTCGAACCGTGTTGATCGCGACAAAACAATGATGAGTGAAACCATGCTCAACGGATGAGACACGGGTAGCTGCAGCTTGGAGTAATGGGCGTGGCAAGAGGTAGGGGCGTGGCAAGAGGTTGGGGCGTGGTAAGAGGTTTCTCATTGGTCAAAGGAGCTTCCTCCTGGCAACTGCGTTGGCCAATCAGCAGTAACCATAGTTATACGTAATTTCCTTTAGCTAAAAAAAAAATCGTTATTTCCTTTAGAAGGAAAAAAGATGACGGGGGTAATATATTTTCGATATAATTTGTTGGTCTCTTTGCTTGACATTTTTCCTTTGGTAATTATTTAATTGTTGTTGACAGACACATGTTACAGTGAGAAGAATCTCTCTCTCTCTCTCTCTCTCTCTCTCTCTCTCTCTCTCTCTCTCTCTCTCTCTCTCTCTCTATATATATATATATATATATATATATATATATATATATGCCTTTATACAACAAAACATTTGCTGTACTATTATAAAAATAACATTAGTTTTACTTTGTATGTACTTTAAATGAAAGTACAAAATTAGTATGACTTAAATAGTGTCAGGAGACATTTTTATCTTAAAAAAATAATTAAAAAACAAATTATTTTAATTTTACTATTACAGACATTTCAAGTATAATGCAATAAAAAACGATTAATACAAAGCATTGTAAATACAGCTCAAAATTTATAAATCAGAGAATAACAAGTATAAAATGAACAATACTAATAAATACAAAAATAAAAGTTTATGAATCAGGGTAGAAAACTGTTTTGTGATCTCATGTTTGAAAGGGTTTCAAAGTATACTGTGAGATCAGTCTTATTAAAGGTAATATAGGAGGGTTTCTTTTATTTGTGTCATGCATATAAAACTTCGGCAACATTTAATTATATTTTGTTTTTCAGAAAAATATGGGTTTTGGAAACAGTAAAATGTCAAGAGGTTCTAAATTCTAATAGGAACTTCTATTTTAGGAATATCTATTTTAAAGTCAGTCCAAAATGAAATAGAAAAAGGGCAATACAAAAATAAATGTTTAAGATCTTCAAGTGATGTGTTACAAAAAGTGCATTTATCACAAACAGTATGAATGTTTTTTATGATTGAACCTTAAAAAGTCGCGGTGGTGATGACGTCACGTAACCCGCGCCATACAGAAAGTTTCGAAGGTAACATACTTTTGAATGTATTCTCAATATCATTATTGCTTTTTTTTCCAATGAAAGAAATGTATTTTGTCTTGTATAATTATTTGTGTAATTATAGTGATTAAGTTTATGGCTCGCTTTTATGCGGATCAAGAAGCTTTTCGCGTCAATTGAAAAGACCTTACGGCACGCCCCATTCCTCATGGCACGCCCCATTTCTTTCCGACCTTATGGCACGCCCATTGCTCCAGCCTGCAGTTACCTCTACTTGCAACGGATTGCGCCACTAAGGACGTTTACTTTAAAAGTGTTTTTTTATTTATTTTTTTATTTTTTAAACTCAGTTGCTATTGTCAGATTTTTTTAAACTATACGACTGGCTGTCATCTGATTTTTAAATATGCATAAGCGATGTAGGCTTTTGTAATTAAATTATGCACATTTCCCAAAAGGAATTAATGATATGTGAAACGCGAGTGATGACGTCATTTCTGATAGCCTATCAGGAATTCATATCCTGCAAAGGAATAAAAGTCAAAACGGCTTGCAGTTGCCAGCGGTTTTAACATTTATTCATTCCCAGGATATGTAGCTATTCTTGATATCAACAATTATATTCTTGATATCAGCAATTATTTCTTGATATCAACAATTATATTCTTGATATCAACAATTAGTTCTTGATATCAACAATTAATTCTTGATATCAACAATTAATTCTTGATATCAACAATTATATTCTTGATATCAACAATTAATTCTTGATATCAACAATTAATTCTTGATATCAACAATTATATTCTTGATATCAACAATTATATTCTTGATATCAACAATTAATTCTTGATATCAACAATTATGATATCAATTAATTCTTGATATCAACAATTAATTGATATATTGATATCATTGATATCAACAATTAATTCTTGATATCAAGAATAGCTACATATCCTGGGAATGAATAAATGTTAAAACCGCCTACTGCAAGCCGTTTTGACTTTTATTCCTTCGCTGATATGAATTCCTGATAGGCTATCAGAAATGACGTCATCACTCGCGTTTCACATATCATTAATTCCTTTTGAAATGTGCATCATTTAATTACAAAAGCCTACATCTCTTATGCATATTTAAAAATCAGACGACAGCCAGTCGTATAGTTTAAAAAGTTGCTCACGCGAGTGCAAAACATTTTACACTACAACTTACAATAGACAAAAAAATCTAGTCTTTAAGTTTTTAATCTTTTAGAAGGAATTCTGCAAGTCATAATAACTTTGTTTCCACCCCCCAAAAAAGACAAGTGCTCTCCTCAGCTTTACCTGAGGAAAAAGCCATGTGTTGACTATAAAACATAGACTTTAAGTTATATGTATCTGTGGTTAAATTACTAGATTTTCATGTCAATGCATGTTTATTTTAATGCGAACAATGCTGTCACTGCATGTTAATAACGGACTTGACACTTGATGAGACCAGTGTTATTTTTTAATGCACTTCACATGCACAATTGTGATACCGCAGCAGTCACTTCACAGCCGATCTGGGTAGAGAGTGTAAATAGTTTGGCTCAGCACAGGCTATCCCATAAGATAAAGTGTCGGTGTAGCCTATAATAATACATCAAAATGTACAGTAAAAAAAACTCGCAACTGTAGGATTTGTGCATGCGTGATGACGACTCATTCCTTAATTATATCCATATGTAAATGTCATGGAATGATATAAAAATCGTCAGTAAAACGTTCAAACTTTGACTCATTACATTATCTTTCGTTTTGGTTGTATTTTTATTTAATGCATTATAAAGTGTAATTAAAACTAAAATAAACATGAAAAAACGACATGATGTTATGTTCAGGACAATGATAAAATAAAAGATAAATTAATGCCTTGTTCATTTTTCCATTAATTCTCTGAAGTACCCAGTGGCGATACAAATAAACAGGATTAAACTACTTTTTTAAAAGAAAAGGAAAATCAAACCATCAAATATGTTTTATATTTCATTAACTAAACAAATAAATAAATTATGAGCCGTTTCTCTGCACGGATGTTCTTCCTCCATCTTTGGCCTAAAGAGGATTATGGGAAAACCAGATCTCATTAATATTCATGAACTAATTACCATAGCTATTATTACATGTAAAAATGGCATTTCTAGATATCTGAAATTGTATTTTTACTAGTAAAATATAATTTAAGATATCAGCAATTCTATTTCCACTAGTTGCAAGGGTAATTTCAGATATCAACTGCCTTTGCTGATATCAATAATTATATTGTTACTAGTAAAAATGCGGATTTCTGATATCAAGAATTCAATTGTCACTAGTTGAAATGCCTATTCTTGATATCAACAATTGAATTGTTACTAGTAAAAATGTTCATTTTTGATATCTGAAAATGTATTTGTGATATCAATATAATTTCAGATATCTAAAATGTCTTTCTTACTAGTAACAATCACATTCATGATATCAGAAATGAATATTGTTACTAGTGACAATCTAATTATTGATATCAAAAATGAACATTATTACTAGTAACAATTCAATTGTTGATATCAAGAATAGATGTTTGCACTAGTAACAAAGTAATTATTGATATCAGAAATTCGCATTCTTACTAGTAAGAATTGTAAATCTGATATCTGAAATTGGAATTTCTACTAGTAAGAAATCAATTGTTGATATCAAGAATTGATTTTGAATGGCCGCCTATGGGGACATTTCACTAGTGGAAATACAATTACTGATATCAAGAATTAGAGTTTTAACTAGTGAAAATTGAATTGTTGATATCAAGAATTAATGTTGTTACTAGTGGAAATGTAATTTCTGATATCAAAAATGGTCATTGTTACTAGTGGAAATCTAATTCCTGATATCAAGAATTAACATTTTAACTAGTGAAAATTGAATTGTTGATATCAAAAATACATATCCTGCGATTGTTAAAAGTTAAAACGGCTTGCCTATTGCCATTCCCATTGTATAAATTGTTGATATCAAGAATAATATTGTTTACTAGTTGAAATTTAATTCTTGATATCAACAATTCGATTTTATGAGTGATGATGTCATTGTTGATATCAAGAATTAACATTTTTACTAGTGAAAATATAATTTCTGATATCAAAAATTGCCATTGTTACTAGTCGAAATCTAATTTCTGATATCAATAATTAACTTTGTTGATATCAAGAATACATATCCTGCGAATTAATAAAAGTTAAAGCGGCTTCGTCGTTTTATTCGTTGACGAAAATGACAAGATTTTCGTCATTTTTGTCATCTAGCACTAGTTTTTATTTAGTTATCGTCTTGTTTTCGTCAGTGAAAAAAGGTCGTTGACGAAAATTATGACGAAAATTATTCGTCAACGAAATTACCAATGGTTTAAAATGGTCCTTAGTTGGTCATAAGATGGTTTAAACTGGTCCTGAGCTGGTTATATAAGCTGGTCCTGAGCTGGAGCTAGTTTCTTAGGACCAACTTACTCAAACCAGCTAAGGACCAGCTCAAACCAGCTGCCATTCTTCAAAATCTAACCAGCATAAGCTGTTTTTTTTCTTTCTTTGTGTGTGTGTGTACTCTATGTAATTTTTTTTGTTCTTCCTCGTTCGTTCTTGCTTTATTTATTTTGCTTCACTTCAGCAATGATAGAGACACATCCATTCTTCTATTGCGAGTTTGAAGGGATGGGGTGTGTTTGTTTGGGTTGATTTCAAATGTCTACAGTTTCTCTGCAATAGCTTCCTGCACCTTTAATTCAGGGGTTTGTGTTTATTAACATTCAGAAGCATTTTGGTCGATCGAATCACAAGTAGATGAGGGAGACACATTCCCTTTTACATTTGGTGTTTTAATCCGTCTCCTTTTGTACATTTCTTCAAGAGTAGGGTCTATGGGCGGGTAATGCCTGGTTCAGACTACACAATATTAGCTCGAATTTGGCACGATCCAAGTGTGTTTTCAGATCTTTCGACTTAATGGACAAAATATGCTTACACAATTTACGACATGCCCAGACACAACGGAAAAACATACGGAGAACAACATCAGCTTTCGTTTCTGCTCTGACAGCCGCAAGACCACACGAACACTGTGAGTGTGTGTTAGAAATCAGGAATGGTGAGAGGACATTGTGCTTGGTACGTTTTTGTCTTCAAACCAAACTTGGGTCTTCAGCCGACAAAGTTTAAATCTTGTCTGGCCAGTGTGCTTTAGGTCAGTAGTCATTAGTCTTTTTTGGCTGTTCGAATGCATCCGACCACATGAGCGTTTACACTATGAAAGCAATCTGGTCAAACATATTTTGACTCCCTCTGGAAGTCGTCGAAAGTAGACAAGCTCAACTTTTTGGACCCCATTTAAACCTGTATTTAATTTAGCGTTGCCCACTTGTGGTCCAATTGACCAAAATGCAACCTAAAGGGTTAGTTCACCCAAAAATTATTTTCTGTTGTAAACACAGTGCAGCACTTCCAGGTTCTACGTCAGAACGCTGGCTCATTATTGGCCACTGATTGGCTGGCTGCTGCGTCAGCATCACATGTATTGTGCTCACATGAACAGCGTCGGCCAATAGTGATTTGAATTGGGATCCTCAGCAGGCACAGTATGCACTTGAAAGTTGTTTTGGTGTCTGTTGGTTTGTCCAAACCAATAACCCTAAGTATGAACAATAAACAGTGATAGAGTGAATTGATTTGGATTTGTGAGTGGACAAGGACACAGCACTGTCCTTCAGGAGGATCTCTGATCTCACCCGCCTCCACTCAGCAGCAGAGACCCAAGGCCGGCGCTTTATAGTTAAAGTGCACAGGATTATCGGTGTCTGAGGCACAGAACACATCACAGGAATGCCCTGTCAAACATTAAATGCAGAAATGCAAGAACACTCCACTTCAAATGATTGCTCACTGGCCTATAACTAAAGGGGTTAAGTCTAATCCCCTCAGAGTTTAACTGCTATCAATGCAAGGAAACGTAACTGGAATAAAGTCAGGAGGCTTTGAACAGGAGGATGTTGACTTAATGTTCAGGTTAGTTGACGTGTGGGTTTCCATCATTTTGTAAAGCAGAGAATGAGGTGTGTGTGATAATTGGCAACATAATGTGGACATGATGCACTTTACAGCTTACACAGGACAGGACTGACCTTTAAAGTGACCAGCCACGATTTATTTTTAACCATTTAGATGCGAGTAAATATGAAATAGGTGTACACCAGCCTTTTATTATGGTGTCTAAGTGGTAACTCATGATCAGTTTACTTAATAAGAAAACTGTCATAAGTCTTATTTCTAGAGAAATCTAACTTTTTTCTTTTCCAAATTGCCTTTTTTATTTCACAAAATAAGTTAGATTTCTTTGAAAACAAGACTTAAAGGGTTAGTTTACCCAAAAATTGTCATTAATTACTCACCCTCATGCCATTCCAGACCCGTAAGACCTCCGTTCATCTTCAGAACACAAATGAAGATATTTTTGTTGAAATCCGATGGCTCTGAAAGGCCTCCATTGGCAGCAATGACATTTCCTCTCTCAAGACCCATAAAAGGTACTAAAGACATCATTACAAAGTCTATCTCACTACAGTGCTTCTACAATAATTTTATGAAACGACGAGAATAGTTTTTGTGTGCAAATAACCCCTGAAATGACGACTTATATAGTGATGGCCGATTTCAAAACACTGCTTCCTGAAGATTCGGAGCGTTATGAATCAGTGAATCGAATCAGAGGTTCGGATCGCCAAAGTCACATTATTTCAGCAGTCTGGCGGTTTGACACGGATCTGACTCATGATTCGATACACTGATTCATGACACTCTGAAGCTTCATGAAGCAGTGTTTTGAAATCGGCCATCACAATATAAGTTATTTAGTTTTCGTGTGCAAAAAAACAAAAATGATGACGCTTCATAAAATTATTGTAGAACCACTGTAGTGAGATGGACTTTTTACAGTAGGCGTGTTTTGCAGTGGGCTATGTAGAGTCTGTGGTAAACAATTTTCTCTTATAAAAATATAGGATATATTAAGTTCATGTTTAGGATGTATTAAATTGATCAAAAGTGACATTAAAAACATTATAATGCTACAAAGATTTCTATTTAAAATGATAATTTTTTACTTCAAAAGAATCCTGTAATTAAGCAGCATGACTGTTTTCAGCATTGATAATAGTAATAAATGTTTGTTGAGCATCAAATCAGCATATTAGAATGATTTCTGAAGGATAATGTGACACTGACGACTGGAGTAATAATGCTGAAAATCACTTTGATATCACAGGAATAAATTACATTTTAAATATATTAAAATAAAATAAAAATTGTAATAACATTTCACAATATAATTTTTTTTACTGTATTTTTGAATTCAGAATTATACATAAACTTTCTTTGAAAACAAGACTTAATATGTCAAGTCAAGGTAGCTTGATATCAGTAGGCATATGTTAAAAATATTATAATTTTATTGCCATATCCAAAGTCTGTGGCAGTTGTCTTATATCAAAATATAAATTATACTGTCTAAAAATGCATTCATTAAAAAAACCTGCATAAGCAACTTTGATTAAAAGCTACACATGTGCACATTTTTATTTTGTGGTTTTATTTTATTATGGTTAAATAATAAAACGGCATGCGTCTTGTGGAAGAACATCATTTTGGTTGTAGTGCGGCTCTGCTGATCATCTGCGTGGATGAATGTGATTCAGAGCACCGATGTACACGTGCATGCATACGGGATATTTAATTAAAGCTAATGGAAAAATAAAATTAGAATGATCAGTTTTTCTCATTTGCTGAGACAACCATTCAGCTTAACGCTACTGCCACACCACAGACGGGGCATTTTCTGTGTATGGATATGACGAGCACGCATAGGCGAATGACGTACTGTATGTAGGCCTTTGCAATTTCCTGCTAAATCCTTCCTGCTAGCTGTAAGATAAATTATAAGATTATTAGAAAATTTTGTCAAAGTGGGTAAATTAAAGACTTGGAAAGTGGAATTTTGCACTCTCTCATTAATAATCTCATTTTTATTACATAAAACACATGGCTTTAAACGCTAATAATATAGCCTATTTTAGTAGGATGGTATATTTTGAAAACTATTACTTAAATAGCTTAACTAGCCAGTTGATAGTAGGTTGTATATATATTTATATAGTGGCTGTTTCTGTGGGCCGCTATAAGCCGCCCGCCATATTGGAACGGTCAAAGCAGGTCCGTGAACATTCGAGAGCAAGTTAACTGAGTTCCTGAGACGCATATATGAATATCAATATCTACAATAGGCTTCAGCAGATGAATTTGGTAAATTAACACAATACAACAAGACAGAGGAAGACGTCAGCTAACATTAATAAGTTATAGAAAAATGTAAAAACATTAAAAAGTACCAAAGTAAAAACCAGTTAATAGTTAATACATATTAAGACACAAACCAACACATTTTTACCTGTAAAAGGTTATCCAATTTATTCAGGAATTTAAAATCTCAGTGGTTTCACAACCAGAAGCTGCGCAATGTTGTGGCATCATTCATTCTTACTGTGAAACGTTCCAATATGGCAGGCGCACCAATGTGTCTGGAGCAGTTGAATCTGCCAATTATGGTGTAGCTGACTATTCTCAAAATAGTATCTGAACTATAATTTCACTGCTTGGCAAGCTGGTCTGCATTGAAACAACAAAACAAAAGCATCAGTTGGTATAGTTTTTAGTTAGAGTTCAATATAACTACTGAGTGTCAAATTCAATTATCTGGATGGCTAAGTCGGCCCAAAATGATTTGTCTGCCGTAATATCTTCATTCAATGTCCTGAAAAGGCCTTTTCCATTGCATTCTCTTTTTCTGCTGTTTCTGGCCTAGATTCCTTTAGCTTGGAGAAAGAAATAGAGAGGGGAATGCTGTAGGTGTTTGGACCCCTCCTTTCCCCACATCATCCTCTCCCCCTTTTTTTCCTCCTCAGGGAATGAAGCCCCATCTGTTACACAGTGTGTCTTGCGAGGAAACGGGAGAAAGGAGGCTGTTTCTGAGCTCTTTAGGGGCCACTTTGGAGCTCCTTTATATGCAGACAGCTGATGGAATCTTTCCTTAGTTTGTCTTGTTCACAATAATAGTTTGGTTGACTCTTATCTGCACATAAACAGATGTTTAGACCCTATATTATTATAAAGATCGCACTGATTTACATTACAAGATATCAGAATTCCATCTTACTTTTTGCCCATGTCTGCAAGTGCGCCGAATTGCATATTTTGCTCAGTCAAATAAAACTGAGGAGCGTTGTTCCACTTTGAGTAGGCTATGAACTCTTTTATAGGTTTTATAGGGTTAATCATGAGCATATTCATGGAAAATTAAATCAAACTACTGACTTCCAGTCTTTGCTGCTCCGAGTCCTTGCACAATTAGCTGTGTTGTTTTAGAGAACTGCCCTGGCTATGATTGGAACATGTCTAGAGGCATGATAGATAAGATCTTATCACATAACTCATTTTGATCTTTTGTTGATCCATTGGGGCTCCATCTTTGTGGCCACACATGACATTATTCTTCTGCTAATGGCTAAATGCTCACAGGAGCTAATTAGGACTGGTTTTCTGTGTAAAGGAAGAAGGAGGAATGAGGGCTCAGCCAGGGTAAAAATAAGTTTTTCCATCCCTATATGTATTCGTAGTGAGGAATGACTATTTCAGTTTAGTTCTAACAGCAGCCCTCTCATTATCCAAAAAGTGATTGAGTGTTTAAAACTGAAAATAGTTCTAAGATGGGCCAATTACATGGTGTTAAGAGAGCCAGATTTTGTGTGTTTCAGTGAGCTGGATCAAGAAGTATTCAGAGGAGGCTATTTGGTGAAAGAGCTACATTCAGGATTTTAAACTCTTGGAGAATGAGATTCAGTGCTGCCTACTAGTTTACACAAAAACGAAAGATCTGTCATTATTTACCCTTATGTCATTGAATGATTGACTTTCTTCTGTGGAATACAAAAGAAGACATTTTAATATGAGTGTGAGTTAATATATTCCTGCAGGGATGATGACATATAGAACATAAACTCGGTTTATGATTCTTGCGTGTTTTGTTCATCATAATAATCTTCACAGATGAACACAATCCTTAAGAATTTTATAGCCTTAATAAAACCGACAGCAATAAAAAGCCATCAATGTCACCATTACTAAACTTCCGACATGTCTTTCAGTCTTTATTTAAAAAGCAGTTTTAAAAAGTTTCAGTTATAATAGTTTACAAGTCTGATAGACGTCTTTAAGATTTCTATGTTTAGCTGGGAAAAGGTGCGTTTCCCAAAAGCATTGTTAGCCAATATGGTCATTGCTTTTGGGAAACGCACCCCATATCAGATATTCAGCTTTTTCAGTAGCGCAAAAGATGAACAGCAGGATAGGTTCCCATTAAAGGAAAACACTGCCACTATGTGGCTGAATATTCTCAAACAACCACTGTGTAAGGAAATTTGAAGGGTTATTGCTTTATCCACATTCTGACTTTCAGATCTGCATTTAATTACTTTAGCATTTATTGTGCTTATTCTGTAATATAAGATCTATAAAATCTCATGAGAGAAGTACACAGCAAGCCATCTCTGTATTTAAGTAAATGTTTACTGCGAAATGATTATAATACAAAATGTAAATTTATAGCCTCTTGTACATAGTAGTATCAAACAGTACGGAAAATAATCTTTTGACAACATCTGTGATATACTGTACATAATATCCACCCGAGCAGAAAACACTAGAAAATACAAATTAGAAGTGTGCCTGCAGTCTTTATCTACACTTACTGTACCACTCGAGATACAAAACATCTAGAACCTTATATTGCACAAAAATAAACATTTTAAGAGTGTTGTTAAAAATCAGGCACTTTCGATGTACTTCAAGCGTGCTTGTCCTTGCAAAAGATGTAAAAAAAAGACCTTAAAACAATGTGTACATTATAAAAATAAGTTTAAAAGAACTAAACCACATATGGTAAATTTAGTTACAATATAAGATTCAGTTCCCTGTTTATGTACATTCAAAAAATATACATGACTCATATAGAATGAGACTTCAAAAATATAACATATTTTACATATTTTAGTCTGATAAAGTTTATGCAAAGAAGTATAAAATAGCAAAGCAAGACTGTTCATGATGTGTCAATCAGGCATTGCATCTATAGATGGATATTTAAGGCCCAGTTTGGTGTAATTTATACCATTTACGTTTTTCAAGTTACATTTCTTCATCACTCAATGCAACAGAGCTGCTGCTGTATAGAGTGTTAATGTGTGTCTGACTGTCATTCACTAAGGTGCTTCAGCACGACCCAGCAGTAAAGACCGGACCATCTGATGGGGAATGATTTCAGTTCACTCCAATAAAATAAGCAGATCAACTGCAATTCACCTTTTTAAATACATGCTCAAATCATTCCCTGGCCGTCGAGTCCTGGCACCTTCAAGGGTTGTTCCCACAGCATGTTCTCAGGAGACCAGCGTTTCCCATTCTAGTGTCTACGGTGATGCTCTCTTTCTCCTGTACGGACTGTAAACACTGCAGCTGCTCAGTTCAGTGTACTGCGTCTGAACGAAGAAGAAAATCAATTCAAGACACCAGAAGTGCAAACTGAGAAAAGGCCGGAGCATTTAGTCATTTAATTTTACACATGTGAAATGTTTTTATGTTACAAACACATTTTTCTAAGAACTCTTAAAGCCCTTTCTAAACTCATTTCCTCCATAGAATAAGAAATAAAAAAGACAATTGCAAATAAATCTCACATTTTTTTGCAATTATGTGAGAAATTCTGAGAAAAAAGACAGAATTGTGAGTTATAAACTAGAAATTAGCGAGATATGAATTTACAATTGGTAGTTTATATCTCTCAATTCTGACTTTTTTTCTTTGTAAGATATTGTGAGACAAACTCGCAATTGTAAGAAAAAGTTTTTTTTTAAACTTTTTTGGTATTATTCTGTGGAGGAAACAAGACTCTTTGTTAGAGTTTGAGTAAAGAGAAGTTTGTTTATTAAGGTGTTACATTGTAGGAAGGGTTACATGACTGGTCATGGTCATAAAAAATACTACTTATTTCTTTAGATGTTAAACTTTTTTGGAAAACCTTGCCAGGAACTATTGACATATTTATACCTTCAAGACATTGTATTGATAAATGGACAATGATCTTATTCGTACAGAAAACATCACTTTACGAAGGCTTACAGATCCCAGCATTATTTTAGTGTATTGAATTTGAGTAAATTCTGAGGTAATTACCATTTGGACATCTGAAGGCACTCTGGAGAGGAAATCCATCACCTCATTGTTTTCAATGGCATAAGGATTGCGTAGTTTCTTTGTGAATTTATGTATACCTAAAAAAATTTACATAATGCTGAACAATTTCTAGTACTGATAACTCTAGTACTGATTTCATAGCACAGTCTAAGGAACTTCCATATTTGAGTTCAATGGTTTTACTGATTTGAAAGATATAAGACTGTGATCTTACCCCATAATAAAATAATGTAGCGTACTGGAATAAAGTAAGTGATTACTGTGGCCATAATGAGAACCAGCAAGGCCAAATTAGACAAGAACGGCACTGACCAGTTGAATGTACTGAGGAGAAAAAAAAGAAAGACATGTTTCAGTTTTACAATGAGTCAGATGAAATTAGTTGAATATTTCTTTAATGCAGTAAACATAAGAGACTTCATTAAAAAAAAAAACATTTGACCGGTAGTGTGTATGTTATGCAATGACCTCTATTCACTCAATATCCATTGCAAATTTACAAACGTAATACTGTACTTGAGAGCAGAAATTTAAAGCTTGAACGAAAGAGCAAAAACAACACATACTTCTTTATTCTTTCACCAAAGCATGCTATCTCCTCCAGAAGGTTCTGGACCGTAATGACAATCTCTTGAACCATGTGAATTTTCTCCATCAAACCTTTTCTTTCAGATTCCTACAAAAAGACACATTTTAAAACAAAAGAAAAAAAAACAGGACATACAATGCCTTGCTTAATCACTGGAAATTTGTGAATTGGAAAGAATTATACCTTTTCATCTTCATCTTCCTCTTCATATAACTCCATGGTGTCCTGAAAGAGAAAGACTTAATTTGTAATAACATAAAAATTTAAGTTAACGGTCTAAAGAGAATGCTTTTAAATTTGATCTCAGATGACAATCCATATCGGAGGAAGTCAAACTGTGACACATTTACACTCAGTTTCAAACCACTAAAACAAATGCTACATTAAATTCCCGGATAAAACAGTCCACTCTGTTTGATATTCTATAATCAGAGACAACGCAAGCTGGTTGTCTGGAGTTTTACTAAAATGTGCAATTAAGCCAAAAATCACCCACTAGGTCTCTGGTGACTCTCTCAGAAGCGATCTGGAGATAGTTCCATATGATGAGAAGGACCATGAACATGGGCAGCATGTAGAAATCCCAGTACCAGACTGTAAGAACAAAGACCTGCAGGAGAACACATAGAAGATTTAGGTTTCGTGAAGACTGGAACTAATAAAGGGTCACATATTCATCTTGTATTTACATAATCCTAAAGCTTCTCTTAAAGGGATAGTTCACCCAAAAATGAAAATGAAGGGAACACACACACAAAAAAAATATATTTTAAAGAATTTTGGTAAAAAAAACATTTAAAACAGTTGACAGTAGCCATTGACTTCCATAGTAGGAAAACAATACTGGTTGGTTTGGTCTGTTACCAACATTCTTTAAAATATCTTCTTTTATGGGGTGCATCTCAATCAGCTCCCTAGTTCAGTAGTCAGGGCACTGATCTGGGAATTAGTCAATGGGCTGACTCCTTGATCAGTGTCCTTACTACTGAACTAGGGAGCTGATTGAGATGCATCCCATAAAAGAAGACATTTTAAAGAATGTTGGTAACAGACCAAACCAACCAGTATTGTTTTCCTACTATGGAAGCCAATGGCTTCTGTCAAGTGTTTTAAATGTTTTTAATCCTACTAATCCTCTCTTATGAGAGTTAGTTGATACTTTGTAGGTGCAAAGTTACTTATAGTGAACAATCAAACATTTTTAAATATTAAAAATAAAATAAAAAGCATTCAGTCTTACCGCCATGTAAATAGCGAATCCGCCATGGTGCAAGCCAACTGGCTTTTAAAGGGAATGGGAAATGAGACTCTGATTGGTTTTATAGCACGTTACCCCCAAAACACACCCATGACTCATTAAGAGACTAGGTACAACCCTTTTGGACCATGTGCCTGGCTCACCGACCGTTTTTTCCGTCATTAAACGAGCAAAAGTGGATTCGGACACGCCTTAATTGTACCTGCGCCATGCGCTTCAGACCATGCGCTCAGATAATTAAAATAGGGCCCAGAATGTCTAAAGGGGACCATCAAAATTAAATGTCTCTCACCATAAATGCTATGATGCTCCTCTGCTTGCTTTCCCACTGGAAACAGCTTTTGATGAACTGGTTTACGTGGCACACTGCACGATAAAGGTTCCTCACACGAAGAACATTCCTGGCAAGAACCTGTTGATATAACAATTACCAGCTCATTTTTCTTTCTGAAATCATGCTATATACTATGCTGATGCTAGAGACGTCATACCTTCTTAGAAAACTTAGCAGTGTCCTCAAGAAACTTCTGTTCTCTAGGCGTGAAGGTCCTAATGCTTGCTTTGACCTGGTCAAGACATTGAACAAACAAACACTAAAAAAATATCCAATATCTAAGCATATGACATTGTACACAGATACTTTATTTGCACAAGAATATACATCAGGTGCTGAAAAAGTATCTGAAATTTATTTCATATTCTGTAAGTAAGCCTTTAAAATGGATGAATTTAGAGTGGCAACTCTCAGAGAGCAAGGGACACATATTGTATATAAACATAAAAAAGTAAAAAATTAAGAAAAGTATATAAAAAGAAGTAGCCTACACATAAAGCCACTGAAGGCATATTGCGCAATTCATGAGGTAGTGCCCGTTGATCACGCCTCTTGTGGTCCGAATCTCCAAAATTGTCTACCCTACCTTTAAAGGCATAAATCTCTGTTGTCATCAGTCAAAACTCACAGAATTGTAGATGACTTCAAGCTCCAGTACTATGGTTCCTTTAGATAATCCTCCCAAGTTCTCTTTCCTCAGAGGACAAGCAACCTGCTGACCGTTACGTACCTGTTGCAATTCAAACATATCAATATATCAATTCTAACAATTAAAAGATGTTTTGCACACCATTGCCCTCAATGTAAAGAAGAATATCAATATTCTGCACTTACTGAAAGTAAAGGAAGGACCACCTTTCCCAAGAAATCTGGGGCTTTGTCACCATCCTCATCAAACACAGTCACTTCCAGAACTTCATGAATGTCTTTTACTGGGCTGGTCGTAAAGAGAAATTTAATAAATATCACTATTAATTATTGATTGATTATTGATATACCTGTAAATATAGAATTTACATTGATTACTGTTCAAAAGCTTGGGGTCTGTACAATTTTTTTGCGCTTACACTCACCAAGGCTGCATTTATTAATCAAAAATTCTAAATTCTATTTGAATATATTTTAAAATGTAATTTATTCCTGTGATGCTAAGCTGAATTGTCAGCATCATTGTCAAAAAAATCGAATATGCTCAGTCTATCTGTCTAATACGCTGATAGCATGTTTAAGAAACGTTTCTTATTATTATCAAAATTCAAAAGAACATCATTTATTTAAAATAGAAAAGTTCTGTAACATTATAAATGTTTTTACTGTAATGTTTATTTAATTTAATGCATCCTTGAAGAATAAAAGTAATAATTTCAGTTAAAAAAAATCTTACTGACACTAAAGTTTTGAATAGTAATGTACATTAATAAAGTTATAGTGACACTGACAAAGTAAAGACTTTATTCCACTCAGGGTTGAGGGTTTTATATATGGTGTGGGTCTGCAGTCGGTTGTTTCCCAATTCCAGGACACAAAATGGGTCACTCTTTCCTAAAAATACACAGAAGATCCGATGAATGTGGTTATTGATGCTCACATCCATGCTCACGACTAAAAAAAGGCTCTTTTTGTCATCAACAAATTATAAATAATACCATTTAGATCAGCAGCCATGAGGTCAGTGGCCTTTATCACTTTAACCTGAAGAAAACCAACATCCCTCATGTCCTTCAGGGAGTTCTTGAAACTCTGCCAAGACAAAAAAAAAGATTATACTATACTGTGTACTCTGCATAAAGATGTACTGTGGTAGAGTGGTCGGTTTAACATACGTATTTAACCAGCATATTGTCTCTCTCATGAGGCTCTTCCAGTGGAGGGGCGACGAGATCCGTGATGGACGCTCCAGTGCAGGGAGTGGGAGTGACGAGGAACACCAGCTTGCTCCTGCCCGGGTCAAGCTCACATGTAAACAATGTGGGTTGTTTCAAGGGCAACCCGGACAAGTTGATCTCACACCTGCAATGTGCACACACACGGACACAAAAGGCCTTAAACACAAAACCAGTCTTTACAAGGAGGAAATGCATTCCCTGAGAAAGTCTTTGAAGTTTAATGTTCTGTGATTCATTCAAGTTAAGCTCTACCAGCAGCATTTGTGGCAAACATGTTGATTACAGTTTTTCATTTCATCATTATTATTTGATTAATATGCTTACAAATGTAAAAAATAAAATTGTTAAACCACTTTCGAAAAAATTTAGACACCACATTTTTAAATGGTAGTGGACGTATATAACTTCTAGTTATGCATTTCCTATAGTTATATTTCTAATGTAAAAAAATTATCCTTGTATCCTTGCAATGTGCATAGTTTTATATAGTCATGACAAAAGTTGAAATATTACATGCCTAGTCACATGCCACAATGTATAAAGTCTTCGGCCCCACTTTATATTAGGTGGCCTTAACTACTATGTACTTACATAAAAAAATAAGTACAATGTACTTACTGTGTTCATATTGTGTTGCAAAACACCTTTGCTGATATTGAGGTGTGATACGGGTAGGGTTAGGCACAGGTGTGGAGGTATGGGTCAGTTTAAGGGTAGGGTTAGGTGTAAGGGAAGTGTCAACTGTGTAATTACAAATGTAACTACAGAAATTAATTACAGATGTAATTACATGCAGGTATTTTTTAAAATGTAAGTACAATGTAAAAACATGTATGTACACAATACGTGCAATGTATCAAATTATTAATTAAAATGTTAGTACATAGTAGTTAAGGACATCTAATATAAAGTGGGTCCAAGTCTTCTATACATTTGCACGTTGGTTCCACTTCCAGTGCCTTACTATAAACTGAAAAAAATATTTTCAGTTTATTTCTTGAACTCACTGTCCGTAACATTCTTCATATTTCCGCCCTTCTTTTCCCACCACTTCAATCTCTAGAATACTGGAGCTGTCAGGGAACTGGTTGAAGTCAAACTTTTCTCTCCACTGTGTGTTGACCTTCTTCACTTGACTCTGTGGAAATGAAGGCAAACTTACAGCCTTTACAGCATTGCCAATCCTCTATAAATCCTAAAATTGTAATGTTTATATGAAGTTTGTAACTACATCATCAGCAAAGGGCTGAACAGGTCATGCAGACGTTCCCCAGTAAGTACCTTGCTTTTGTATTTCTGATCTCCCAGTTTGAAGCGAACAAACGCATCGGCCTGTCCATCCAGTGGTAAGGCCCGCCCCTCCACCAGAGTGATGGTAAAGACGCCGGTCCAGAGTTGACTCTTCTTCATAGACTCTGTGAGACGTCTGTTATGCTCTGTTGTACTTCCCTGAGGATCAATACAAATATTGGGATGTGATATTGAGAACTCTTATGCATAGTTTCTGGAAACTATATCGCAGTGGTTCTGAACTGTGCAGGGGAAAATTATGGTATAAATTCTACTATAAATGCAATGAATAAAATGCATGATATAATCAAGCTAAATAAATACACTTATTAACTTTTAAAACAGGAAAAATATGCATCTATTGTTGATGACGTAAAAGATCATGCATTTGATCAATCTCTACAGGATTTAGGTCACTAGTCCAGTCATTCTCAAAAAAAAAATAAAAACATGAAAAATATTATGCAAATTCGAAGGAGGCATAACCCAGATTAAAATGATTACAAGTTATTTGCAATAAACATGGTTTGTGCCAACCACAATGTGGTCAATTATTGGCTGCCGAGAGCAGGAAACCATCAAAATTCAAAAAACATTTTGTTCACCATTTCATGTGCAAAATAAATTAATCAAATCACGTTGAGAACCACTGTTATATTGGTTGTGAATTTAGTTTGTTTCAATCGTCATTCTCTTTTCATGCACATTGACATACAGGCATCATTGTTTGCGGAATTATTTACTTTAAATATATTATTACAGGAAGTATTCGGATAAATTGGTGAGCGAGCGCCGACACAACCACTCAAGAATCAAGAAACGATTAGTTGCAGATTAGAGGCTATTTTAAACTCAACCTTCTCACCGTGAAGCTTCTTTTTTTTCTCTGGACCCATTTCTTCATAAAAGAAACAAATAATATGAGCAAAACGTTTAGTTAGTGGAGTTAGTTAGTTGTTAGCTTGCCTAAGCAGCTCTTTAAATTCATCACCTTGTTTACATGTTTTTTGTTTTTGCCATCCCTCACAGATAAACAGATATCGATGACTATGACACCCATATCGTCCTCCAGGCTGTTGGGGTCATCCAGTGAAAGCACCATCTCGCTGCTCCTGTAGAACAGACAGAACAAAAGCATCAGAAACCAAACTCTTGGTTTGACCTTTAACACAAACATTTCAGATTGACTTACTTTTCAAGTTCCAGTTTACTCAGCACAACACCGCAGGATCCCATGAAGTCATCCGTTGTCAGATCTCGATCGTAAACCTGAATAATCGATGGATGGGACTGCTTAATGTACCTATACAGTACATATCACAGCATAATGTGAAAGTTAATGCATGAAGTTGCCACAGCAAAATAAACATGTACCTTGATGAAGAGTTTCTGGTCCAGATTACGGATGGGGAATGAGAAGGACTCATTCCAGACAGGGTTGAGATTCTTATACACCACTTTACTTTTGTACAAGGTCTTCCCATCCAGTTTAAATTTCACATATGGATCACTTGTGCCTATGGAGACAGAAGGTTTTTTTATTGACCACCTGAAAATTTGCTTAAAATGTATGTTGCGCCAATAGCCTCGTGATTAGCGTGGCAACATATAGTGCAACTACGCCTCCAGCGACCCGAGTTCAGTTCGTAGCTCGAGGTCCTTTGCTGATCCTGTTCCCTTCGCTCTCCACCCCACGCTTTCCAATCAAATCTCTACTGTCCAATCCAATAAAGACACAAAAAGGCTTAAACACAAACAAACTAACATCGAAGCTATAGTCCTTGTAGGTGTTAAAGCTAAGTGACCATGTTGCTCATCAATATAAATTACAATTTCGGTTACATTTAAAATTTAAAAAAATAAAAATAAAAATGCAGTTCCTAAAGACAATGACTATATGTCTATATATAGACAAACAGACATCTCCTAAGATGTTTTCCCCCCCGAATGAAAATTATTGTTTGTATGATTGCGTTATAAAGTAAACAATGTAGTGTATAACAATTACAAGTAGTACAAAACATTTTTTTAATAAAATTTGACAAATTTTGCTTTAAAATGTCAGTAATATTTGAGCAACTTTTGTTGATCCAATATTGTATAACCAACATGCAAGCCATTTTGTTACATGACCTCAAAACCATAAAACAGAAAATTACATCACAAAGAGAACCTCTGTAGACCCTCATGATATGGTAATGTCACATTAAGTATGTAATATGGCCTTCTATGGCACAATGAGTTAGTGAAAAAAAAAAAAATTCAAACATTTATAAAAATAATAAATTTTTCTTTTCACATATCTTAACAATAATTTGTAAAGATATGTGAAATTATATTTTACTTGATGGTTATATCACTTGACGAATTACCAATGACACTTAATCAAAATCTGTCAAAAATCTATGAAACCAAAGATGGCAAACATTTGTATTGATGTTTCAAAGTGTTCCTTCAAGGTGATATGAAAAGACTTTAGGGAAGGTTCAGTGAAAATTATTTTTCATAACCATTCAGTGAACTCTTACTATTTCATGCAAGTGCACTCACAATTGTTTGCCCTTCAATCGGATGACATGTGCTGTAAACTGTTAGTTTAGTCGTGTGTGAGTTTGCTTCTGACAAGGATGTGGTTAATACTTAAGTGCAACATCAGTGAATGACGCAAAACCAGCCCACTTCCGGAGAAGACTATCATTTTGAAAGAGAAAGAAAAGTTTGCCATGCAAATACCTCTGGTAGGGTCAACTGCTATAAAAAACGATTGATAAAAATAGGGGCTTCAGTAAGGCTGTTAAAAAAATACTAAGCAACCTGTCTAGCTGCCTGATGCACCAATAGAGTGCAGCATTTAGTAAGTCTGAGCAAGTCCTGCCCTCAGTTGTTCCCTTATTTGCCGTTCATCAACCACACTTTAAAGTCAGCTTTAAAGTTCCTGGACTTATTGTGAAAAGTAAAAAAAATAAAACCTTTTATTCAGCAAAGACACAAATGATCAAATGTCTATTCATAAAAGAATCCTGAAAAATATCAAGCAGCACAACTGTTTTCAACATTGATAATAATAATAAATGTTTCTTGAGCAGCAAATCAGCATATTAGACTGATTTCTGAAGATTCATGTGACACACACTCACAGAAATAAAGTACATTAATATTGAAGTAGAAAGAGTTATTTTAAATTGTAATACTATTTCACAATATTACTGTTTTTACAAATAAATGCAGCCATGGTGATATATTTAGTGGTATATTTGTTTACTGAATATTTTGTACAGAAATAAAATGAGTTGCAATCAGCAATTCAAGTTGACTTTAAAATGGCAATATAAGGTGAATATATCATCAACACTAAGGGCATGTGTTCAAACACTGCTTATAATATATGCAAACACTGACTGTAAAACCTCAAGCTGCTCTATGGTATAAAAGACACATAAGAAAACCACAAATAAACAAAAAGTGGAAAAACGTCAGTAACACTATGCTACTTTTTCTAACAGCTTTATTCTCTGGTAAAGGAGGATCAATTAAGATGAGTTTTCAAAACGTGGCAACAGGATAGCAGTGAAAAAGCTGCACAGGCCTATGAGCACAAATCATGAAATTAAAGCAAAATACACAGACTGTAAACAGGAAAAGAGCTTGTTCAATGAGCCACATCAGTGACGCAGGCAGACGCAATAAACAGCAGTAAATAAACTTGGGAAAGAGGAAGTATACCAATGCATATCCTAGTTCACACCTGTCTGTCTGTCTGTTTTTACATGTCTTAGATTACTGTCTCATGTGCCAGTAAAGCCAATAGTTGTATTAAAGTTTCAAGGTGTGTCTATGCAGGTGTGGCCTCAGACAGGCTTGAATATGCTGGGAGGAATGTTGTCTGAAGTATGAAAGCAATGCACGCGTTCTGGTATTATCAGACAACCAAAGTAAAACTCAGTGATCAATAATGAAGCTCATTTAAAGGCTAACATTAGGGTGACCAAACATCCTGTTTTCCCAGGACAGGCCATGTGTTCAAGTCCTGTTCTGGCAGTTTTTTATAAAGTGATGAAAATGTCCTGGTTTTTATTATTTTTCCATTGGGCCATTAAATTGACCGGCATTCGAGTATTATTTGAGTATCTCCAGACATCCCGAATCTCCTGCATACTGATAGCGGCTCCCTGATGCCCACAAATTAGTTAAAATCTCCCAGAATCTAGAGCAAGAGCGTGTATGGGAGGGGGAGCGAGAGACCTTGCGTGTGTGTGTGCTAATGTGCGTGTGCCTCATGAAGTGCATGTAAGACAGAGAGCATCCTGATTGGCCTGTTTCGGTAAGTCAACCAATCAATTTGATCTCTTCTCCCAAAACGAATTAATCAGTTCAGTGTATCTAGAAACAGTAGAGCCATGGCAGACGGAAAGTTCCCCAAAAATGAAAGTATAAGACACATTTTACGCCGGACTACATAAAAGTGTACCCGTCTTATAATGAAAATCTTGCACGCTGTACAGCTTTTAACAATGACTTCAGCATTTTCCATGGCGGGTTAAATGATTGTAAAAGACATGTTGAGGTGAAGTTTAATTTCATGTGCATATTTTTCAGGCCGGCTAGTTGCCAAGGCTGTATGAAAACAACAAACTCCTTACTAGACCTGTTTAAAGTTGCAATTGAATATAAATAAAAGCAGTTCACATAAATAATATAAGCAGCATATAAATAGTAAAAGTGATCTAAATATTTTTACTTGATTAACAAATATGGGCTATATTGCATAGGGCTATAGAAATGATATATTATGCTTTTATATCTTTTAGACTTAAAATTTATATTTTTTGCTGTTTCATTTTGATGCTTATTTTTTTCGTTACACTTCATATAACAGTGCAGTAAGCGATTTCTAAGAAACCAATAGCCAATCAGCAATACACACATGATGGAGAGTGTGAAAAAGGGACATTTGTAGAAAAACTGTAGAATGAGAGATGGCTCAGACAGTTGCTGCTTCCCAATTCACTTATTAATACTAGACCCTAAAAGTATGTACTCTTTTTGTGAATAATTTCATTTTATTTCCTACCATATCAGAGAAAAATGAAAAAATCTGCCAGCCGCTGGTCTTTCATGCGGAGACTCTCCTTATTAATGCATGCATTCAGATTTGAATGGCCAAATGGATCTTTATAAAAGTTCTCATTGTTGTTGCAGATGAAATATAATATGTATAGGCATACACCAAAAACACCAGCAGCAGCAATGGGGAGGGGTTTGCAATTCAGATGTCTTATTTACAACATGATAATATGGAGCCGCCACGTTAAACTACTATGTCTTCTGAGCAGCAGAAAGGTAGGAGGCTTTTCAAAATTCAACATGTCTCAATATTATTTGAATTATCTGCTCGACCGGCATTTAGCAACATCACAACATTGTTTCTGCTGCAACTTTCGGCATGTTTTCTAGAACCACGTCTGACATGTTTATGAAAAAAGAAAGAAGAAAGTAATGTAAACCATGCGAAATCTGATTAGAGCGGTCAAACTGAAAAAGATTTCCAGAAATGCAATTTCAATAGGATTCCAAACCACATATAGGCTCAAAATAGACTGACGTGGTCAAACTCAATTCTAGTCAGAATATGAGTCACCGCTCCATTGGGCTGTGGTTATTGGGGCGTGTTTCAACTGAACCAGGAAAGACCTCAATTGGATAGACCTACAACCAATCAGAGCAACGGAGTAAATGACGTTTGTTGAGCGACGGATAGTAGTGGGAAGTTTGGATTATTTTACGGACTCAGATCTTTGAATCTCGTTCAGCAAAATGAACAAATCTTTTTTCAAGTAATTTCGTTCATTTCAGCATAATATAATTCAAATGTCACATGTTAAATTCCCCAAAACATCTAGTAATTATGCAAACGTTAATCACATTTGGAATACAAAATTAGTTATAAGCTAATGCAGCTAAGGCCAAACTTTAAGAAATGATTCATTAATTGCTTAGCAGGGTCGTCAGGCTATACAGTCTGTTAGTTCACCTCAAAGCCGAATCCAAGTCGTTCTTTCTTTTGTCCTCTCACATTTAATCACGTCTGTTCCCTGGAAAGATTAGTAACGTTACACCTCTCATGTCTTTGGATTTGAGTTGTTAGTTCCGTCATCAGTGTCTGATCTGAGCCGTGACAGCCCTGTAAGCAATGCGTGCAGTCCCAAAAACAGAATTGATTAGTTCAGCTCTCGAGTCTTCGGGTTCGTGTCATTCGTTCTCACAGCCTCATCGGCTGAACGCAGAAAATCCTGTAAAGAGCCGATGGCCTGTACCGCATGCATGGTCAACACAAAATGAACAAATCGCTCTGAGACAACTCGCTGTTTCCGAGTCATATTTAAGATTAGTTAAAAAAGAACGAATCGTTCATGAATGACACATCACTAACAGTTGTCAACAGAACTCAACTGCACACACACTGGAAGAAGTAGAAGATGAGTATAAACGATCTTTGCCGATGTTGTAAAAAAGAATTTAAGGATACACAGAGTATTTACTAACACAATCATCATTTTTGAAAGAAATAGTAAAGGTGAATGCATATACGAACAAGTTCTCTGTTTAGGATTAGAACGTATTCGACCCAAGCGCTCTTTGGTGACGTGGATGATTACGTTGCGTTATCTGTCCATCATCGTATAAAGCCCGCCCTGACAATTTGATTGGTCCGAACAGTTTCTATTTGGGCATAATTACTCCTCAATAGATCGAGTCCAGACCGAATTGCCCGACCTCAAATGTTGTGGGTGGGGCAAAATTTGGCTGGCATCCTGGCTAGGTTCAAAATGGATGTGATTTTTTTTGCTGTCCACACTTGGTAAATATGATCAGATTCCAATTGGATATGCACAAAAATCAGATTTGAACTGACAGTCTGAACGAGGCATTACTGGTTGCCTGTGTTGCATAGCATTGTTTGATATTTCGGGGGTGGAGCAATTAAGGGTGGGGTGTGTTTGGGTGTCGATTTCAACATTGTTTCTCAAAAACAAACACTTAATGCACCTTTAAAAGGTCAATAGTCTAATTTCTACGCCATCACTGTCAATGGAATTGCAAAAATAATGATTTGAAAATAATGAGTTTCTAACCCCTGTGTGTTTAGAAGAATAATTTAATTCCCTGCTAAACGGCTTATAAGAAATAGTCCTGCCCTAAACTCTTGCCACTGGTTAAGTCAGAAGTAGACATTTCACACCACTAAAACAAACAGAGCAATGTTTTGAAAACTAATTTACATTTGTCTCTATACAGTAAACTAGGGAAAGCCCCTATACAGTAAAATTTCAATGACAAAAATACACACGTCACCTTAACACATCCATCGAAACCTCCCATTTAACAAATAAGCACCAATACAAGAACCACTGATTGTTATTGTAATGTAGGATGTGTGTAGTTTCAGGGTGTGTTGTGTTTATACACAGATATTTGACACTCACCACAGCGGTCTCTAATGACCAGTCCACGTCCTTCCTTTAGGTATATAGTGAGCAGATAGGTTCTCTGAGGTTCCCTCTGATGCTCACTAACTCCAGCGCTCTCTGTCCTCATGTCCAGAATCTGATTTATTTTTTAAAGTAAAAAATAAATGAGAGAAACATCCTATCTGGAAAGTTGACATGCCTTTTTAAACAGTGACAGCAGTGTGACAAGTTATAATTTCAAGTGACATTTTATTTGTCAATGTTCTACAATTTGTACACATACACTTTACTAACTCAAATAAAGTAATGAGTATTTTGTTTATTTAGTGAATTTCAAAAAACCATAAAAGGTAATTTTCAGGTCACCTAAAAGGAAAGCTAGAAACCTAGAAGTGGTACAGCTACTACATCTCAAATATACACTTTCTTTTTATAGTAGCCTACTTTCAAGCTGCTTTATCCCACTTACTTCTTTTTTACTATTTATACTTTACATTTTTTGTTTGTTTGAACATCTCCCATTGACTAACACTGACAGAGCGATATTTTTTCATAATCTAACAGCTATGAGGTCATATTTGCATCTGAATTGAGATTGGGTTTTTTCTTACACTGCCATTCAAAAGTCTGGGGTCTGTAACATTATTTAATGTTTTTGATTTTTTAAAATTATGTTTTAGTCTCGTTTGCTCATCAAGACTGCGTTTGATCAAAACTTCAGTATAGTATTATGAAATATTACAATTTTAACTTTTTCCTATTTCTTTAGATTTAAAAATGCAATTTATTCCTGTGATGCAAAGCTGAATTTTCAGCATCATTACTCCACTCTTCAGTGTCACATGATCCTTCAGAAATCATTCTGA
Source organism: Gobiocypris rarus (assembly GCA_023029165.1). Taxonomy (NCBI): domain Eukaryota; kingdom Metazoa; phylum Chordata; class Actinopteri; order Cypriniformes; family Gobionidae; genus Gobiocypris; species Gobiocypris rarus. Next base: position 45,869,385 of record CM040912.1, on the reverse strand, counting down.
TATGCTGAGTTGTGCTTCTTAATATTTCTGAGGAAACCGTGATGCTTTGTTTCAGGATTCTTTGGTGAATAAAAAGTTTAAAAGCATTTATTTGAAATGGAACTCTTTAATGACTGACTTTTATAAATCTCAACATAATCCATCATTGTTAAATTAAAGTATTAATTTGTTTCACAATAAGAAAAATCTTAGTGACCCCAAACTTTTAAATAGTAGAGTACATTAATTTGCATACTAAATTTAATTAATAATTTTTAATAGCCGTTTTTACATTGCAAATTCTCACAGACAGAAAACATGACGAAGGCTGAGTGCATGGCTATCGTAAAAGAGATCCAATGCATAATTTTATGTACACAGAATCAATACATAAAACTTATTTAACTATTTTAACGTTCATATGTATATTGCACAAGCTTATTTCATCCATTACATTAAAAGATCGGAAAAAGCCCATTAATTTGCCTGTCCATAGACCCTCCCCTCGAAGAAATTAGGACAAACCTTGAGCCTTCAATGTCATTTCAGGAACACTGTGGTGGACAGTATGGTCCATTTCATGGGCATTTAAAGTACAGCTGTCAGCTGCATGTACCCTACTAAATGTCCTTTGATAACATCTAATAGTATTGTCTAAGAACAAAATACACACACACACACGCACACGCACACGCACACGCACACGCACACACAAAAACACACACACGCTAATACTTACATTATTGTGCTCGTTCTCATGTATGGACAAAGTATCTGAACCATTTCTGTTGAAATGCAGCTTCTGTTTCCCAAACACAACAAACAGAAGAGTAAAATGACCAAAAAAGCCACAAATTCACAAGCAATGGTATAAATATATTTCCTTTTTTTTCACAGTCAATCTCTTGAAGTTAACAGTGATTTAAAAAAAAGTACTTAGTCGAGCTGACTTTTTGAATTTCATGTCAAATTTTTCTAGAATAACACTGAAGATCATCTGTCTTAATGTGTTTATTAAAAATTCCTTAGCCCCGGGGAACATGATTGCTAAGCCAGATAACTTGCAACAAAGAACTTGAGGAATTAAAAAGTTTCCGCTGCTAAGAAAAAGCAGTCAAGGCTTGACATTACTAAAGCATATACCACTTGTAAATTATCTTTTTTTTTTTTTTTTTAAAGCTTTTAAGGATCTTGTTCTTTGACAAACAAAGCAAAGTGTAGGGCTTTCCTTCCTTACTGAAAATCCCAAGGTAAACTTTTTAAGGTCAGGTGATTGAATGTTTAAGGTCTTGCAAACTCAAAGCTGACTCACCCGAAAAACAAATATTCTCACATACTATCCACACAAGCGGTGCCCATATGAAGCATCAGAAATATGATAACTCCACTACAATAAAAGAGAAAGCTTACCAATGGAAAAGGAATCAGCGTTACATAACTAACAAAACGTCTACCTCCACCTGACCATTAAAGATCTCCGTTTGCTTGTTTATATTTAGTGCCGTTCAATACTGTAAAGGTAGCATGACACTTCCCGTGTGATCATTTGCATTTTAAACAAATAGAGAAGCACCGGCCTGCTCTAAATGTGTGTTACCACATTTTAGAGCTTAGAAATGTTATGACAAGTTCCTGCAGTGATGACTTGCTCATGTCCAGAGGAACTGCATTTCACAATAGAGAGATGATTTGCACCCTTCTCTGGAGTTAAATAGGCAAAATAGAAGACAGAAGTGAAAAACTTTGTATGGAATAACCCTTATCTAACTTGAATGCATTACTTATCATTTAAATTAAAATGCTGACAGCATTCAATAGCAGTGAACGCTACAAGAAAAGCATGCAAATGTTATCCATTCCAAACAGAAAAAGTAAGTTTTCCATGTGATCTGCAGACTATCCGTTTATAAAAAATGAAAAGAACATGAGGAGGAAGTACTAAGTTCACCAAAATCATCAAATGCAAACAGGTTTGGGTAACACAATCTACCTAGATGGTGCCCATAAAAAGCAGAAAACTTCCTTCCTCCTGTGATCATTAACCCAACTGAAAGATCAAGAAAACCGACATGCTTTACCTCTGCCAAGCTCTCTGATGAAGAAAGAGGCATGTCCCTCAAGCGCAGCACCTGATCCATCTCATCTGTGGATTTGGAGATGTTCTGCTCCTCACACGGGGCATCAGTGACTGACTCCTGTGACGGCCAGCCACTCGAGTTCATTGGCATGGTCAGCCCGGTTTCGCCCCCTCTCTTTCGCAGAGTCACACTGAGGGGGGTTGCTGGGCTGCTGGAGGATGGCCGGAGGTCAACTGGCTGCTGGTGGGAGGGGCTTTTTAGGGAGGATGTCCGACTCTGCTCCATGACGTCTGCGATAGAAGCGTTCATCCGCTGGTCCAACAAGCGCTCCTCCCTGACCTCTGGCTTGTTGGGGTTTTTGTCACTGTCAACCCGTGAGTGTCGAAAGAGTTTGGCTTTTTGGCGTAAGGTGCCAATTACAGACTTTTTGTCCTCCATGAGAAGGTCGTAAGAGTGCGTGTTTGGATGAATTTCGCAAGTTAGTCATAAAGGCCTCTCTCACACACACCAGAGCTGGCTTGTGACCAAGACCTGAAAGGACAATACGAGAAATTAAAAAAGTCCCTGCATGATGAAAGCACTTACATATATACAAGTTTGAGGCTCCCATAAATCTGCCCTGTGATTCATGTTCCACGGTGTCATTGAACGACTGATTTAATTTCATTTGTCATTTGTTTTAAACAGGCCTAACATGTTGTGGCTGTAATTCAAGCCACAAGCTCATCCCTGTGTCTTTGTGTGGATGCATAACTTGACTTTACAGCTACACATCAGGTTTTTGTTCACACAGTAGTGATAATGAAAAAGAGAAAGGAGAGACAGGTGTTTGCTTAGTCAAGCATCACTATTACTATTGCTCATCTGTAGGTTAGATGCTATGAACAAACTTCTGGCCTAGCATAAGCAATTAAACGTCATGTTATACGGACATGAATGATGCAAATGATGAGCGATTGATATGCTATTAGGTTTTTAAGTGATCTGCACCATGATTTTTGTCTGGCCATCCAGAACACCCTATAACCACCTACCCTGACGAAAAAAGAAAACTGCTGCTTGTTCAAATTACTTAAAATGAGCTAAAGCAACACGATTGTTACATTTTGTCCTAACTTAATTGCATTGTGTTCAATCCATGTAAATATATTTAAAAGTGAGGTTTACTTAATCCATTTGTGATGGAGTTACATGAATGATTTTTGCTGCATTAACTGAAACAGAGGATTTTTAGTTCCCAGCATGCTTTGCATATGGCTGGATCAGGAGATTAAATGTTGAAATTAAGTGTTATTGTATGCGTTTTAAAGTAAAGGGAAAGCCCTGTTAGGGCCCTATTTTAACGATCTGAGGGCATGGTCTAAAGCGCAAATGGTCGGCAAAACGCGCCCAACGCATAGTCTAAAAGGGTTGTCCCTATTCTCTTAATGGGTGTGTTTTGGATGTAACATGCAATAAACCAATCAGAGTCTCATCTCCTATTCACTTTAAAAGCCAGTTGCATTGCACCATGGCGGATTAGCTTTGCAAGCTGAAACACTTCTCCAGAGAGGAATCCTTTTTTTAAAATATTTGTGTGTGTAATAAGCAGAGTTGTGGACCCGCCTATAGGTTCATATTACTAACGCGCTCTTTAAATAATGACAATAATTGCGCCATTGACTTTAGACTAGGTTTCAGTTGGTGCAGTTGATTTCAGCTGCCTCAAAATTGCAGCGCACCAACAATGCACCTGAACAAACCCCGTTTTCAGACCAGCACGCCCATGGGCGCACAAGTATGCGCAAATGCATTTGCTTTTTTAAACAACATGGCACAGGAGGTGAAAATGATAACTGCGTCGGGCTGAAACTAGCAAAAATACACTCGAGTTGCGATGCCTGGCATCACATTGTACCGGTTGCGTGATAGGGCCCCTAATGTTCAGTTATGTTTGACATTTAAAAGTATTTCCGTTATGTTGATGTTTTTGGTTACCATTGTGCTGAGAAGTAGAGCTTCTGCTTAGGTTGTGGATGGCTGCATGTACAAAGACTATGATGCGTGAATGCTACGTCCAATGAGCAATAGCTTTGCTAATGCCATTGCAGTAACAAGTATCTTTCTAATTGTGCTGAGCTAGTTGCAGACAATCTTGTCATTGTACAACATAACTGATTGTCATATACAAACAGGTCTTTTCCATTTATTCAAAAACAGAGGTTAATGTTTTGAAATCTACTCAATATATTTGACCTGAAATATCTAAAAAAAGACATTGATTAAAGGTTGTCTGAGGTCCACTAATGACGTTCGTGTGGTTTTTACATTCAAAAACATCATAATGAATAAGTAATAGGCTATTTTCAACACTGGTTTTGAGGCTTTCTCCTGAACGCTTGGTTTTGATGGGTGTGCCGCAATGGAGACTTGGAAGTAAACGCCCACGGCTGGGATTGGGTAAGATTTGCATATTTAATGAGCTTCAGCTCCTCTGTCAGTTCAGTTCACATCAGGGAGGGATCGTTTTGAAAGTGGCAACCGGAATGATTCTCTCGATCACAGGGCTCGTAAACGTCTTTATCAAACAAACACAATGATTTATTTCTCATCCACCCGAGATTGATTGGAATATTATTTCTGTATTACATGGCCCGCCCGATCGGTCGATAAGCACGAACCGCACACACACACAGACACACACGTGCGCGCATGCTCAGATCAAGAAAGGAATATTATTTCACTATTTGAGATTTATCGGCCTGCCGATGGGCTTACGTTTTGGTAGCACTATTACATATAAAAAATAATTTTTACTCATAAGTTTGTTGCACCATTCCTGTCGAATCCAATATAGAAGGCACAACACTGTCTGCAAATCCAGCACCTGAGACTTGTTTACAAATGATGCTGCAGTGAAATGAAGCGAACACACGAACATGTATCACAGATTCCTAATATTAGTATCCGAAGGAAGCTTATGCAGCGACTGAGTTCTTCCACAATATCTTGAGGTCTTCTTCGACTTGTTTATTGCTGCTGGCTAGCGTGATGAGTCGGTGGGCAGGGCTACTGAATTACACATGCTTATTATTCTGTAGGGGTGTTGTTTTGCCACACGATGACGTCAGTATGAAGCACATGATCGTTTTCTGGGCCTGGTGTCTATAAAAGCTTTTCTTTGACTAACAAGGAGGTTTTCAGCTCTGAAACTTACAGGATATTCTTATATTACCATGACCTTTCATATATCAAAAGCTCAAGGGAAAGTTGATTTCTCAATTCATCATACCTTTAAGTTCAGCTAAAAATATATGTTTCAAATGAAGATACATTTATTTAGTGTAACCACTTGCCTTAAAATATTGAGCAAGGTAAAAAAAAAGCATTTTTTAGAGTAGTAATATGCTTCTCAGAACAAAAAATGTAATACCATTCCAGAACATTTCAAATGCACAAACACTCGGGAAATAGACTAGAGAGTATAAAATGTTGAAAAATAATCCTTTAAGCTGCACTTATCAAAAAAGGCCAGTTTGTGTTGCATGAGTCATTAAAAGACAGAGAAAGTGATATCTAGATTTATGGAGATGAGAAGATAAGCTTTGCCAACCAAGTCCAGAAATTTCTGGCAATAAGAATTTTGTTAATTAACAATTATATATGAATTATGTCTACAAGGCAATATCTGCATAATGCTCATAAGGGTTTAAGTACTGTGAACATGAACTGCTGCAGGATATCATGCTCACATGCCAAATAACCTCAAACTCTGTAATAATGGCAAATCTTACTGCATTCAACTCATAACCCTGCCACAGTCTCTGAGATATTGTCAGGGACTGGATTACAGCAAACTAAGCATTTTGAGGAAATGGCTGGGGTAAACAGTTGGGGTTTCCAGTAACACCACAGAAATTTCTTACTGTGAAAATAATTTCAAAAACTCTCATGCTAAAAAGGTTTAGCTAGTAAGATTTGAGTCTGTTTTGTATGTTATCCTGAGGTTATTTACACAATAGAAGACACTTTGAGGAACTATTAATATATTACTTTTGAGGAACTATAGCTAAATCTAGTACCTATATTACAATCAAACTTCAGAAAATATCCAATATTGCAAAAGTCACCGAATGTCACTGTGCAGTTAATAATAACATAACCTCTACTAAAAACTCTTGGACAAAGGCATGAGTCGAATTCTAAGAAATTGCTGTTTAAAAATCTTAAATTATGGAATTAACTCGACTAACTCTGTCAAATCGATTATTCGTGTAATAAAAGTTGTTGTTTACATAATATATGTGTGTGTGCTGTGTATTAGTATTATGTACATACTGTATAAATACATTCATTCTTGTATATATTTAAGAAATATTTGCATGTATATACTGCATATATATTTATATAATATATAAATATTTCATTTATAAATATAACACATTCGTCTTAAATATACACATATGCGTGTGTATTTATATATACACACATAATAATTATACACAGTGCACACACACACATATTATGTAAACACAAACTTTTATTTCGGATACGATTAAACTATTAATCGAATTGACAGCACTTGTTGGAATACATTAATAAACATTTCAAATCAGACAACAACCAATAAAAGCGGATCTCTTTGGTGACAACACGGATATCTCGCACATAGACACACTGACATCAGCCAAATTGGGCATGAGATACAACCGCTTACTCAAACTGCATTTAATCATTAACTTTTAAGTAAACAAAGCTGAGAGTAAAGTAGGGTTTACTTGGTTCAATGGACATATCACTTCATTAATTTGTACAGTCAGGCTCCATCTCAGTTATACAGTGAGTCACATGTCAGAGGAATGCTTTATGATATTTACAACCCATCTGTACATACACACCTGAGTTTGTTTCATGTTCATTTTGGGCCTAATTTTTAGACAATTTGTAAATAATGGGAATGCATAAAATGAAAGAATTGATGTGTCATTTCAAATATAGTATGGAGTATATCTTGTTCCCACACATTTAGCCCAATAATTTTCCGTGGTTTTTCCCTGACTTTCCATGGGAACCCTGTTCTAGTGTTATGTAATAGGAAGGTAGGTAATTCCAAGCATTATATATATATATATATATATATATATATATATATATATATATATATATATATATATATATATATATATATACTATATATATATATATATATATATATATATATATACACACATAATAATTATACACAGTGCACACACACATATATTATGTAAACACAAACTATATATATATATATACACACAAAGCTTTTTCACAAAAACATGTCAGAAACAAAGCTGCATACAAGCCCAACATTATACTTAACAAATAGTTATTACATTGTCCCTCCCACAACTCAAACAATGAAACGACATTCACTTCCACAGTGGAGGATCTATTACTGTCTACAAAGTAACAACCAAAAATGTGCAGAATGCAGTTATGAAACAAACTGGCAGCAGAAGCACATGCATTGTCACAATATTTGCACAATCTGAAAAGAGCTCTAACAATTAAGGTGAAGAAAAAGACACATTTCAAGTGTCATAAAATCAATTAAAATCAATCACCCACATTTACTTGTGGGACAGTCCCAACTGGTAAATGACAAAACATTTCGTTCATTCATTGGAATAAATAATCATTTGAATAAATCACTGTATCAGGAGTATTCCTACCTGAGTTGCAGCAATTAATCCATTTCGTTTAAAGACGTTTTGGACCAGCGACAAAAACATCTCATGTGTTCACAGCAGTGCTTTCACTAACTTCCTACTCTAGTAGACTACTACGACTGACATGAGTAATGCTTCAGCACTTCTGAGATACCGAAATACAACTAGTGAGTAGAGCGGCAATTAGCACGAATCAACATCAGCTATTATCCGCCCGGAAGTTGTCCTTATGTGATCAGGATGGCTGGGTCTAAAAAATAAATGTTAATATAACCAAATAATCGCGTATTTAAATGTTTCTCAGTGCCATTATTCAGTTATAAATGTAATGTCCAGACCGCTGATCAACTTGCATATTGACAACGTTGTCACGCGACAGCTGTTACTTATCTCAGTATTGGTCAAGTTGGACCAATCACGGTTGTTTGTGATCAATGGCTTAATCATTTTATAGAGATCGGTGATATGCGTTTTCACTTGTGAGCCAAGTAGAAATTTAAACCAAAATTGAAATGATTATACATTTTAGTGCATACATTTATTTAAAAAAAGATTAAAATGCAATTGAGATTTGAATGGGTTTCAATGGAGAATTCGGCGTTCTGAGCCACCAAGCGCCCCCTAGAGGAACACTCACTTATTGTCTCTCTCAAAATATTTATTTGCCGCCCAACGGGGCCGTTCTTTGGCCCATATAATACAAGGTTGCTCTAATCTGTCAATCTGCTCAGTCACATGGATCAGATTGTAATCCTCAGAGTTTCTCACAACAGTCTGTCTGCTGTCAGTCTTTTCCAGTTGTTAGATAAGGTTATCACTATACTGGAAGACATTTAGCATGTTTTCTCTCTGCTGAGCATAAAGCATAAAATCTCTCTGCATCATGAAAATGACGTGCTTGAATAAAAACTGCCAACAAAAATGATCTCATGTAAGAATGAATACTGGATAAATAAATGTAGTTTTTGATTGTAGGTCATCATTATATATTTTCATGCACTTGACCTTCAGGTTGATCCCTTGAATAAGGGGGCCTATGCTGTAAGAAGCATCAGACACATTCGTTTTACATTAGAAACAACTGGTGCAATACATCACTGGATACATATTTATGTATATTAAATGTTACTCAAAGCATTGTACATTCTTTCAAAAGTAGTTTGCTCTGACCACTCAAAAAATCCCTTTGACTATATTTAAAAACAACAACAACAAAAAACTGTGGAGTTTTAGTATAGCCTGGTAGAAACCCAATGTTAAGTGCAAAACAAATGAGAAAACGGTAGGAACAATGTCACTTGTTGCTTCTGCGGTGATGAGGAAAAAACCTCAAACAACATCAAAGAATTCACATCCTGTTATATACCCATAAACAACCTTCTACAGAAGTAAATGACCTAGTTAATAATTATATATACATAAAAAGTAGATAACTCCAATCGGCTAAAAGCATCAGAGGTGATTAACATGATGTTTATTGCCATTTATCATGGTGTACAAACAATAAAGGGGTCAGCATCTTGATTTGTGAACAGAAGTATACAACCTGCATATCCTGCATTGACATCAAGTGAGTGAGAAATGATTTTGTATGGGATATAAGAATATTCCTGAATCAGTAAAGAGGATGAGTCATAAAAAAAACTAAACATCTCATGGGAGACAGTGGGCTCAATGTTCACATAACAACTAGTAAATGGGTTTAAAGCTCAACTGTTCATTTACAGAGCCTCAGCAGAGTCTGAATAAAGGATAAAAACATGTTTAAATATTCTTTACATATATTTTTAAATGCTTGTTAAATGCAGGGGTTTTAAAGTAACAGTATTTACAGAGTATAAATTATATTAAACATCTAATTCACAAATTATTTTCAGAATGATCTATGAATTTTACATTTATACCGTGTTTTTTTTTTTACAGAGGGATTGTGGTTTTAAGAGGAAAATGCAATTTTATGATTTTTTGCTCATTTTTATCATCCACTAGGGTGTTGCTATTAGATCCACAACCTGAACGAGTCATTTAGCTGTAAGTTGATGATTGATATGCAGATACCTGAGGTTCATCTAAAACTTGACAAACAAGTAAACACTCCACTGAGGTTTTTAAGTTTCCTACTTCAACCGGTTGTGTGCCCATAGCACAAAAATGAAATCAAATAAAATGTCTTGTCAAATTTGATCACTATGGCATCAAACACATTTACTAAATACCAACAAACAGCAAGTCCCAATCAATATTTATATGGCTTTGATTGAGGATTCAGATAAAAATGCAAAAGATAAAAGAACACATTTGGCTTGCAAAAATAATATACTGCAAATAATGCAGCAAGGCTTAACTGTCTATTGACACAACTTAGATTTGAACTACTTAGAACTTCAATTCTTAAACAATTCAAACAACTGAACACCTGCACACATTTACAAGAACTTACACTGCTGTTTTAGAGGCGCCTTCACATTGTTTGTTGCACAAAACGTGAGAGAGTGGCAGTCTGCATATCTGTTGACAGAAATTTGTTTAAGGAACCATTCATTGTCAAGTTTCCCAGCTGTCTGTGCGCATGCGTTTGACTGAGGGATCTTCCTGGTTCTTCGTCTCGGGTGATGATCTACTGCCTTGTGCTGATATAGCGGTGGCCGTATGAGAGTCCAGCCGCTGGTCCTCACGGTCGCTGCCCTCATATGAACTACCAGAAGAGCTGAAGCTCTCGGCAGGAGAACGGCCCACTTCCTGTCTGGAGTTGGGCCGAGGCCTGGTGTGGATGGTGTGGTACACAGAATGTCCGGCCCGCTCTCTGGGTGGGGAGATGGGCTCTGATTTGATGCTGATGGAGATGGAGGAAGAGTCAGAGGTCTGAACTTGAGGTTGTGTGGTTCTAGAGATAACAAGGACGGATATCAGTATTTACACTACCGTTCAAATGTTTGGGATTTTTTGTTTTGTAAGTGACAGTAAAGACATTTATAATCAATGTTACAATTTTTTTTAATTCCAAATAAATGCTGTTTTTTCTTTCTAGTATTTATCAAAGAATCCTGAAAAATATATCACAGTTTCCACAAAAATACTCTGATAACAGTAAGAATTTTTAATGAAATATTTTTGATCAAATAAATAAATGATTATTTCATTAAACATAAAAATACACTTTATTTTAAGGTGTCATTGTTACAGTATAATTATTTATTTAAAGGGCACCTATGATGCCCCTTTTTACGAGATGTAATATAAGTCTCAGGTGTCCCCAGAGTGTGTGAAGTTTCAGATCAAAATTCCTAACAGATCATTTAATATACCATTTTGAAAATGGCAATTTTGGGGTTGAAGAAAAATGAGCTGTTCCGTGCGTGGCTCCTTTAAAGGGATAGTTCACTTTGAAATTAAATTTTGATATGTTTTAGCTCACTTCATGGGCATCCGAGATGTAGGAGTATTTGTTTCCCCAGTAAATTCAATTTTGATCATTTTAGGTCAAACCGTTCTTGTCTGTGCCTCATATAATGCAGGTCTATGGTCACCACCTCAAAGAGCATACAATGAGAAGTCCAAATTAAACAATCCCCCATCGTAAGTACACACTGATGGCCTAAGACACGAAACGATTGGTTTGTGTGAGAAAACAAACAGTATTTATATCGTTTTTACCTCTTGTACACCACTACGTCCGACTGATCCGAGGGCACGCATGCATGTTTGCTGTTGTGACATTCGCGCGTTCTGGCTTTAGTCTGCGCAAGCGCGGAAAGCGCCGGAAGTGGATCTCTCGCGCGTGTATGTCTCTCATTGTTTACACAGAACAGAGATTATAGGTGAAACGGCTAATAGAAATGGTACTAATTTGCGCTTATCCTGGATGTTTAAACCGATGTAAATCTCTGTTTTGTGTAAACAATGAGAGGCGTACATGCACGAGAGATCCACTTCGAGCTTTCGCGCTGCAGACTAAAGCCAGAACGCCGCGAATGTCACAACAGGAAACACGCACGCGCTACTCGGATCAGTCGGACGTAGTTGTGTACAAGAGGTAAAAACGATATAAATACTGTTTGTTTTCTCACACAAACCAATCGTTTCGTGTCTTAGGCCATCAGTGTGTACTTACGATGGGGGATTGTTTAATTTGGACTTCTCATTGTATGCTCTTTGAGGTGGTGACCATAGACCTGCATTATATGAGGCACAGACAAGAACGGTTTGACCTAAAATGATCAAAATTGAAACTACTGGGGAAACAAATACTCCTACATCTCGGATGCCCATGATGTAAGCTAAAACATATCAAAATGTAATTTCAAAGTGAACTATCCCTTTAATGCAAATGAGCTGCTGCTCCCCACCCGAAAGGGCGGTGCCTACACATCTCATTCACAGCTCATTCACAGCAGTGAACACAGAATGAAAACTGAAACATGATATCTGTTTGTTTTAATGTTCATCTCTATCACAGACAAGTTCATGTGACATTGCAGTTCTTCATTATAATGAAATATTATCATCTGCATGCGTTTTAAAGCCTCATCGCTCTCAACTTAAACACACGCTCCTGTCGCATGCGCACAGTAGTCCATGAGTAGTCTATTAAACTAGACTAGTTCTCTATCAAACAACAGAAGATAAACAGAAATTCACTCACTGCTCTTGACTGACTGAAATTTAGCAGCTTTAATAAGAACACATTTCTTACTTGAATGCTGCTGTTAATGCTCTGGTGAGGAGATAAACATGGCGGACTGTGTGAACAGCTCTGCTCTCTGAGGGAGGGGTCTGTGTTAGTATGTCAGTGTCCATTAACATGTGTGGGCGGGGCCTCTGCAGTGCGACGTCACACTGCAGGAATCTGGAAACGGCTTGTTCTGAGACACTGCTTATGATTAATGGAGATTAAAAAAAAGGAGTGGGTGGATTTTTACCATTATATGGTGATTGTGTACACACACTACCAACACACATTTATGTTCAAACACCTTATAAAAGGGAATTTTGCATAATATGTGCCCTTTAAGTACTGAAAAATATTGATTAACTACATGTATTATATAGATAAGGGTAGGATTAGGGTAACACTAAAACCATAACCCTAACCGTAACTCTATAGTAAGTACATGTAGTTAATCAATATTACTCTGTACTCTTCTGTACTTATTTGAATAATTAATGTAAATTGAAAAACTTGTAAAGAAATGTAACTATGTGACCTTAAAATATAGTTTAACTGGATTTGGTTGAGCATTGTGCATAAATTACTGTTATTACTATAGTAAGCACATGTGACATATATAACAGGGACACTGTAAAATAAAGTGTTACCAAAAAATCTTAACAACCCCAAACGTATCGAATGCTACTGTATGTATTAAAGTCAACATTTCGTTTTGTATCACATATTACTGGTCTTATTGTGCAAGATTCATCAGTGGATCAAATAATATTATTTCAAATAATAAAAAGCAAAATGTAACAAAAATAACTTTGCCTCTAAGACGACTTTCTTTTTCTCATTTGTTGAAAAAGGGTTGTCTAACCAGCCTGACCATCTTAAACTATGACAGCTCAGACCAGATGAAATAACTTGTTCCACTTCTCAAACAACTCTTCGCTTATTTTTAACCCTTCTCTTGAATGACAAAGACTGAAAGTGTTTGTCAATGTCTAGTGCTTTAACACTTTGGGTGAATGCAGGGAAATGCATGCCCAAAATGGACCATAATGTGGCATCACACCACTATGTCATGTTCTCACCTCTGAGCACTGAAACCTGGCTGACTATGTTGGTTGTTTTTCCATGAAGATCCTGGACCGGATGTGACAGTGTCTGGTGAACTGAAGCCATGCAAAGAACTGGCCTCTGCACTGCTCAAGGCAAAATCTGTAAGAAATGAAAGAGTTATATAGTAAAATAGTCTTTCGTAGTGACGTGAGATCCAGGGGGACAGAACCTGGTGTTATTAGATGATTTATTATGTATAGGTCAATGATATACCTGTACTGAATGATGAGGTCATGGCTGAATACACAAGGCCCTGGGGGTGCAGACTGGGGGTTGCCGTGGATACCACAGGTGTGGTCAGTGATTGGCTGGACTGAGAATGATCTATTCTCTGAGGTTTAAATTAAAAATGGTGGAAACAACAGGGGTTGATTTTGTGTGGAGATATATGGGCTAAAAAATGCTATTTACAGACAACAAATGATATTGAATGATATTCAATGTATACTCACAATTCATTATCTATCATACATAACTATTCATCACACATCACTGTTTTGGATGGATGGATGGATGGACAGACAGATGGATGGACTGACAGATGGATGGATGGAGTAGAAGGACAGACAGACAGATCGACAGATAGAAAGATAGAAGGTTGGATGGATGGATGTATGGAAAGACAAATATATGGATGCATGGATAGATGGATGAAGTAGATAGAAGGGTGGAGTAGCAAGACAGACAGACAGATGGATAGATGGATGGAAGAATGTGTCCAAATAATCTGTGGTTTTCAGTTAAACTTGAATGAAACTTATTTTTATTGTAAACTTTGACTGTAATGTGTCAAAGAACCACTAGATGGCCTCATAACATGTATTCTGTTGAACACTAGGCAAATGTAATTAAAATGACTTTCTTGAAATTGAGTCATTTTTTAAAAGTTTTTCTGAATAAAACATGATCAAATAGCCCTTACCAAATGCTCCTCTCCTTCTTCTGGCAGCTTGCAAGAAAAAGGTTTAAGGGTCGTTTCAGGCAGGTCAATACACTCTCATTATCTAATGATTTCAGGATGTTTTACTGACATATAGCAGATCTGTTGCTGATGGCAGATAAAGGAGCTCTCACCAGTGAAGAAGCGGTGCCCTTGCATGCAGAAGGAATGAGCACTCTCAGATCAGGTTTGCAGCCCACTATAGACGACGCTTGAGATTTTGTAGGAACAACTTTTCCCATATTGCTTCCTTCCGGACCACCGATGAAGCCATTGGCTGAATAAGGCACAATAAAAAGGAGATTATAACAAGTTTGGATGATGTGAAGGTTAACAATCATAGGTTAGAAACTGTGAGCTACCATAGTCAAAAAGGTAAACCTTGGGTGGGCAGGGCTTTAAGAGCAACCACACGGTGGTGACAAAATCATTTTAAAGACTGATAAAAATTATTGGATTGCTCACTACCATTCAGTTTGAGGCCAGTAAGATTTTTATTATTTTTGAAAAAAAGTCTCTTATGCTCACCAAGCCTGCATTTACTTGAGCAAAAATACAGTAAAAACCATAAAATGTGTGTGAAATGTATTACATAATACTAATGTAATAATTTAAAATGTAATTTATTCCTGTGATGGCAAAGCTGAATTTTCAGCATCATTCCTCCAGTCTTCAGTGTCA
This sequence comes from Gobiocypris rarus, assembly GCA_023029165.1. Classification (NCBI taxonomy): domain Eukaryota; kingdom Metazoa; phylum Chordata; class Actinopteri; order Cypriniformes; family Gobionidae; genus Gobiocypris; species Gobiocypris rarus. The sequence goes on along the minus strand of CM040912.1, from coordinate 45,854,241 downwards.
CACGATCCTTCAGAAATCATTCTAATATGCTGATTTGCTGCATCCTTTGATTACAAGAAAATTCAAAAGAACAGCATTTATTTGAAATACAAATCTTTTGTAACATTATAAATGTCTTTACTTTGATGCATCATTGCTTCCATGAGGTTGTGACCTCACATCCTGCCCACACCAGTCAACATCAGGTATTAACACAGATTAAAAAAACATGAAATTTGTGAAAATTTAGTGAAAATTTGATGGGTTCATGCTCATAATACAGTAAATCTGTCCACAACATAAAACTCCTGCTCCTTAAGAAACATTCATCTGATTTGTGGATGGTTTCTATGTAAATAGAATTACACAGCAAGCATAGAAATAAATAAAAATTTGAATGTGTTTTCCTTAAACAGACTGTTACTTAGTGGAACTTTATCATCACGGTCAGACACATTGTATAAACTAACTAAAAAACACCTACCCACATGACTGGAGTGCACACCATTTGGAAGTGTGATGTCTGAGGAGCCTGGCATACCATCTGAACATATGAAAATTAATCAAACAAACAATCCCTTCTGTTTAAGGCACTCAAACCTGAGAGGATTAGATATAAATTAATGTTTCATTTCTTTTAAGCATAGTTTGACAAGACATAAACACTATGAACCAAAGCAATGGTGATACCATAATATGTATATATTTACTATGGAAATTAATGGTTATCTTATTCATCAATGGCATTCCAAATTAGCTCAAAACACCACTGGAATTAGCATGATGGTATTGCATTAAAACATGTATGGTAATGATGTAGATCCTAACCCATGACAGCAGTGCTGTTGGTGCTCTGGAGGCCGTTGGAGGACAGAGGTAATATGTTCGCCCCGCTGAGGGACACTGGGGTGTCTAGTGAGTTGTTTGTACTGTAGGAAAGGGTGGCGGGGTTGGTGACGGGCAAAGTTGATGGCATTGAGAAACTCTGATGACCCAAAGCAGCCGGCTGATGGAGACAGAGAAGAGAGATATTAAGAGAGAAGTCCAGGGATGACGTTAGATTAAAGGCACAGTATGTAAGTTTTACCACTAGAGGTCGCTTATTCAAAACAATAACAAAGGCGTAGTTCGTTGATGCTGTGAATGAGGAATCATGGAAGTTGTCTAATGCTGCCTTCACATGCTTCACATGCTAATACTAGTTCCCTAGTTTAAAAATTAGACATGAATGGCCCTTTCAAGTCAAAATTTTAATGGGATGAGCTCGTAATCACAACTTCAGAAGTGTGAAGTAGGACATTTCCGATAGCATGTTGTGGCAGCATTATTCACCTCCACAGCCGATGGAAACATCCAAACGGGACACGGATCAGGTAGAAATCACGTTCATGAGTGAACTAATGTATTCAAGTTTTAATAATGTTACTGAAACAGGGTGGAGCTGGGAACCTAGGATATTTAACCTTGCTGTTTTTTTTATGCTTATATGACAGTCGGCAGCTCCTTTCGCATTGTTTTTATGTCTATTTTATGATTACGTTAAATGTCCGCCTCCTTCTTCTCTGAACTTGAACGTTGTTACAGTTACGTTTGATCACTTCAATTCACCTTATTTTATTTCATTCTAATGAAATGTCCACAAAATTGTGGGGTAATGCAGCACTTTTTTAATTAGTCAAAACAATCATACTAAAAATACATTGCTGAAAGTTGTTATAATGTCACTCTGTGGCTGGTATGAGACACTTGTTCACACTGCAAGCTAGATCGTATATATTAGAATATCATATTAATAAAGGCTGCATGTCTTGTGTTGTTCAATGCCATGATATTAATTTTAAAATATATTGTATGGCGGAACAAACGCTGAATTACTGTAACTACAAATAAAGCTCTTTCTGATTATGCTATGTTAGCCACTTGACAAAATACTGAGGCATGGTACAAACATGTTCACGAGATTCAAACAAGACTAACCTCAGTGAGATATATAACAATGAGTCTCTAACAATGAATTAGTTTTCTGTCGAAAAAAGTATCTGAACAGTTGCTTACCTGTCTAATAAAATGCATAATATATTAAAGCGTTTTTAGTGTCACTGACATCAATAACAGACAATGCAATGACACTGGTTAAAATAGCTGATTTCTCTGAATTTAAATATTGTTGGAAACAGTTAATAATACAAGTTCACAAGTCAACAAAATATATAACATTGTTAGTTTTTTGGACATTTTAATAAAAAAGTCCTACATATTGTGCCTTTTAAACATTTAACATTTCTAAATTAGAATCATGATAATAATAATAAAAACATTTAATGAAGTTGATATGGCTTTCTGGATGCAGGGGCCGTGATTCTTACCAGGGGGACTGCTTTTTAGTGTGTCGACTTCAATAAGACTTTAAACAATTTTGAAATAAACAACATTTTTACTACCCGAGCCCAAACTTTTAAAAGGTAGTGTACATAACAGAGATGTCCCGATCACACTTTGCTTACCATTTTGTGATTTCTCATCATATTGTCAAACTCTTCATTAATCTTCTGATATTTCTCCTCGGCGTGATGCGTGAGGACATATGAAGATTCTGGATCTGGGCTGTCGCAACCTCTGTGTTCCTTCTTGTTCAACACCTTTAGAGAGCAGCAAAGAACAACGATATGATGGCTTTGAAAATCTACATCACACTGGAAATGAAAGGTCAAACTGAGTGCAGGTATTCAGAATATTTTCATACCTGTTACAGAATATTAGAGCGCTAAAGCAAAAGTGTAAGTGCAGGACAGTAGATTGAGGACCCTCTTGCAGCAGTTTAAGAGCCCTTATGAGAGTGAACGGAAATCAGAAGCTTATCTCATCCTCAGGCGTCTGTAATGCTGTAACTCTGTGCTTTAATGTTATAACTGGGCCTTATATTACACCTATGACTCAGATAGAGGTTGATGAGTTCATCTAAGAGGTTCTGACTCTCTATGAATCTGGAAAACAAATCTATGCTTTAATAGTAAAGAAATCAAAAGCAAAAAGATATGCAGTGAAAATTTTGACTGATTTGACAGGATCTGCCCCAATCAAATCATCATCACCAACTCTAGGCAATCTAGGTTTGATGGATATAGGATGTTGGAGAAGTTAATGGATTTTATGACCACTTTCCTAGGCGTAGCCATTGAGTAATCAATGTGAAAGAGTCCTCCAATGGTAGACCTTCAATAAAAGTTGATAAATACAAAAATTGCACAATAATCACTGACAAATCCCAATGACAAATCTTCTGGTATTCTATAGAGGAAAAAAACAAGATTCTCCATTTGCATCTTGCATTTGGACTTTTTCTGAACAGCTTCAAGATGAGCCTCCTTAACAATCTGGAGACATATTATAACAGAATATCAAGTTAAAGTGGCAATTGAACTCATAGTTACTGTATATTGCTGTAAAACAGGGTAGGGTATCCTAATGCGAGACCAGCACACATAACTTTGATTCAGAAACCTCCTGGTACACGTAAGTGATTTGTGATTAATAGAGGCTAATGAGCGCAGTGCTTGCCAAAAGTGCCACGTCCTTGACTGATAGTATCTCAGGTTTCCTTGGTGTGAATGCTGGATAAGACTGGATCTTTATTTTTAGCTACAACCAATTAGCACCACTTGCAGAAAATCTGTTCAACATGACTTCAGCACCAGCACCAGCTACAGATTGCTAGACAATGAACATTTACTTTCAACCTGGTCTCTCAACAGAAATTTGTCTCACAATAACAACAAATAATACATATACAAAAAATTTCGTTATCTGGCAAACAAAAAATGTACACACTACCGGTCCAAAGATTGGAATAATTCAGATTTTTTAAAGAAGTCTCTTATAAAAAAGACAAAAGTGACAGTAAAGACATTTGTTATAAAAAAATATTTCTATTTCAAATAAATGCGGTTCATTCAACTTTTAATTAATTAAAGAATCCAGGAAAAAATTTATCACTGTGACCACAAAAACATTACACAGCAAAACTTTCAATTTTAACGAGTTAGACCCTATTTTAACGATCAAAGCGCATGGTCTAAAGAGCATGGGGCAGGTGGACTTAGGGCGTGTCCGAAAAAAACAGTCTGCGCGCCAGAAGCATGGTCTAAAAGGGTTGTCCCTATTCTCTTAATGAGTTATGGGTGTGTTTTGGGTGTAACATGCAATAAACCAATCAGAGTCTAATCTCCCATTCCCTTTAAAAGCCAATTGGATTCGCGCCATGGTGGATTCGCTATTTACATGACGGACTTTGCAAGCAGAAAAACTGAACTATTCTCTAGCAGATCTTCTTGTCCAATGATGCCTGCTTGCACATCATTACTGCAAAGAGGTAGGCTAATTCTGATACATGCAACAAATATGCATTATGACATGTAGGCATTTTTATATTTATGTACACAATAATAATCTTTTAAATTTGAATCCTTTAATTTTTCATATTTAAAAATGTTTGTGTGCTGCTGCGCGTCCCTGTGTGTGTAATAAGCAAAGTGTATGTGCGTTGTGGACCCGCCTAGGTGCTTATTACAAACAAATCCTTTAAATAACATAGAAAATACTGCGCTTTTGACTTTAAACCAGGATTTTGTTGGTCAATGGCACAGTCGATTTCAGTTACCTCAAAATAGCAATGCGCCAACAATTCACCTGAACACACCTCGTTTTCAGACCAGCATGCCCATGGGCAAACAGATGGGCGCACGGCCTTTTGCTATTTAAACAGCGTGGAGCTAGACGTGAAAATGATCAGGCTGAAACTAGCAAAAATCACTTGCGTCGCACCTGGCGCAGCATTGCGCTGGGTGCCCTAAGAACCACTATTAATAATTGAGCACCAAATCAAAAACTTATCAAATCAAATTTCATAAATCAACATAATTCTGAAAATCATAGGAGCAATTATGCTGAAAATTCAGCTTTGGCATCAAAAGGATAAATTATATGTTAAAATATATTCAAATAGAAAACAATAATTTTAATATACTTATAATTTCACAATATACTGTTTTTACTGTATTTTGGTTTAAATAAATGCATCCTTGGTGAGCATAAGACTTTCAAAAACATTAAAATCTTAATTATTTCAAACTTATTACTGGTAGTGTATCAGTTTGGATGAAAGCTTCTATGAATAATTGTAAACACAGATGACCACTGCTAATATATCTTGGTAAAAGGAATAGCATAGAATATCCTTGGCTAGCTTCACATGTTAATTGTAAATGGAGCAAATGCATGTGACAATGAAGATGTAATTTAAGCACATGCCTCACAGAAGACAGTGATCTATAATTACTTCTGCCTGCATGCTCGAAATGCAGCCCAACTGTTTGTTAACTGCATTACAACAACGGTAAATGCAGCCCGCATCCCCAGATGCTACTGCTACAAGGTGCATTTGTGTAATCTGTTAGAGGCTGTTCTGTGAGAGCTTATTCAATCAGATATGGGTCATATGATTATGAATAAGCCAACCACTACAAATTGAGTGACACGTTTTTAAAGTTGTGATGAAACAGAAGTAGTGGCAGATCTTTTCTTCCATTATTGTGATACACATACGTGTAATGGATTATGGAAAAATAAAAAAATGTAGAGCATTTTCCTTGGTTTTATGATTGGATTTTGAGATGAGGGTGTTACACTCATAAAAGCAGACCGATGAACTTGAGCACGGTTTAAGAGGGCTAAATAACTGGAAAAGTAAGGCATAAATCACCAGTCTTTGTCACTGCAGTTATGACATTCTGATTAAAAATTACAAGTTCAAAATGTAAACAAAAAAATTAAACATTAGCATAGATGAATACAATACAATCTATTACATACATTTATTAAATAGATAGAGTTTATTTTAATTTCATGCTGACTTTAAATTTACAGGGGAGCACATTAAATGGTTTACATGCGAGGGTGGGACAGCTTGTCACTCAAATGAGATCGACCAATAGCAAAGTCACCCAATATTTTTTCTTGTTTGAGGAGCTGTTTTACTCGGATATACGTCACAATAGGGAAGAAAAGATCGGAACTTCCATTTCATGCCAACTTTAAAAATTTTTATCTTTTATGATCAATACAATTTCAAACTGGAAATTAAATAATCAACAAATCATAATTGAGATATTATACTTTGTGTCTGAACACTCATGTCTTAATGTGTAGAAACTTACTTCCACAATGTCAGAGTTGGTTCTGCTCTCGTGTGGTTCATTGTATTCCGTGTATTTCAGCAAGACTTTGTCCATATCCGTGCTGGCGTACTGGAAGAGCTTATTGGAGCTGTTGAAGATAATCAGGGCTATTTCACAGTCACAAAGAACACTGAGCTCATATGCCTTCTTCATCAGACCAAACTTTCTCTTCGTGAACGTCACCTATGAAAATTATAGGAGAAAGCAGAAATCAGTGCAACCTCCTTAAAGGTGTTTATAGGTGTAGGTATTATATATGTCATAGATATCAAATAAAGAGTTCAAGTAACTTGATGAGATCTGTTCAGATACTATGTTCTGTGCAGTGTGTTTTAGTTCTGTCTACCTGCCACCTAGTTTCCCAGTCTGTGTCAGTTTTACTCTGTTCACCTGGTGTTCGTTAATTATCTTAGTTCCCTTGTTTAGTCTGATATAAACCTGTTTTGTTCAGTTCTTTGTCCTGTCTCATCAGAATTTACATGGCTGTGTTATTCTGTTTCCTGAGCTTTCCTTGCCTGTTGGATTTATTGGATTAAAGACTTGTCTTTGTGCACTTTTTACAGCCACCCGTGACAGAAGACAGGACCAATACAGTTTATTGCTGCATCTTTTCTTTTCTTTCCTTTCCCGCCTCCCATCACCAAGGACCTCCCAGCTGTTCAGCTATTGTGCCTTAAGCAGAATGACCGCATATGTGGAGTGGGTACTGGTGAATAACAACTCTGCATTCACCATCGGCCCGGAGGAGGCCACTAGTCCCACTATAGACCTAGAGCCTAGTCAGCCTTCAACCCACCCGACGGAGCTGCAGAGAATGTGCCAATAAAAAGCCAGATACCACCCTGGACTCGGTGCCCATCTGACCAGGTGTGCTAGGCTGCCACCGTCCCCAAGGGAGTACTAGTGGAGCTTGAGGACTTGCATGGCAACCCGGCCTATCTCCCTGTTGCTGTGAAAGTCTGCACTAATTTTTTGGGATTTATTTGAGTAAGTAATACCCTTGAGTCTCCTGTTACTGCTGGTCCTGCCCAGTTCTGAGTTTCCCATGTCTCCAGAGTTTTCTGTGTTTCCAGAGGGCCTGCCAAGCCTCCCGCTCCCATCTCCTCTAACCTAAGTTAGCCTGTTCATCATCCCTTTCACCGCTGGTCCGTTAGTCGCTAGACTTATCCAAAGTAGTCTTCCAGTTTCCCAGCTCCGCCTCAGCATGAGGATCCCCGTCTGCGCCTCCAGCCAGTGAGCTCCGGACTCCACCACAGTCCTCCGACCCAATGCTCCCTCAGCTCCAATGTGGCCCGTCATCCCACCAGCTTCTCCAGGCCTACGCCTTGGTCAGACGTTACCCTGGCTCCTCCGTGGGATTCTTGGCTTCCTGTTGCACCTCTGCCCTCCATCCCTTCGGCTCCATCGGGCTCTGCTTTCCTGCCGGCTTCACCGTTGTCCTCGGTTGCACTGACTCAACTGCAGTCTTCCAGATCCCCGCCTAAAAAATAACATCCACGGCCCCATCAGCCATTAGCTCTGCCTTGACCCTCCAAACCTGCAGGAGATCACACCCTGGTTCCATCGCCCAGGCCACCACAATGGCTCCTCTCTCCTGTGACTTGGAACATAGTGCTGGCTGTGGACTGGGTCATTATCATTATCTGGCCTCTTCTGCTCCTGGCTCCTCCCTCCCTCCACTCCCCCATGGACTGTTGTGTTTTCCCCAGAGTGTTTGTTTCTGCCCTCCTCCAGTCCCCGCCCTCTGACCTAATTTCCCAGTCTGTGCCTATTTAATTCTGTTCAACTAGTGGTTGTAAATTATCTCATTAGTTCCCATGTTTAGTCGCTTTGTACAGCCACCCGTGACAGATACATCGGAACAAAAGCTACATCTAACAACACTCGGCAGAGAAAACTGTAAATTCCTGAGCAGCAAATCAGCATATTAGAATGATTTCTGAAGGATCATGTGACACTGAAGTGATAATTTTAAAATAAAAAAGTGTACGTTCATTAATAGTATCAGAAGAAGTCATTTTTTACGACTGTCTGATGGGACCCAGCTGTCAGGGTTGCCAGATCTTCTCATGTTTCCTGCCAATTATCACCCTCCCTGAGGAATCTCAAGCTTGCTACCACTTCACAGCTGAGGGCCAAATTCTTACAACAGCGCATGAAACAGAGAACAAACTCCTTCAATGTTTGTTGTCAATGTCAAAGTGTATATTCACATTTAAAAGGCTTAAACATAGTTCCAGAGACTATTACAGAGGTGAATGAGGAATGATTTGCGCTTTTGGAAAATAAAAGAATACAATTCCTTCAATAACTACGGTCAAGTTATTTACAATGTGGAGAATGAAAACACTGAAACCTGGAGGAATGATGCTGAAAATTCAGCTTTGTCATCACAGGAATAAATTACATTTTAAAATATTTCAAAATAGAAAACAGTTATTTTAACTATAATAATATTTCACAATATTACAGCTTTTACTGTACTTTTTAATGAGCATAAGAGACTTTCAAAAACATAAAAAATCTCTTAACCAAACCCAAACATTTTCTTTTCTATAACTCTCAGGACACTTAAATCACATCATATAGTACAGAGGAATTCATTTACACAGGAATATATTTCTACATAGGTACTGTATGTCACTGACTAAAAACCTTCAGTGTAAACCAGTGATAAAAAACACAGTGTGTACCAAAAATAATCTACCAAACAAGAGTGCCCAGACAAGATAGGGTTTGTGATGCTGGTTAGTATTTTAAACGTAGATACCACTGGGTAAATTCAGGCCTGTCTCTGTGGTTTTGCTGTGAGTGATGGCCATCAGGAGCAGAGAGAGACTGTACAAGCCTCTAATGAGAGATGTGGAGCCCTGAACTGCTCTAATTACTGCAACCACACTACAGGGGCTGCAGTGCACTGAGGAACCCAGACAAGAGCTCCTGTGTGCAGAAGCATGGAGGTGGATCAGCCTAGTCCCACCGCTACAGACCCAGAGTCTGACCTGTACATTCATTAAACACGCGAATGACACATGGGGCACTCCTGAGCGATCATTTGAACTGAAATAAATCATGTATGTTAGGATTGAAGGTGTGGGACATTTCTGGTGCTCCAACCGTCTACAAAGATGAAGGGGTTTTTAAGAAATCTTTAACAAAAGGCATCTAAACAGATTGGGCTGATGATGATACATTTGGCTGAATCTGATGCTGTTCATTAAAGATAAGCATTGTTAGGATTTTAATTTCTTAATGATTACATTAATTCTTTTAGCCAAATTGTGGTTTAGTGAAGAAACGTTCTGATTCAGTGTTACTGAATCGCTTCAAACTGAAAAGTATAAGTTTGTCTTTTTGACCAGTTCCTTTAAATAAAAAAAATAAAAAAATTCTTAATACTTAATACTGCTCATGAACCAGTTTTGCGGTATGTTTGATGTTGTGTGCAACCAACAAGAAAAAAAGAAAAGAAAAACCTGGTTATTGAATCCAAATCTTACAGTTGATATATAGTAACAACAATAATATTGTTACAATTTAAAAAATAACTTTTTCATTTTAATATATATAAAAAAGAATTGCTGTGCTACAGAATGCCTTTGTTATCCCCCCTGGAGTCGTATGGACTACTTTTATGATGGATGGATGCGCTTTTTTGGACTTCAAAATCAGGATTCACTACCATTCACTACTATTATAAAGCTTGGAAGAGCAATGGTATTTTATATATTTAATATAACTCCAATTGTATTCGTCTGAAAGATGAATCTCATATACATGTATAAAATGAAATCGAATGTAGCTGTCAATACACCTGTCAAACTGTTCACAGAGAGCACACGCAGATGTTCATCTAATAAAGATCTTCATCGCTGGCAAAACATTAGGATGCATTTGCAGATTTGCTTTCAATTGACTTTAGGTCCACGGCTACTTCATCCAACGCTCTTGATGTGTTTTAAATTTCCTTTTACGACTCCGAGTGAGAAACCGCTTCAGAGGATTCAGTGCGAGCAGGAAACTGAACAAATAATTCAAACAGATTCGCAAACCAATATAGAGAGTTTTGCCAACTTGTTTGATTAAGTCTTTGAACAGAATGAGACCGTGTGCTTGGAATAAACTATGCATTTCTTAACATGTATTGCATTAAAAATAAAGTCAAGAGAGGAATGTCGCCCAGCGTAACAAAGTAAAAGTACAGGTTTATTTTTTTCATTAGAAATGTACTCAAGTTAAAGTAAAAGTAACCACATTCAAATTCAAATTTTCCAAAAATGTACACGAGTATATGTAGTTTGTTACTACCCACCTCTGATTATAACTTTCTTATATCTACTTACAGATCTAGATAGATTTGGAAAACACCAGACAGATTTTGGACTACAGATTTCAGTTTGGATTTGTGGAGCAGACATCCTCATCTTACCTGTCTGTTTCTCTCATCCATTATGCGGGCAATCTGGATCTTCTTTCGCCCCATTGTCACTTCCTTTTGTTCCTTTTGCTAATCAAAATCTTCTTTGCTCTCCAGTGATTATGGTAGATTATGTTTTGGTTTCACTGCATCGTAAGAAAACGCCTCCTTTCTGCATTCTTCACCACAACAGAACCTGCAAGAGATGCAAGGAGATGTTACACATGCAGCTTTTAGGGAAATGTACAGAATTTAATGAATAAACAAATAAGAGTTGACATAAAAATGAGTTTTTTGGACATATCTATTATAGAGATCTCTCTTGTAATCTGATTTGCTGGTTGGTCTAAACAGCAACAGTATTATCCTAAACACACTGGATTATGGGAGCAGGAAAAGTCAACCGCGTTTATCATTAACATGAATTCAAGCCATTTTATTTCCCATTAAAACCACATCATACAGCTACTAGTGCACATAATATACCACAATCCTCATAAATCTAAAATTACAACATGTAATCTGGGGAATCCTGAAAGAAAACCATTCATCATCGCTTTAATTTACACAGCAGGCTGTCATACAGCAGAGCTGTACAATATACATCCAAACCCAAGAGAGAAATAAAAAAATCCATGAAGGTCTTACTTTTGCTTGTATTTATTCCTCACTCAGAATGCTTCCCAAGAAATATAAGAAAAAATGTGTGTCACTCCAACTATTTATGGAGCTTACAAGATCTAAAAAGTGGCCACAAGGACTTTTTAAAGCAGATCCTCTGGAAGCCTGTTTAGAGAACTCCCGCCTGATGTTACCAGTGAAGGAGCAGGTCTTGAGATCTGATGGAAGACAAAGGAACAACACCCGTATTCCTGCACTTTCACACCTTCCCGATCAGCTCCGCCGTTACCAGGGCAACCAACGAGATGCCTTACATATGATCTATCAACTCTAAGTGAAAAGAGAAGCCTGTTTAAAAGAAGGAGCCAATGCAATACAACAGCACTGCATATTTTAGCAATGTTTAAAAGGAATGTATGTTTGGATTTAATGGCAATAAAAATAAAAATATGGTGATAAGCAAATCACCATATCTTACTTCACAAGACAAAAGTTATAGCATGCTGGAATTATACGCTATTCAAATGCTAAGAGATTCATCATGCACATATATGAATATGAGTGAATTTCACAGTAACGGTGAGATACACATTGTAACTCTTCTGCTGTCCAGGTTTTGCATTAATGTAGTTTGCATAGTGGTACTTTCACTTGTTTAAGAGGGATCAGCTTTGCATCATCTGTGGTTAATAAAAATACCACTTTTCCTGAAATGCAAACAACCAGCATCTTCAGTTTATACTGTTTCTATACATTATTATTTTTAATTTTTTTAAAGAGTCTATCATGCTCACCAAGCCTGCATTTATTTGATCAAAAATATGGTAAACATTATTACAATTTAAAATAATGTTTTTTTAATATACTTTAAAATAATATAATTTATTTTTGTGATGGCAAAGCTGAATTTCCAGCATCATTCCTCCAGTCTTCAGTGTCACATGATCCTTCAGAAATCATTCTGATAGGCTGATTTATTATCAATGCTGGAAACAGTTGTGCTGCTTAATTTATTTTTAATTTTTTATAACCTGTGATACTTTTTTCAGGATTCATTGATGAATAAAAAAATAAAAAAATCATTTATTTAAAATATAAATCTTTTATACACAATATACAATATAATAACAGTAAAATGCACACAGTGTCACAATATACAGACTAGTACCATTCAAAAGATTGGAGTCAGTCATTTTATTCTTTCTTTTTTTGAAAGAAATTAATACATTTATTCAGCAAGGATGTGTTAAATTGATAACGGATAGCAAAGATTTAAATTGTTAGAAAGGATTTATATTTTGAATAAATGCGGTTCTTTTTAACTTTTTATTCATCAATAAATCTTGAAAGATGTATCACAGGTCCAAAAAAATATTAAGAAGCACATCTGTTTCCAACATTGATTATTAAATCATCATATTAGAATGATTTCTGATTGAAGACTGGAGCAGTGATGCTGAAAATTCAGCTTTGCATCACAGAAATAAATTATATTTGAAAGTATATTAAAATAGAAAACCATTATTTTAAGTTGTAATAATATTTCACAATATTACTGTACACACCCATTGTGAACCGTTTGAATGAGTCACTAGAAATAACCGACTCAAATGAGGCAAATCAGACATCACCCATTCTCATCGAGTCTGTTTGATTCATCTACAGTCTCATAAAACAAACTGAAAGATTCAATGCTCCACTTAGAGATAAAAAACATCATTTACAATGAGTGACTCAGATGGATGAATGCTTCCAGCAGAGCAATACGATCCAGTCAGAAACACAACTGGCATTGTCACACAGCACACAGACATGACATAATCTTACTTATAGCCATGCTCTGGAGCTGAATACATGTCTGGCCTCCTTACATAAATTCTTTTTACAATAATTCATTACACAAAACATGAACACAGCATTACCCCGTGGTCTTATATGAGGACGACTGCATCTAACCTACTAGGCCTCGTCTGGTAATTAAGGGTTTCCATAATAAACGCAGGCTGACGTTCTGCAAAACATCTGGCTTCAGGGGTCTCGTGTCTTATTTCTTTATTGCTGAACATTTTATTACTGTATATCCATGTTTTTGCTATTCAAAGAGATCTGCATTTTAATTATTTCTATTATGATGTAATTTAACTAGATTGTTTTATTGCATGAATGTTTGTTGAAGTATTCACACAGACAACCTTACAAAACAATATACTGAGTTAGTTATTCTTGAGTTTTTGGAAATGTAATTAAGGTTTAATTGTAGTTCTGGACAAGGTTATTTTTATCCCACAATGGCCTAAAGAACTTCTGTAACTGTATATAGTCAAAACAATGACGTTTATAGCAAATTTCAATATGAGCTCATTAGTATTCATAGATACACAAGCATTCAAATGTTTGGGGTCGGTCTCTTATGCTCACAAATGTTGCATAAATTTGATCAAAAAATGAACAAATACAGTAAAAAGTGTATTTTTGTGAAAACCGTGATACATTTTTTTCAGGATACATTGATCAATAGAAAGTTAAAAAAAGAGAAAGAATACAAAAAAAGCATTTACTTGAACTTGAATATATAAATGTCTTTATGTCTTATAAATGTCATTTTATATTATAAATGTCTCTTTTGATTGATTGACTTTTGTAGTGAATAAAGTATTATTTTCATGAAAGTGTAGTTTTACTGTTACATCGTAATTGTAAAATATCAATTCACTTTGAGATATATAATGTCCCAATTATGTGAACAACTAGTTGCAGAGAAATAACGTTTTAATAAATAACGTTAATTGTGAGATAAAAAGTTGCAATAAAATGAAAGCTTGTTTCTGCCACAGAATATAAAAATAAAAAAAGGTAATTGCAACTTTTTATCTCGCAATTCTGACTTTTTTCTCACAATTGTGAGTTTAAATCTCGCAATTCTGACATTTTTTCTCACACTTGCATTGTTATAAATTAAGAATTGTGAGGTATAAACTCCCTTTCTGAGAAAAAAGTCAGTCTTTTCCCCTTAGAATTGGACTTTATATCTCGCAATTCTGACTTAAAGCTGCTGTCCGTAACTTTTTTGTGTTTAAGATTTGCAAAAATTATATAATGAGAATGTACAACATGAATCCATTTTCAAAATCTTGTTTTTGTCTTACCCTGAAAAACTATGGTACACTTATAATACAGTATGTGTTTACATTGGGACTATTTCTTTTAGGAACCGCTGCGGAGGAGCACATTCCCTGCGTGACTCGCCATAGACATTACAGAGAGAAGTAGCTCCGGCTGAAATCTTCTTCCACAAGACGCATGCAGTTCTGTTTATTAACCACTAGAGCACAAAATTTTATGGACTGCAACTTTAATATCATGCAATTCTGACTTTATATCACATGCAATTCTGACTTTATAACTTTCAATTGCAAGTTTATATCATGCAATTCTGAGAAAAAAAGTCAGAATTGAGAGATGAAAACTCACAGTTGTGAGATAAAAATTCACAATTATCTTTAAAATGTTTTATTCGAAACAAGCTTTCATACAATAATGAGTCACAACATAGCCATAATTTGGAGGTATGAAGTTGTAATTGCATGACGAAGTTGCAGTTGTGATATGTGTACCCTTTTTTTTATGTACAAGTACCAATGAAAATGAAAGAGATTATGCAGCAGAAAAAATCATTAATTACTGAATAAATTAATTCATTTAGTCATCAAAAACAAAAAGCCCAATCAACCTCATCTTGCACATAGAATAAGAGCTCAATCACTGTACATTGACTGGTGTGTTCAAAACATTTAATAAGATCTGCCAAATATCCTCAAAAGCCTTTCCCTTACAAGAATATCTAGGCTACACCTCAGATTTGTTTTACTTCATTAATATTCTGCCCTTTCAGCAAATAGAACGCTTCGTATTTATGTTACAACTTAAGCACAAACAACCAAAGAATCCCTGCTGAGTCCCCAATGTAAGAGCTACTGACAGACTCCATCCTGCTGTGCTTGTTCATGATATCATAAAGCTCACACTGAGAACTAATTTACGTTAATCTTGTGGTGTCTCTGAATTAGTTAGAATCAGGAATGGCTCGTCCTGAAACCATTTCTCAAGAACAGCATATGCATGGATGCAACATGAGCAGGGGCAAAATTGCAGTTTTCCTCTCTTTCCACACTGGCCTCTTCAAGCACTGCATATTACAACAAACCCTCAACCCCCTGAAGAAGCAACTACAATGAGAGCAATTCATTCTATGAAATATAAAAATCCTGACACAAAATCCAATTTATCTTACAGAGACATCCTAATCTCCATTTACCTGCAGAAATCTACTTTCAGGCCCATAATATGTGAACCGCTATGCAATTCTACCATTACAGGGTCAATAGTGACACCAAAGATCCTTAACAGATCTAGAGAGGATTGCTTTGCAGAATCAGATTTAAAAGAAGACGTAGCCAACTCCTATTAGATCAGGAAACCTCATGTCATCCTTCGTACTGACAAGGTCAAAAGAGTGAAGAAAAGGAAATCGAACAAGAGATGTTGTTAAGGCAAATGAAAGTATGAATGGAAATTCACTTAAGTGAATCAGATTTTAATCAGGTTCAAAATCTGAATGATCCTGATCTGATTGTAAATCTCAGTCAGTTGGTCATTATCACCCTTATTGACCAGCTGACAGACTTATCTTGGTTATTAGATGGTTATTTACCAAATAAATAAATAAATGGACATAAAATACTGTTTTGAATTTTTTTCTCTTTTATTCCATCCCTATTCTAGTATAAGGTTACTCTATGTAAAGTCCAAAACTTGGTATTTAAGGCACTTTTTGTGTTTCTTCGCCTTTTCATGACCGATCGCTTCCTGTACTCCACAGTTGTAAGTCGCTTTGGATAAAAGCGTCTGCTAAATGCATACATGTAAATGTAAATACACAGAATGCCCTGTATGTAGAACATATCGAATATACAGCATGTCCTGTATATAGAACATATAGAATATACAGAATGCCCTGTATATAGAACATATAGAATATTCAGAATGCCCTGTATATAGAACATTTAGAATATAGAGAATATCCTTTTATTAGGACATATATAGAATATACAGAATGTCCTGTGAACATATAGAATATACAGAATGTCCTGTATATAGAACATATAGAATATACAGCATGTCCTGTATAGAACATATAGAATATACAGAATGTCCTGTATATAGAACATATAGAATATACAACATGTCCTGTATAGAACATATATAATATACAGAATGTCCTGTATATAGAACATATAGAATATACAGAATGTCCTGTATATAGAACATATAGAATATACAGCATGTCCTGTATAGAACATAAAGAATATACATAATGTCCTGTATATAGAACATATAGAATATACAGCATGTCCTGTATAGAACATATAGAATATACAGAATGTCCTTTATATAGAACATATAGAATATACAGCATGTCCTGTATATAGAACATATTTAATATACAGAATGTCCTGTATATAGAACATATAGAATATACAGCATGTCCTGTATATAGAACATATAGAATATACAGCATGTCCTGTATATAGAACATATTTAATATACAGAATGTCCTGTATATAGAACATATAGAATATACAGCATGTCCTGTATATAGAACATATTTAATATACAGAATGTCCTGTATATAGAACATATAGAATATACAGCATGTCCTGTATATAGAACATATATAATATACAGAATGTCCTTTATATAGAACACATAGAATATACAGCATGTCCTGTATATAGAACATATAGAATAGAATATATAGAACATATAGAATATACAGAATGCCCTGCATGTAGTACAGAATATATAGAAGGTCTATTTTGTATATTGGATAAGGATTCAGTATATAATAACTGGATCTTATGTACAACCTTTTCTTTTATTTCCTTTTCTTCTTTTCGCCTTTCTTTCTTTCTTTCTTTCTTTCTTTCTCATACAAAAAAATAAATATAAATATAAATATATATATACAGGTCCTTCTAAAAAATTTTGCATATTGTGATAAAAGTTCATTTTTTTCCATAAATGTAATGATACAAATTTAACTTTCATATTGTGGCAAGCAGCGGGCGAGGACGCGAGCGGGACCGGTGACGAGTGATAATGAGTGCCAGCTGCGCGTCACACCGGTCTCGTCTCGCGGCGAGTGGACGGAGCATAAAAGGAGGAGCGAAGGCAGCGGAAGTCGAGAGAGGACCAGGCCTGGATTTTATGTTATATTTTGTTTACGTTTGTGTCGGTGGGCAGTCGTCCGCGAGGCTGCCACGCTTTATTATGTGTGTGTGTTTGCGGGCAGTCGTCCGTGAGGGGCTGCCCAGCGGTTTACTTTTGTTTTGTTTATTTATTTTGATTAAAGTCTGTTTTGAACGTTCGCCGGTTCCCGCCTCCTTCCTTCCACCAACGAACTTCGTTACACATATATTTTAGAATTAATTGCACACCAACTGAAATATTTCAGGTCTTTTATTGTTTTAATACTGATGATTTTGGCATACAGCTCATGAAAACCCCAAATTCCTATCTCAAAAAATTTGCATATGAAAAGGTTCTCTAAACGAGCTATTAACCTAATCATCTGAATCAACTAATGAACTCTAAACACCTGGAAAAGATTCCTGAGTCTTTTAAAAACTCCCAGCCTAGTTCATTACTCAAAACCGCAATCATGGTAAGACTGCCGACCTGACTGCTGTCCAGAAGGCCATCATTGACACTCTCAAGCGAGAGGGTAAGACACAGAAAGACATTTCTGAACGAATAGGCTGTTCCCAGAGTGTTGTATCAAGGCACCTCAGTGGGAAGTCTGTGGGAAGGAAAAAGTGTGGCAAAAACGCGGCTGAGAAGAGGTGACCGGACCCTGAGGAAGATTGTGGAGAAGGATCGATTCCAGACTTTGGGGGACCTGCGGAAGCAGTGGACTGAGTCTGGAGTAGAAACATCCAGAGCCACCGTGCACAGGCGTGTGCAGGAAATGGGCTACAGGTGCCGCATTCCCCAGGTCAAGCCACTTTTGAACCAGAAACAGCGGCAGAAGCGCCTGACCTGGGCTACAGAGAAGCAGCACTGGACTGTCGCTCAAATTTTGCATGTCATTCGGAAATCAAGGTGCCAGAGTCTGGAGGAAGACTGGGGAGAAGGAAATGCCAAAATGCCTGAAGTCCAGTGTCAAGTACCCACAGTCAGTGATGGTCTGGGGTGCCATGTCAGCTGCTGGTGTTGGTCCACCGTGTTTTATCAAGGACAGGGTCAATGCAGCTAGCTATCAGGAGATTTTGGAGCACTTCATGCTTCCATCTGCTGAAAAGCTTTATGGAGATGAAGAACTCTCCTGACCTGAACCCCATAGAGAATCTGTGGGATTTTGTGAAGAGAAAGTTGAGAGACGCAAGACCCAACACTCTGGATGAGCTTAAGGCCGCTATCGAAGCATCCTGGGCCTCCATAACACCTCAGCAGTGCCACAGACTGATTGCCTCCATGCCACGCCGCACTGAAGCAGTCATTTCTGCAAAATGATTCTTGACCAAGTATTGAGTGCATAACTGAAAATAATTATTTGAAGGTTGACTTTTTTTGTATTAAAAACACTTTTCTTTTATTGGTCAGATGAAATATGCAAAATTTTTGAGATTTTTGGGTTTTCATGAGCTGTATGCCAAAATCATCAGTATTAAAACAATAAAAGACCTGAAATATTTCAGTTGGTGTGCAATGAATCTAAAATATATGAAAGTTTGATTTTTATCATTACATTATGGAAAATAATGAACTTGTATCACAATATGCTTATTTTTTGAGAAGGACCTGTATATATATAAAACTTATTTTTGCATAAAACCTGTTTATATATATATATATATATATATATATATATATATATATATATATATATATAAAAACAGGTTTTATGCAAAAATAAGTTGACTGTAGAATACCATGAATGAGCCATGTAGTAATGGAAGAAGAAAAATCCCAAGAATAACATTTTATTCTTTAAAAATCTCCCTAAAAAAGTGTTATTCTATTCTCAGAAATTAACCTTGGATAATTGTTTCTTACCCCATTTTATTGGAAGATACAACAAACATTAGCCTAATGTGCTTATGATTCCTATGATTCACAACTTAAAAATAAAAAAACAAAGTATACTCTTATTATACTGCTATAGATGTAGTTTAGCACAGTAAAACAATATGCCATGTAGCCTAAGTTCACAACAGGATTGTATTCTGTATTACATAAGCCTGTAATAGTTGGCAGTCCAATCCCAGAAGCCCAGCGCCAACCCTCAAGCCCTCAGGTTTGGCCGCGATCACTAAATCTTAACAGTCTGTCTAATAAAGCGCACTCATGCTCCTTCCTCAAATCTAATGTACAGTTTGATTTGGCAAAGCGCAGACGTTTCTATTTACACTTCACAAAAGAAAGCTTCATGGGTCTGCAGGAAGCCAGACTGGTGAGCTAATATTTAGAGACAATTATATTTGATTTCTGTATTTATCGAGTATAATTTCTAAAGCATGGTAAATCTCTTTAGTTTCAAAAATGTGGAGCGGCGGTCAGGCAGAAGGCAGCCAGAGGTCTATGGCTCTGTAGTTGGATCAGACCCCACATGAGAATGTAGTGAATTCTTCTGATGTACAGATAGCTCAAAAACACATGAAGCCCATATGAAATGGATATGATATGTTATATAAAAATATGCATATGTTAGGTTAGATATTAATGAAATGTAATGGATAATGTAATATTAAATTACACATCAAAAAACTACTAGCATAAGTTTGAAAGGGCCAGTATGTGTAAATATCTAGGTAACGCTTTGACTCAAGGTGCATTAAATACTGAAGTGGTCAAATGCAGACGATCTACAGTAGAAAGAGAATCATTGCCAAGACACTCGCCGACTTGATGCATTGACTTATAACATTAGAACACAGCATTGTAGTCAGAATATTTTAAGCTAATTCTCCTGTGATACATCAATGCCAATAAACAGTGAAACTTGTAAAGTTGAGTATAGAGCTTTTCTTCTGAACCATTTTGCAATTAATTAATGCATTACATCGACTGATGTCAATTTGATTTTGTTCACACAATTGCCATTATGTTCTAATAACATTTAATATTTAGAAAGCATCTCTCACACAATGTTTTCCTTCATTTTGACCAATACAAGTTAATAATAAATAAATAAATGCCACTTGATATTTTCTTGACACTGTGATATTGTGTGGCATAATTATTTTAGTAGCTAATACCCCAAAATGCCTTATATGCTGTAAACATCAAAACTCACATACACTCTGTAAAAATTACATATTCTTTGTGATTGTAGCTTACAGCTAAATTTGGATTAGTTATGTAGCCTATCACAAGGCGATAAGAACCTACTCTTAAACAAAAGAAAAGGTAAAAAAAGAAGAAGGCAATTTTCAAGAATTTATAAAAAATAGCCTAAGACAATAATGCAATTTAATGAACCCAATTTATAATTCAAAGTGGCAGCAACTAGTAGGCTACTTTCTATCTTCCATCAAGCCCAACATCACTGACAGAAGCGTTCAAAAACAAAAACGCGACGATTGCTGACGTCACACAGTTGCGCGTAACTTAAGTACGGTTATCAACGAGAATAAATTATCGAATGAAATCAATGTGAAATCACCTTACTTAATGTGACTTATTAATTGACCAACAGGCGTTATAAGTCCACATCGCTACATCAGAGGGCAGTTGAGTTTCTTACCTTCAGTCGGACGCTTTCGAGTTGGAGAAAGACAAAAGGAGCGCAAACCGAGCGAATGGATTCAAACATCAGGAATCATGTAACGTTACACTGTATTATCCCGAGTCATTCTTGGACTCGTGCACGCGCTGCTGGATGATCCAGAGCTCGCAGCTCCTCCCTCTTACACCAGTGTCCTTCAGAGACCTTCCAGCCCACCTCACACACACACACACACACACACACACACACACACACACACTCTGATTGATTCGGGCTCCTGTGTCACCAGATAACATGGCACATTACACAAGCCCGCTGCAGTTACAGTAGGCTACAGTGTATTAGCAATTATAATATTCAAATCACAAAAGTTGTTGTTGTTTAATAAGTCTCTTCACTCTAAAAAAATGCATGATGGGTTATTTCAATACGCAAAAAAAAAAAAAACGAACACAAACACACACACACACACACACTGAGAAGATGAACAGCAGGCTGGAGACATCTGTTGGCCTGTCACAGGGAATATATAGTGTCAGAGACAGGAAAATATATTACAATACATGTTTCACTCAGGGTGATTTATGAGATGTCTAAGAACAGAGGCCTGAATGTTAACAATCTCCATGGAGTCAGTGAATGGGAGCTTTTTTCAGGCCAAAGGAAAAATGGAATTAAATAAATAAAATCACAAAATCATACATTTCACAGTTACTAAGGTAATAAGTAAAATAACAGGCTCTGAAGCATTTACATCTTAATTTATGTAAAATTATCAGACGGCACTACGAAAGAAGCTCCTGAGATGGGCTGAAAAAGGATGTGAATAGTTTGAATGAAGTGAATATCTGCTTCCAGTCTGCACGGCCAAGTTGAACAGAGTAAGATCTCATGAAATCTATACATGCTTTGTTATAAAATTATTATTCTAAAATAATAATCTTCTGCTATCAGCTGAGAAATAACGTATACCAAAAAAAAGAAAAAAAGAATTGTTTTTCATTTGCACAAGCATGATTATATTTGCATACATTTACAGTATATATTATTAGAGTGACTATTAACCACTCCCAAGTAAAATGCATATAAGACCCCAATTTGTATATATATATATATATATATATATATATATATATATATATATATATATATATATATATATATATATATATATATATATATATATATATATATATATATATATATATATACACACACACACCAATCAGGCATTATGACCACTGACATCTTCAAAACTGCAGCTCTTGTGGGGTGTTCCCGGTCTGCACTGGTCAGTCTCTATCAAAAGTGGTCCAAGGAAGGAACAGTGGTGAACCGGTGACAGGCTCATGGGCGGCCAAGGCTCATTGATGCACGTGGGGAGCGAAGGCTGGCCCGTGTGGTCCAATCAAACAGACGAGCTACTGTAGCTCAAATTGCTCAAGAAGTTAATGCTGGTTCTGATAGAAAGGTGTCAGAATACACAGTGCATCGCAGTTTGTTGCGTATGGGGCTGCATAGCAGCAGATCAGTTAGGGTGCCCATGCTGACCCCTGTCCACTGTTGAAAGCACCAACAGTGGGCACGTGAGCATCAGAACTGGACCACGGAGCAATGAAAGAAGGTAACCTGGTATGATGAATCACGTTTTCTTTTACATCAAGTAGATGGCCGGGTGTGTCGCTTATCTGGGGAACACATGGCACCAGGATGCACTATGGGAAAAAGGCAATCCAGCAGGGGCAGAGTGATGTTTTGGGCAATGTTCTAGTGGGAAACCTTGGGACCTGCCATCTATGTGGATGTTACTTTGACACGTACCACCTACCTAAGCATTGTTGCTTTCAGTAGGATAATGCGCCCTGCCACAAAGCAAAAATGGTTCAGGAATTTGAGTTTGAGGTGTTGACTTGGCCTCCAAATTCACCAGATCTCAATCCAATCGAGCATCTGTGGTCTGATCCATGGAGACCCACGCAACTTACAGGACTTAAAGGATCTGTTGCTAACATCTTGATGCCAGATACCACAGCACACCTTCAGGGGTCTAGTGGAGTCCATGCCTCGATGGTTCAGGGCTGTTTTGGCAGCAAAAGGGGGACCAACACAATATTAGGACATAATGTTAGGCCTGACTCATTTTCAGAAAGCACACACAGTACCGGATGCAATAGTTTCTTCATGTCTGAGCACTTGTGATCCAGTAAATAATACCCTTAAAGATCGTATTTCAATTCTCAGATCCACAGAGCACACATTTAATTCAACTCTCTGTTTTCTAAGCATTTCCAGATGATGTACAATGAAATATCACAAGCAAAATTGCTCCTAAGTGTATAAAAGTAGAGTTCAGGTGCCTCTAAATTCTGTTTAAAGATGCAATGCCATACAGTAAGCAACATACTACGATATGCCAGCCCTGACCCACCTCACCGTGTTTCAGAGGCGGCTCTGATGCTGCTTTAGTCAGTACACTCAGAAAGAATCAACATTAAAAACACAAAACAACGTCATGTCTCTGTGTATTTATTGCTGCACACTGTACACTCAGATACAGCTTCAGTGCTGCCATAACAATGTAGAAACGGTTACATTCACAGTCAAAATGGTGCTCAATATGAATGACATTCAAATTAAACACACATTTGAAATTAGAAAACAAGAGATGTTGCCAAATATTCAAACAACAGCACAATTATCCATTTATAAGTGCCAAAATGAAACAACAACAACACTGTAAAAAGTTAAGATGAACAAACTCTTAAGAGAAAATAAAGACACCAGGTCCTGGCAGTTTTATTTGAGAAAACTGTAACAGTAACATCTACACACTGTCTCAGGAAGAAAGTCATGCTCGTGTCTAATTAAAGGGAGAGAGAAATCTGAAAGCTGAACAGTGTTGATGTTTTGCTGCAGTATGTGGCACACTGACTGACAGCTGTAGTGTACTATCAGCAAATCTCACAATTCTGTCTCAGTCTTTTGAAAATATTCTCTTACACAAAAATAGAACTATTCGAGAACAATCCCTTGAAGCTGCCTTCAATGACAACAATCCATTCATGTTTTCATTAAAGTCAATTGGCACTTTATAAGAGTCTGTATTCAAAGCTTCACAAAAGACTCATAACATAAATCAACACACATGTTGATTGGTCACACGAATCCTGGTCACTTTCAGCACACACATACACTGGATTATGAGCCTCAGATTAAATTGACACGTTTAAATTTAAAAAGGCAAAAATTGGGTCATGGTTTAAAACAATTGTGAGATATGATTTTGTAACTCGTAAACAATCGTAAACTCATCCGTTTTAAATTTATAAATGTTGGTAATCTTTAAAACAGAATAAATGTTACATTTTTCAAGAAACCTTCTTCTGATTACAGCCTTTTTGGTTACAGTAAACCGTAACAATCCCAACACAAACAGTACTTTATTGATTGATTGCGCCAGTTCTTCTCATTCTACATTCATTTGTGAAATGTAATCAGGTTTAACCAACTGCTGGTTTTATTAAAAGATGCTACACTCAGGAGGACATCCTTTACCGTCTGTCATGAAGATCTTCGGGATGGTGGGCTGTCAAATGTTTCTGAAATGGGGCTTGAAGCTCAGAAAGGTATCAGTTAATAGAGAAAGTCTCTTGCAATATCCTTCAAGTCCTTTGTGAAGATGAAAGCACCATGAGCTGTGATGTGAGGTTATCATGTGCAAGACATCAGCCCTGCAGGTCAAACGTCCTCAGACACTGGCTAGAGCAGCAGTACGCTACAAAACTCACTGTGGTTCTGTGTAAGAAAACAGAAAATCTACTTGTAATATTTGTACATAATTTAAACCCCCAGTTTAGTCCCAGACTAAAGAGCTGTTTTAACTTAAAGTAACCTGCCCTGACGTATCTCAATATGTCATTGCCATTGTTTTTTGTCTCAAGATGCACAATTTCTTTTATAAGGGATGTTTCTAAAAGCTACTTAAATGTCCTAATTGAACGAATACCTAATCCTGGTTTAATTTAAACCCTGTCTGTGAAACCAGGCCAATACGTTTATACAACCCCAAATCAGAAAAAGTTGTAACAGTATGGAAAACGCAAATAAAAAAAGAAAGTAGGGATTTCTAAATTTACTTTGACTTGTATTTCACTGCAGACAATATGAACAAAATATTTCATGTTTTGTCTGGTCAACTTCATGTCATTTGTAAATTTGCATTCTTTCCTGTCATTCAGACCTGCAACACATTTCAAAAAAAGTTGGGACAGGAGCAATTTAGGGCTAGTAATGAGGTGAAATGGTTAAATAATGATGTGATTTGAAACAGGTGATGTCAACAGGTGATTGTAATTACGATTTGGTACAAAAGCAGCATCCAAGAAAGGTCTAATCCTTTAGGACCTAAGATGGGCCGAGGATCGCCAGTTTGCCAACAAATATGTGAGAAAATTATTGAAATGTTTAAAAACAATGTTCCTCAAAGAAAGATAGGAAGAGATTTGGATATTTCACATTCAACAGTGCATAACATAATTAAAAGACTCAAGGAATCTGGAGGAATTTCAGTGCGTAAAGGACAAGGGTGCAAGCCTAAGCTGAACAACCGTGATCTCCGATCCCTCAGGTGGCACTGCATCAAGAATCGTCATTCATCTATAAGCGATATCACCACATGGGCTCAGGACTACTTTGGCAAACCTTTGTCAAGTACCACAATATGTAGTTACATCCACAAATGCCAGTTAAAACTTTACTGTGCCAAAAGGAAGCCCTATGTTAACACTGTCCAGAAGCGCCGTCGGTCGGCTTCTCTGGGCTCGGAGGCATCTGGGATGGACCATCACACAGTGGAAACGTGTACTGTGGTCAGATGAATCAGTATTTCAGGTATTTTTTGGGAGGAATGGACGCTGTGTGCTCCGGACCAAAGAAGAAAAGGATCATCCAGACTGTTACCAGCAACAAGTCCAAAAGCCAGGGTCTGTCATGGTATGGGGTTGTGTCAGTGCCCTTGGCAAAGGTAACTTGCACTTCTGCGAAGGCACCATTAATGCTAAAAAAGTACATAGAGATTTTGGAGCATAATATGCTGCCTTCAAGAAGACATCTTTTCCAGGGACGTCCATGCATATTTCAACAAGACAATGCAAAACCACATTCTGCACACATTACAAAGTCCTGGCTGCGGAGGAAGAGGGTACGGGTACTTGACTGACCTGCCTGCAGTCCCGACCTGTCTCCAATAGAGAATGTTTGGTGCATTTTGAAGTGCAAAATGCGACAACGAAGACCCCGTACTGTTGCCCACCTTAAGACTTGTTTGCAGGAAGAATTGGACAAAATTACACCTGAAACACTTCATCATTTGGTGTCTTCAGTCCCTAAACGTCTTTTAAGTGTTGTGAAAAGGAATGGCAACATTACAAAGTGGTAAATGCTTTACTGTCCCAACTTTTTTTTAAATGTGTTGCAGGTCTGAATGACAGGAAAGGATGCATATTTACAAATGACATGAAGTTGACCAGACAAAACATGAAATATTTTTTGTTCATATTGTTTGCAATGAAATACAAGTCAAAGTAAATTTAGAAATCACTTCTTTTTTTTTTTTTTTTTTCCATACTGTCTCAACTTTTTCTAATTTGGGGTTGTAATTTTGTGTTTGTCCTTAATAAAACTGCTTGAAAATGCTTGATACGCACATACACTTTCACATTTTTTCATAAAAGAGAATGCAATAATTTGAAGTATATTATTTGAAGTTTGAGATAAATCAGAATGTGCGTTAAGGTGAAGATAAGATATCTTACACACTCACCGGACACTTTTTTAGGTACACCTTGCTAGTTCCGGGTTGGACCCCTTTTTGCCTTCAGAACTGCCTGAATTCTGTGTGGCATATTGAACAAGATGCTGGAAAATTCCTCAGAGATTCAGGTCCATATTGTCATAATAGCATCATACAGTTGCTGCAGATTTGTCGAATTGCACATCCACGATGCAAATCACCCTTTAAGCCATATCCCAAAGGTGCTCTATTGGATTGAGATCTGGTGACTGTGGAGGCCATTCGAGTTTAGTGAACTCATTGTCATGTTCAAGAAACCAGTTTGACTTTGAGATGATTTGAGCTTTGTGACATGGCATGTTATCCTGCTGAAAGTAGCCATCAGAAGATACTGTGGTCATAAAGTTACAGACATGGTCAGCAACAATACTCAGGTAGGCGGTGTCATTTGAATGATGCTCAATTGGTATTAAGGGGCCCAAAGTGTGTCAAGAAAACATCCCACACACCATTACACCATCACCAGCAGACTGAACCGTTGATTCAAGGCAGGATGGATCCATGCTTTCATGTTGTTTTACGGCAAATTCTGACCCTACCATCTGAATGTCGCAACAGAAATTGAGACTCATCAGATGAGGCAATGTTCTTCCAGTCTTCTATTGTCTAATTCTGGTGAGTCGGTGTGATTTGTAGCCTTCTTAGTTTACAGGAGTTGCACTGGTGAGTCTTCTGCTGCTGTAGCCCATCTGCTTCAAGTTGATGTGTTGTGTGTTCAGAGAAGCTCTTCTGCAGACCTCAGTGGTCTTTGAGTGGTTATTTGAGTTACTGTTGCCTTTCTATCAGCTCGCACCAGTCTGGCATTTTGGCCCACAGAACTGCCACTCACTGGATATTTTCTCTTTTCCGGACCATTCTCTCTAAACCCTAGAGATAGTTGTGCGTGAAAATCCTAGTAGATTTCAGCAGTTCCTGAAATACTCAAACCAGCCCATCCAGCACCAACAACCATGCCATGTTCAAAGTCACTTAAATCAGCTTTTTTCCCCATTCTGATGCTCAGTTTGAACATCAGCAGATCATCTTGACCATGTCTACATGCATGGAGTTGCTGCCATGTGATCGGCTGATTAGATATTTGCGTGAACTAGAAGCTTGACAGGTGTACCTAATAAAGTGGCCAGTGTAACTTAATTCTGTATTCAATCATATAGTATTTTTCACCAATAAAGACATTTTTACAAACATGAATAAAAAGGAAATAAAAGATAATTGCAGATAATTCAACATCTGCCAGGTGAAAATCTTAAGCCTGATCACTTCCAAAAGTACACACACACACACACACACACACACACACACACACACACACACACACACGTCTGGTTTACTATCTTTGTGGGGACTCTCCATAGACGTAATGCATTTTATACTGTACAAACCGTATTTTCTATCCCCCTACACTGCCCCTGCCCCTAAACCTACCCATCACAGGAGACATGCTGCATTTTTACATTTTCAAAAAACTCATTTTGTAAGATTTATAAGCTCTTTTCCTCATGGGGACCTCAATTTAGGTCCCCACGGTGACACGAGTCCCCATGACTCTGTATGCAGTCAGGTTTAAGTCCCCACCAGGATAGAAAAACATGAACACACACACACACACACACACACACACACACACACACACACACACACACACACACACACACACACACACACACACACACACACACACACACACACACATGTAGAATTTAGGTTTAGAGATTTTTTAAAACCCCTAAGACCAAGTAAGAACAACAGCACTAATAGTAATGCTCATTTTACCAAAAACACAATAATGCATTTTCAAAAACACAAAAGCACCATTTTGTACATTTTGGTATGGTTAGCTAGCTTAAGTGAAGCTATCTCAAATGCAAAGAGATTATGTTTTGAAAGAATTTTTATGATCTGAACTCTCAAAAAATGCAGATTGATGTGTGCACTGCTCATGTAAGGAAGGTTATTTTACTCCCACAACATGCTTTCATAAGCATGTTGATGAAGTGATATTGAAACAGCGAGGGTTTCCTTGTATATTTTCACAAAATGCACACAATACACGCTAACCTGATGATCTGTGATTGAAAATGGAGAGTATAAAAGGTAAAAAGAAGCAAATGGAAAAGAATTGCCTAAAAACAAATAGCTTCCCTCACTTCCTCTCGCTCGCACATGTGCACGACCAATGCTCGTCTGCAAACAACAGCCGAACACTCAGGGTAAGAGGTAATTGGCGAGTGGATTAGATCTCTTAATGCACGTGAAGTAGCTGAGAGCAGCATTTGAGCAGGCTGATTGGGTTACGCTACTGGATGTTGATACCAAAACCACAGCGTTGCATTACAGATGAAACATGATGGGTTGCGGAGCAAGCACAGCTCATTTCAACCAATCAAACAAGCAGGAAGATGAGGAGATAGAGGAAGTGACAGGGGTCAGAGAGTGAGAGAGAGAGAGAAGGAGAAGAGAGTTTTCTGAATGCAAGACATCTGAGATGTATGAAAACTAGTATGTTTTTGGTAAATGAATATGCACATAACAGCAAATGCACATGCATTCTGGGCTTGACCTCCAGAATGCATGCGCATTTAAAGGGGGCATAAGTTTGGTAAGGGTTTATGCTCAACAAGGCTGCATTTAAATGATGAAAAATACAGCAAAATTCAAAAGCATACAGAACCGTCTGCTCTCTAAATGCATGTCATGCACCAATTGGATTATATATATGCATTTTTAGAACCAGTATAACAAAAAGTGTTTATAAGTGTTTATAAAAACAATGCCTACAATAGCTTTAAATGTTATAAGAATTTAATGTGAGTTCCAATATCATTTTGTGTGACCTTTATAGCCATACTGAAAGCTACAATTGATAATTCACCTCATATTTATAAAAAATAATTGCTTGTCACTGGAATCTTACCGGATCGCGTCTGCCTGCTTAAGGCATAGTGTAAAGTGGAATTCCAAAACACAAACTTGTGATAGGATGTTTGCATCAGTACCTCTTGTGCACTCCTGCAAGTGCAGTCTCTCTGAGCGGGAACAGTTTGGTGTAGACGATGGTGAACATGGGCTGACTGCAGCGGTGACAGTGACCCAGAGGCCACTGGACTACATCCAGCAGACTTTTGGGCAACAGGAACGGAGTCAAGAGCTTCACATCTGCACACAAAAAAACCTCAGGGTTCGTTCACACTGTCAGTACAAATCTCAATATTTGTGTATCTGATTGAAATCTGATCTAAATTATGTACTGTCCACTCTGTGTATAGCAACTGTTCAGATCTGAATTGTCTGTCCATGGCGCTCTTTCCTTTTTGGCAGTGAAGTTGTGTTGGTATACCTACACCAACAGCAGCAACATGGAGGTGTCATGGAGGTTTCAGCATGTTTCTTACAACAAGGTCTGATGTTTGTTTTATGTGGCATAAGAAAAGCTACATAGAGAGGACAAACTGAAACAGATTTCCAGAAATGTTATTGAAATTGTGAATGTGTGAATGTAGTGATTATTATATATTTTTCGCTGTTCACACTTGCTAAATATGATCCGATTGCAATTATGCACAAAAACATATGGACTGACAGTCTGAACAAGGCTTGAAAGGTCAAACAAAACATGTTTTAGTGGTCAAAAAATTAGGTTGGTAAATGTGAAGGAACCCGATGTAATTGCAATTGTCAGTTTTGTTTGCGACTCTTACACTTACCGGTCCAGTTGTGGGCCGCATGTAGGGCTCTGCATGCCAGCTCTTCCAGAGGCAGCACACTGTCAGTCTCTGAGCCGATTGCCTTCACTTCAGAGGGCAGAGGAACAGTAACATCTCCCAGCGTCAAGCAGAGCTGCTTCACATCGGAGATCTGCGCAGCTAGACCACATCTGTGCATGCATACAGATACATAACCTTGTATGAACATTGACACATTAGACCAGGTGACTATCTGAAACTATCTGCCAGGGATCAATCACACCAAATATCATGAGAAGCAATATATAGCCATATCAGCAACTGTGATACTTTCCATAATTTACTTAAAATATCAGGAAACTCTTGCATTTTGCCACCCAGACATTGTTTGATTCATGTGCCAGAGTCGGTGCTCGGCTGGAACATCTGAGAATCTCTCTTGGGAAAATGTGCAGCGAGAGAAGAAGAGCGTGTTAAAAGTGTTAAAAGACAGATTCAAGTTTATAGTTTCTATACTTTTTTTGTGAGATTTTTTGTACCAAAGTGAATCTTGAGTTTTAATGTTTGTGTGAGGCAAGTAAACTCTTACATGTGTGAAAAAAATCAATGTTGTTTACTTTTAGATGGATGGAAAATCTGACTAAAGGCTCTACACACATTTTCCACTAGTTTCTGCTGCACCGTTTGTCCAGTGGCTCACAGGGTCTTGAGTGCCACAATTTCAATGAGCTCCACTTTGTTTAATGTCAATCTATAATTGTCAAACCGTCTATTTCAGATTTAACTAGCCATAATGTCAGATAAATACATTAAAAAAAAAAAAAAACATATGGCAAGGGAAATTAACTAACGTATGGGGAAAATAAACTGACTACTCTCATATAGTATTGACAGAGAGTGAAACATCTGCAAATACACAATATAAAAGGCACAGCTAAATCTGAAATTTATTATAATGGCTTTATACAAAAGATTCATTTAAATTAAAATGTGTTGTTATATTTTTTATATTTCTATATACAAATTGTCTATATATTGTAGTGCTTTCAAATAATGATTAATAGCATCTCTAACAAAAAAGTTTGTGTATATGGAGTCTGCGTTAACGTGAGACTCTTATCGGGCGATAAAAAAAATATCGCCGTTAATCTATTCTCAAAGTTGGGTTGGGAGCTGGGTCTATACTACGCAAGCTATTTTGACTTTCACAGTGATATTTTAGCGCGGATGTATAGCTACCTAGACGAATTGCACTGTAGGGAGCGAGAACGAGTCTTCGAACCTGCGTGTATGCTGTGAAATGACCACATCAAGCGTGAACGCTGTCTTCCGAACTCAACCGTACTCGAGTCCTGATGAGCGTGACTGACATACTGCAAGCAGAGAGTAGTAGGCCTACATATCATTTCTGCTCGTCGTCAGTGTTCTTTAGAGCATTTGCAGTACATCCGCGGCAGATAGACGCAAGTGCCATTACTGAAGCTTTGGTAACAAAACTAATGGTTCAAAAACAAAAATATAAAAGTTAGGTGAACAACGCTATTCATTCTGCCACCTCCTCGCTCGACGTCGTTACCAAGTAACGGGGTAAACAGCTGCTGCTTTGATGACGCAAACGCACCCCGGTTTCAGACCCAAAAATATAATATGAACACGGTCCAGGGAGCAATGGAACTCGGGTTCGGTCCAGGCAATCGAACCAAGTGTGAAAGCACCCGTCATTATTTGGGTAGCACACATATTCTGAATGCCTTCAGCAGAATTCAAATGAGCCATTT